>CM053791.1:3810954-4410954 GCA_028749045.1 Cupressus sempervirens
TTCTGAAAATATGACTCTTAATTCTCGAATGATGAACAATATCAATTTACAATAGTTGAAAAGATTACTAGCTTCTCTCTAAATTGGTAGGTACAACTCCCTATGTGAATGGTGTTCAAGGAATTATGTTTTGTTCCTAAAACTAATGCGGGGTATGCTCTTAACCTGAGAGCAGAAGAGGCAAACCAAATTAAGCCTAACTAGAACTTAATTCAGGCAAGAAAAACTTCTCAACACTGAAACAGATTCACATACCCACACATCTTATGAATCCATTAATCTATTCGCATAAGGATAGAATAAGCCGAAATTCAAATCTGAACTATAACTGATAAATCAAGAATATTAACAAAGTCTTTTAGTTGAATGAATCATAACGATACTTATCACATCCATTCATGATCTTGAAAACAGGGGAAAGAAGCTCTGTTCCTCCTTAATTCTTTGTAAAGAGAAAAGGAAACATGGACTGAACACAATATCTACTAGAACAAAAAATGATTGACATAAAATACCATTTAATTGACTTTGTAACAAAAAGTACTTCACACCAAAAATTTTCTGACCTTTCATTAATCATTCAACTTCATACATATAGAGTTGAGAGATGACCATTACAATAGGAATTTTAATCGGTTCATCTTTTGAGGATGACAAATGGCAAGATGCCAATTTGTCATATTACAAAATTTACAAAATTTGCAAAATTTACATGAGAGAACGAAAAAAGAGTCTCAAATGAATTACTTAGACTTCTTTCCCTTTTTAGTTTTCGCCCTATATGCCTTGGCAGCTACTATAATTGGGATCATTTCTTCGTGACTAGGCACATGTACATTAGTGAATCTTAAGAGCCACTTCAAATGCTCCCAAGCCAACTCCTTTACTGCATTTAGTAGACTTGTTAATTCTCTAGTAGCCACATGTACGTATTCACCAAGCATCTGCAACTCTACCACTCTATTTTGACTGCTTGAAGTCATTCTAGATAGATTACTCAAGTATGTGGAGAAGTTATTTTTCATTACTTCTACCCCAATGAGAGCTTTCCCTTGCCCACTATTTTGTGGGTCAGTATGTAATCCTCACATGAGTTCAAATGCTCTGTCTTGGATCTTCTTCACCTTTTCTCTTGTTTCTTTGAGTCCTTCTTCAGCCTCTTGAATCATCTCCTACTTAAATTGCATGTTTTGAAGCCATTCAAACAGAGGTTCAGTCCCCTTCTTCAAAATATTCGCTTCAACTACCTTTTTTGCCTTCATTTGGATGACCATATTCAGGAGAGAAATAAATTCATCACACCTTGCCTTTTTTGTGGCCAGAGTGTTGTGATTAGAAATGATATTATCCTTCTCAATTTCCAATCGAAGGATAACATTTCCAATTTGATCAATCAAAAAAGCTCCATCTGCATTGAATTTCTCAATCCATTCTTTTTCGATCTAGCCAAAATGCCTATCCTTTTGAAGTTGTGAGATGAAGGCTTGCACTTCTTCTATAGTAGGGTTCTCAGTAGCAGGCACACCAATAATGGTTGCCAATGGAACAACCAATTGCCTTATAATTTTTTTCAATTCTTCAATCTTGGCCTTCATTCTAATTTTTGACAATTTGAGGTTCTCCAATTGTTCTTCTATCACTTCATTACTTGATCTCCATAGGCCCACCTTTGTATCATGCCTAGCCTCTCCAAGATCAATCGAATGCAGAGTGAAATCATCGGGTGTCATGTCCTAATTTATCCTTGCTTTGTTTGGTTTTGTTGCCTCCATTGTTAAGTGTCCTGTTTCTGGATCTTGCCCCAGTATGGATAAAGTCTTTTGCTTCTTAGCTTTTACTACTATAGATCCAGAGTGAACTGCTTGAGATACAATATCCTTTGCAGGGATAATCTCTTCTTTCCTCTTTCTTTTCCTTTCTAAGGTATCTTCTAGCTAGGACTCTGTGCTAATCGCTTTAGAAGTAGCCCCAAGTGACTCTATACTAAACATATTCTTCCTCATTGAAGTCACTGGCGCTGAAGTTGCAGAAAATGGATTCTTAGGATCCTGAAATAGAAGCCTAGAAGAACTCGAGACTTTCCCTTGCTCTTGAGTTTTCCTTGCGACTTTGTCAGATTCAGTGGATTTGCTACTACTACTCTATTCATCCCCAATCTCTACTATCTAAATGGGGGAACTAGTTAGCTTCAGAAGGGGAGCGTTTGCAGATGGACTAGGGCTATGATGAGGAGATGGAGTAGCAGTCACATGACGAGGTGAAACTGGAGTAACAACACCATCTTTTAGCTCTTCGGTCCTCTTTTCTTCGGTGTTGGCTTGGGCTCCAATAACTAGTAGAGGACCGCCTTGGCAAGTTGGAGCTATTGAGATGTTCTTCTTCGGGGGTTGATCACCTCCTCCTACAGATTGAGCAGGTCCTTGAGCACTCGAAGTTGTAACACTAGGTGTGGCACTTTGAAAAGAAGTGGAAGTAGCAGTGGCTGGAGAAGCTTGAGTAGTCTTGGTCCTACTCCAACCCTTTTTTGCTGTCCACTTGACCCATTTTTTGGTTCTTTTGACAATCTGGGCCATCATAACATCAAGGTCTTCCTCCACATCAACATATGGCTCAGAACTGATTGGAGTATTTCTTAATTTGGTCAAATATGTATTACTATACATATTTTTCCCATCATCCTCTAGCCCTTCCACCTCTAAGTTAATGCCATATGTCTTTATTTGTTCTATTGTCAATCTTGCAAAAGCCTGATCTTGACTTTCCAACTCATTTTTACAATCTACCCAATAATCTTCCACAGTAGTAACATGCTTAATCACACTTCCAATTTGAAGCACATCTTTGGCATATCCTAGAATCTATTCCTATAATTTTTAAGCTTATGGTTTTTAATAGAATACTGCCCTTTTATTTGCTTTACAATTAGCTTGACATCACCTTGAGCTTTTAAAATCTTTATCCCTCTCTCTTTTGCTGAAATTATCCCTAGTAATAAGGCTTCATATTCTGTAGTATTATTTGTATTCCCAAATTTTAGTTAAAAAGCCATAGGTTCTAGTTCTCCTTCTAGGGATATCAATACCACACCTGCTCTAGATCCTAAAGAATCACAACTTCCATCGAATTCAAGCATCCAAATATCTGATATATTGGAAATTCTATCACCTGAATTTTCATCTATTTTCCCATTTATGCCTTCTTCAGTAAACAAGATATAGTTACCGAATTCCAATTCTTGATATAGAATTTGAACTTTAGGATCATCTGACTTCAAAACTGTGAACTTTTCTTTTTCTTCAGGTTCTAGTTTCACTTTCTTATTCCCGATAGGTATTACTGCTTGGGACTAATCTAGTTTTATTTCTCCTCCTAAGTCATGACAAAAACTTCTACTTAACAGAAGTCCATAACTTGGTGGGATATCAACTACTAGGATAGCCAATAGGAGCTTCTTTTTTGGATGTGAAGCTAAAGCTACCTGAGCATCTTTAATCTGTTCGAGTAAGGGAACTTGTTTGGCATCCATTAAATAGAATCTTCCATTCACTTTAGTAAGATTGAGTCCCAAAGCTTTAGCTACAGAATAAGGCATAACATTATCCGATGCACCTGAATCTATTATACAATTACTGAGTCTACACCCATTGACGTACAATGAGATATAAAAAGGTTAAGGCTTTTGCCTAGGAGAGGTTGCTAGGACTCTGGAATCTTCTTGATTAAACAAACTAGATGTTAAGGTTTCATCTTCTTTTTCAACCATCACGTTACAATCAGCATCTGATGAGCTTCCTTTACATCGATCTACCAGTCTTTTTAACTCAGAAGGGTGTGATTTTAAATAATCAATAGTGGAAATTTGAATTTTAAACTCCTCACAAAACTGAATGAAATCAAAGGATGTCTTTTCCTTATCTGTTTGTGAAGTAGATGCTCCTTGATCAGCATGTACATTGCTTGTTGAAGGACCAAAGTCATTCTTGTGAGTGTGGCTAGAGGTTTGATTCTTTAACCTTTGTCCATGAGTAAGCACTGTGTATGAAGTTCCATCAATAGTTGCATAACACTCACCTTTTGATTCAGAATCTGATTCGTATTCTAAAAATAATTTTCTAGAGTCACCATTTGAACAAGAATTAGGTTTTGAACACGAAGCTGCAATATTTAATTCATTAGTAGATAACAACTGCATCATACAAATAGGCTTTGGACAATTCTCACTGTCATGATCTGTGGTCAAATGAAAGATGCACATATTTCCTTTTTTTGGTGCTGCTTCGATTTGCAACCTAGGTTGTGAACCTGTAAATTGCAAAAATCTACTTTCATTGCTTCTTCCTGGTGAGTTTTGGTAATTTTATTGATAAGAGTTATTGAATCCGGGTAATTTCTTTTTCATTGCTACTAGTTCATTAGACAACTTTTGAATCATCTCTTCTGATGATGTGGTATTACTAGAACTCCCTTTAGT
Organism: Cupressus sempervirens; assembly: GCA_028749045.1. Taxonomy (NCBI): domain Eukaryota; kingdom Viridiplantae; phylum Streptophyta; class Pinopsida; order Cupressales; family Cupressaceae; genus Cupressus; species Cupressus sempervirens. The sequence continues at coordinate 3,815,426 of CM053791.1, forward strand.
TTGAAGTTCTCATTTCCATTTTCCCGCAAAAATTAAATCATCCTCACATTCAATAGCTTTCTTCTATGCGTTAGCTAGATTAGTGAGGCATGCTCTTCTCATATCATAATTGATATCTGGAGGCATAACACTAATAAAGAAAGTTTTTAGATTGCTAGGTGTGGGTCTATCAACAGTAGGAATTTTGCTATTAATCTTATTGAAATTGGCAATGAAATCCCTCATGCTCATAGTTGTTTGCTTCTTAATTGAAATCAACTGTGTTAGCAAGGCGTGTTCATCTTCTGCAGTTTTGAATCTAGCATCAAATTTAGTTTTGATCGTGTCCCAATTAGTTATTGAGTTGTCAGGTAGATGATAAAACCAATCTACTGCACTATCTATGAGGGTTTCTACAAACAATCTTACAACAACATCTTCATGTCCCACTCCTAAGATATGATTAGCCACAAATAAAGCCTTAATGTGTTCATCTGTAGTGACTTTTCCATCACTTGAGAATTTAGGAAAATTCTCCCTTGAGCCAGCCGGAAGTGGGTGGTAAGCATTTAGTGCTAACGATCCTGTTGTCGCGGCCCATGGAGCAGCCATGATTGTTATAGCAGTATATGGTGGAAAATTAACAACTGGAGGGGCAGTAACTCCATGAAGTGCTAACACCTGACAAGTGGAATGCAAAGTGTTGGTGTCTTGATTTCTAATAGGGGAAGGGGGTCTACTTTGAATTTTACCTTCACCTTTTCGCTTTGGAATGTCTAAAATAGGAAAGCCGAGCTCTGCTAGTTTATCAAAGGTAGAATCTTACCCATCCTATTCCTTGGTACTTCTGAGGAACCTAAATTGTTCCAGGATGTTGGGTCTAGTTTATCTCTAAGCTTACTGTCTTAATTGTCTTTCTGCTCTTCGGATATCTCTCCTTTGAACAACTCTTTTAAAGGCTTCAACTCTTCTTTCTTCTTCTTTTAATACCTAGTTAGCATTCCGATAATGTTCAGTGTTCCTTCTGTGCCTCCAAATGAATGTGTTAAGGGATGAAATTATATCCTCTTGGTCATCTTGAAAACAAAGGTTAGGTTGGAGCACTGGGATTATGTTTTCATGAGGTAGTACCATTTTCCCTCATGACATAGGCTTTCTGGTCAAGCGACTATTCGTTTGCCCAACAGAGTCGCCAAAAATCTGTTGGTAAACAAATTTTTCCTTTCTTGTTTCTTGTGAAAATATGACTCTTAATGCTCGAATGATGAACAATATCTATTTACAATAGTTGAAAAGTCATTCTCTGATTACTGGCTTCTCTCTAAATTGGTAGGTACAACTCCCTATGTGAATGATGTTCAAGGAATTATGTTTTGTTCCTAAAACTAATGCGGGGTATGCTCTTAACCTGAGAGCAGAAGAGGCAAACCAAATTCAGCCTAACTAGAACTTAATTCAGGCAAGAAAAAATTCTCAATACTGAAATAGATTCATGTACCCACACATCTTATGAATCCATAAATCTATTCGCATAAGGCTAGAATAAGCCAAAATTCAAATCTAAACTATAATTGATAAATCATGAACATTAACAAAATCTTTTAGCTGAATGAATCATAAATATACTTATCACATCCATTCATTATCTTGAAAACAGGGGAAAGAAGCTCCGTTCCTCCTTAATTCTTTGTAAAGTGAAAAGGAAACATGGACTGAACATAATATCTACTAGAATAGAAAATGATTGACATAAAATACCATTTAATTGACTCTGCAACAAAAAGTACTTCACACCAAAAATTTGCCGACCTTTCATTAATCATTCAACTTCATACATATAGAGTTGAGAGATGACTGTTACAATAGGAATTTTGATCAGTTCATCTTCTGAGGATGACAAATGGCAAGATGCCAATTTTCATATTACAAAATTTACATTAGAGAATAAAAAAAGAGTGTCAAATGAATTACTTAGACTTCTTTCCCTTTTCAATTTTTTCCCTATATGCCTTGGCAGCTACTATAATTGGGATCATTTCTTCGTGACTAGGCACATGTACATTAGTGAATCTTAAGAGCCACTTCGAATGCTCTCGAGCCAACTCCTTTACTGCATTTAGCTAACTTGTCAATTCTCCAACAACCACATTTATGTATCCACCAAGCATCTGCAACTCTATCACTCTGTTTTGACTGCTTGAAGTCATTCCAGATAGATTACTCAAGTATGTGGAGAAGTTATTTTTCATTACTTCTACCCCAATGAGAGCTTTCCCTTGCCCACTGTTTTGTGGGTCAGTGTGTAATCCTTGCATGAGTTCAAATGCTCTGTCTTGGATCTTCTTCACCTTTTCCCTTGTTTCTTTGAGTCCTTCTTCAACCTCTTGAATCATCTCCTACTTAAATTGCATGTTTTGAAGCCATTCCAACAGAGGTTTAGTCCCCTTCTTCAAAATATTCACTTCAACTGCCTCTTTTGCCTTCATTTGGATGACCATATTTAGGAGAGAAATACATTCATCACACCTTGCCTTTTTTGTGGCCAGAGTGTTGTCATACGTTAATGCCATATGTCTTTATTTGTTCTATTGTCAATCTTGCAAAAGCCCGATCTTGGCTTTCCAACTCATTTTTACAATCCACCCAATAATCTTCCATAGTAGTAACATGCTTAATCACGCTTCCAATTTGAAGCACATCTATGGCATACCCATTTGGGTCAAACATAGGCCTCAACACTTCATATTCTTCTAATTTGAACTTGTTCTCAAATGCCTTGAGCATGTTTTTGGCATCTGATCAAGACTCACAACTGTATGCCCCAACTTTTATGGGAAATTTGTATCCCTTTTTCTTGAAACTAGCACTCAGCACATTCACCTCGATTGCTTGTTTCACAATCTCAATGAGCATGATCATGTCATCCGAATATTTGGGCAGCTTCAGGGGAAATCCATCGAAAGCTACAAGATGAAAATATGAAAAAGATGAGAATTGGATGAAATAACTACCCAATTGACTGATGGCTGCCATCGCTTCTGGGTTGAATCTCCTCTCTGGACACCCTTGGAGTTCCCTACAAAGCCTCATTATAAATGCACCATTAACTCTGATATACTCTGCATAACTATTCTGTAACTGCAAAGCATGGGTAAAACTCATAACTCTTTACATCATCTGGAAAATTCTCTATTCTGGGAAGGCCTGACCATAATTGTAGGGAAACCAACATATATATCAAGAAAGAATACATATAAAATGAATTGTAGAACTTGGCTGTACTAAGAGCCCTAGACAGATGCTCACTTACCTCATATGCCTAGTCAACATATTGTGTATCCGAGCAGATAATTTGCACTAAAAAGAAGTATTGTTCTACAAAGTTAAGGGCTTTGACCTCACCTTTCAATCGATGCAAAAGAACTAGAATGTCCACGATCTTGAGCTTGAGATCAGTGCCAAAAAGGGTTTTAGGAATTTTACTTTTAGCTCCTCTTGGCTTTTGGAACCAAGAACTCATGATCTCCTTTCACCACACCATCTTCTTCAAAGAGAATTCAGACATAGCTTCTCCAATTGTTAATTTAGAGAACTCCTCTCTTTCTAGAATTCATAGGCAATTGACTACTGCTTGCCTATCATTTGAGATTAACACTGTTTGATCAGGCAGTAAGATTTGCTTCGTATCTGGGTTATAGTGATTGATACATTCAATAATTAGCTTCGGGGCTTGCACTGCTATGGGAAATCTTGATGCTTCTACCAACCCACTTCTTCAAAGTTTCTCCGTTATGAGATGGACTAGTTTTTCCCTCAACCTTCTTTGGAAATCTTTCATGTCAAAGAAACGGAGTGAAGTTTTGTGATATTCTGCCATGTAGACTTGATTCCGCCCAATCCATCAAATCCAGCAAATCTTGTTGCCATTTCAATTGAGGTAGAGATAATTTGGAAATATTTAAACTCAAAAAAAGATAGAGAGTAGAACTTTGTAACTATGGGGATTTCAAAATCAATAATCAACTTAACAACATAATAGTTCAAATGAGTAAGCAATAGTTTGAAAATCCGTTATGTTCATCTCTATATAGAAACACCAATCCACCCATTAATCTTTAAAATCTGCGCCACACAAATGACTTAAGTGATAAATCTGTTAGATTAGTAAATGTGGAGGTTACAATGGATTCTTTCTTTTCTTTTCACTATTTCTATTGGCCCAATGGTTATTTTCCTTTATTATGGCTTACTTTCCCATTTTCCACCAAGCTACGAAGAATTAAGAACAGAGTACTCCATGAGTAAAATTTTGCTCGGCCAGAATTTGAATAGAATACCTCCCTCAAAGTGATCAACATGCTTACCTTACCTTTTTTTAGCCTCTTGTAATCTATTTGTCAAATAACCATGCTTGCAAGAGTGATCTTTCGCTAGATGCAAAAAACTGCCTTCCTGGTTCGAAACTCTCTGAGGAGAAGCTATTTCTGAGTTTTCTGCCGATGCCCTTTGTTTTACCTTCTCTACCCTAATCACTTTACTTTAAGCCTTCAAAAAATATAAAATTGAACTCGCAAGTGAAAGGTGGGACCCACTGGCTCACTTTATTCTTTTACAAATAGCTTTTCGAAAAACTGACTTCTTGGTTCGAAACTCGCCGAGGAGAAGCTATTTTTGATTTTTTTGTCGTTGTCCTTTTTAATTATCTGTGATTTTTGAAAGGTTCCTGTAGTGAAAACATGGCAAAATTTGAATGATCTATCCATAACATAATTTTCTTCTCTTCATTTAAGCTCGAGAATCGCATTTGGAAATCTCGATGGGGTTTCACCTTTGAGGTGCGAAACCTACCAAGGAGAAGATTAAACTAGATTTTCTGCCAGTCCAACTTTCTATAAGTTTGGAACAAAATGACTTGTGAGTAAGTTCATCTAAAGTAAAATAATTTAAGAATCTCCATCGAGCAAGGTCCTAAACTACCCCAAAGACTCATGATGATAAACAAAACCCACCCAGCCATACAATGCGAGAGAAGGGAAAAATGAAAACCTGATGGAGATACTTATTACTTGAGGAAGGAAAAGGGGCAATTGAATCAACTAAACCAAAAACAATACAAGCTAATATCCACTTTTCAAAATTGGTACATGGTGAAAAGTGAGGCAACAAGCCACTCCTTCTCCTTCACTCTCATTGCTTAAATTTTGATTATCAAACTTCTAAATATCTGCCTCTACCTTATCTAAAATAAACTTCACTTTGTGTTGTAATTCCAGTGTATGTGTCTGATCATCAATAGCTTTCATTTCAACATTCAAGTTTTCAAGATTGGTCAACACCCTCACTTGTAGACCTCTCACATCAAGAACTTTTTGTACTATTTCAATACCATGTTCTTTCTTCTGAGCTAACAATTCTTTAGGTGGATTTTCTTGTAAAATATTAATTTTGTTGAACAATTGTAAACTCTTAGAAAGTGCATTGTTGTTTTCATGTATGTATGTATGTATGTATGTATATATATATATAGAGAGATCTTGGGGATTGTGGATTATGGATTATAAAAAAAAAAAAAAAAACATGACATCAATCATTCCCCATTTGTTTTGATTGATTGCGGAGAGCTGCACACAAAATAGGGTGGAAAGCTTCAAACAAGGGTGGAGAGCTCTGAACGTTGGTGGAGATCAGTTGAGATCTAGGATTTTGTTGTCGTTCACTTGTGATCATTGTATTTCATTATCATGCCATGCCCTTGTGATCTATGTGCCCTTACTATGTGATTTTCTTCAAGGGGAGAAGAGGTACCTAAGAAAATGTTCTTTTCTTTTCCTTCTAAACATGTATCTCTTGTTCATATATAATTGCTTTGGTCAGAGTCAAGGATAACTAATTATGATGATTGTATGCATATGTGCATGCATGTATGTAAATTAGTTCACTATTTGAACTAGTTTACATGCATACATATACACTTACATAGTACTTTGTTGAGATCAGATTGAAAATGATCGTTGTTGAAGGAGATTATTGAGACTAGATTGTTGAAGAAGATTGTATGTTTCAATCATTGTTTTCTCACTAATGTCAAACCTTCTATTTGCTGGTAAGAAAAATGCTTATATGATTTAAGTACTATCATTTAGATGATTGATGAAGAGGATTTGATCAAAAGATCTAACAATAACACCTAAAGGAAAGGTTGAGTTATGATTATGTAAAGGAGTACAAGAATCAGTTAAGAAAATGATAACATGATGTATTGATAATCTACTTAAAGTTACAAAGGTTGGTTACACTCAGAAAGCTTAGAAGAACAAGTTACACAAAGTTTGTCTGCCAAGCTTGACCGAGTGGATAATAGGTGTCGAGAAAAGTCAATGCAAGCCAAGTAGAAAATCAGTTGGAGCCGAGTAAAAGTATATTCTAGTGTATGCTGAGCAGAACAGTGGATGTCAAGTAAAGTTTAGTTGATGCCAAGCACCAGTAAACTTTAGTTCATGCTGAGTAATTTCATAGAGGATGCCAAGAAATGTAGTGTGTGTCAAGCATTAGAAGCTTGATAATGCCAAGCTGCTACATTATTTAAAAGATTGTGAATTCAATGCATTTGAGCCGACAAGTTTGTTTTCTTGAATTATGTGAACTAGGTGGAAGATAAGGTTGATGAGATGGTGGCATAGAATTCAAGGAAAACTATTTTTAGGCAAATTCAAAGAGGATTCTAGGAGAAGTTTCTAGAAGAGTTATGGAATGTGGGATAGATTCATTGTATCTTACCTAATCTATCCTAACCCTAATTTGGATGATGGAAAATGAGTGAAAAAGTATCTTAATTTCCTATTTATAGAAATGACTAGTCAGAAGCAAAGGTTGTCATGTGCGAGAACCTAAGGAAGACAAGAAGTCAAGAGTTTTGCTTCAGCAAGTGACCTAAGAGACGAGTTTACAATGACATGTTAAGAAAGAAGACTTAAGGATATGAATGCTTGACGGGAGAACAAGATATCAGAGCTGCAATATATGAAGGCCAAGCAAAATGGAGGACTGAACAGTGATCTATAATCTACAAATGAAGTTGTAAGTTGTTATTAGATCAAGCCTTATTGTTACTCTCTAACAATTGTATTAGTCTAGGGTAAATCCTTTGGATTAAGGTTGACCTAATAGTCATTTGTAAATCCTTTAACCGGGTGACATTCCAAGTGAATGGTCTAAAGTCCTCTAACAAGGCTCACTCCTAATAGGGTGATTGAAATCCTTTAATAGGGTCACATTTAACAATGTGTATTGTAACCTTTAACAAGGTTGGCCTTTCATAGGACATCACTTCAGAAGAGTGAAAAAGACTATCATGTTACTAGTGGTTTTTTCCAAATTGGGTTTCTACGTAAATCACTGTGTCAAATGTGTTGATGAATCTATTGTGTTTCATGTTTTACATTTTTGCAAGTTGATTTGACAGTAACCTACAAGTTTTAAGTGATTGCATAATCTTATGGATGCATGCATGCTGAATAATGTTTTAAGGGTTCACTAAGCTGCAAAGAGTTTTATTTATACATCTAGACTTTGGATAATTGATTCAAACAACCTCCCCCCCCCCACAGTTATTCTAAAGTATTACAACATACTTGTGCTAAATTAAATTAGTCATTCATGTCTTGAATTCTCCCAAGCAATTATCCTGGCATTCAATTGAATTTATTCATACCAAACTAAGTATGAATAAATTTGTACTTCCACTTATCTTACTTCATACTTGTTTTATTGAACATTTTGTTTAAGATAATCAGTAATACTAGAATTATACAGCTACAGCTAGTACTCTTATTTATTTTATTTAATCATATACATTTAAGACTATTATTTTTCTTAAAATTAGATTATATATTTGTTATCACTAAAACACAAATATAGATCCTTGATAGTTATCTTTTTAAATTTCAAGATCTTCATATTTAACATGAAGAGTTTCCACTACTAGACAATGGAATAGCCACAATGTGGAGGCACATAGCTCATGGCTTTTTCCACCAAATTATATTTTTGTCCTTAAAAAGTATTATAGGTGAATGTTCTTCTGATTTTCCATATATTTAGAGATAGTACATCTATCATAAGGATGAACATGCCAATTTTGATCATCCTGCTTTCAAAGATGATTCCCTTATCAAATTAATGAAACTACTTGCAATCGACACCCTAATTTTCTACAACTTTCCTGACCAACCATTCACACAACCATCTTTTTCCTACCCCACCATGGCACACAACCCTTGTTTGAGGTTTATATCTTAGTCCCACCATTTCAGAAGACCAAGTCCAATGATTTGTATCTAGCAAATTGATGATATAGAAATTCAATATGGAGGAGGATATATTGGCATCACAAATGAATCATCCCATATTCATAAACAACATCTAATCTTTTGTAAGTCTCTCTCCTCTAAAGACCCAATACATGGAGCCATTATCATCATGAGTAGACTCACTCTCCTCAGATGAATTTAATTGAAACTATTCATACCAAACTAAGTATGCAAAAATCTATACTTACAAATTATATTATCTGTTGGTGATTGAGTAAATATCAAATATAGTTTTCGAAAGTGATGAAATTGCATATGTAGATGTATGTATGTATATATGTATCTTTGCATGTCATTTTCGTGCCCTTGTGATCTCTGTATATGTATGTTTGTATGTATGCATATACAAATATATACATTTGTATATGCATACACATATATGTGTTTATGTATGTATGTATGTATATAAATAGAAAGATCTCTGTATACATACATACATACATATATAGACATATAAATGTGTGTATATGTATGTATATATGCACATACATATATATAAAGAGAAGCTCCTCTATACATACATATATACATACATACATAGACACACACATATGTGTGCGTATGTATGTATATATACACATACATATACATAAAGAGAAGCTTGTCTAATCACATGCTCAGGGAAATATAAAGAGATACATGTTTAGAAGGAAAAGAAAATAACATTTACATAGGTATTGTTAAGTTTCAGGATTTGCACCCTACTCAACTGGTAATATTCAGTAACCCTTACTTAACATGGGAGTCATTTCACTATGTGAGACTGGATAATGAAATGAAACCTTCGGATTCTACGCCGGCTCCTATTGGTTTCTTCAGTGGTAATCTCTACAACTCAATGAAAACTTGTAGGAAAAAGGTAAGAAATGACTGAAAACAAACCTAAAACCTAAAGTTTAAACTAAGGAGGTGATACACCAGAATTTAATATGAAGATGTAACACACACATAACAAAGAGGATTATATAGCTCTATGAAATACAAATAAAGCATATCTTCTTGTAAAGGCTTGCACAAGTGATTTATGATAAGGTTTTAATATTGAAACTACAAAAAAAGGATAAATTACTACCTTACTTTGACTAATTTCACTTATAAACACATATCATAACCTGCAAGTAGACTTACTTTTCTACAAAAAGGTGTTGGAATGAGATAGAAAACAGGGAATAATAAAAACATTCACAAGTTAACTTATCAAATCATTCAAAGACACACACAGAATTTGTAGAAAGGAAAAGGGCTTAACAATTTACTACATAAAGCATAATCACACTGTTGTCACTGGTATTATTTCTTCAAAATGTTGAACTACAAACCCTGTAACAAAGCTTAGGACTCCAAAAGATGTCTCAAAACTCTGTCATAAAATTAGAAAAACTCTCAAAATGAGTTCACAAACTCCAATAAGTACAATTTCAAACCTTGGGTGGAATGCAAGAATCAAGCCTCCAAATCAGGGCTTAGAATCTTTTGAAATTAATGTCTTTTGCTCATATGACTCCACTGACTCATTATGAAGCCCATGACTCATCTTAAATTGCCCAAAAAAGTCTCTAACAGTTAAAAAATGTCACTTAACTGTTATGATAAGGTCAAATTCAACCCATAAAGCCTATTTTTGCTTCAAAGGTTCCCAATTGATTTTAAAACTTAAAGACCATAACAAGGGAAACAAGATGACTCATTTCCTTTTGCATGACAAATAGAAACTATTTAATGATTTATATAAGTTATCATTAAAATAATTTTCCTTTACATTTTAGACTTTAATGCAAAAGGAAAAATAAATAAAATAACCTTTTTTGTTTTGCATTGAAAATAAATAAAAATATTAAAATGATGAATCACTTTAATATCCTATTTACATGGAACTAAATGCAAAAAATAAAAGATTTACGTGCACTTTAGCAAGAAGATAATATTAAATAATTTCTTGGTATCATTTAACATCATTATTATTTTCTAAATGCACAAAAAGCTTTAAAAGGCATATTTTATCTACTTCAAATATTTACTAAGGCATTGTATAAACCAACCCCCCCTCCTTTCAAATATAAAAACTTTTTAAAAAGATGTAAAATCCCACTAAAAGCCACAGACTCCAAACAGAACTACAATGTTGAAAAGGGTATGATATTTTGAATGCCCTAAAATGAATCATTCTCATCTTCATTTGACTTTTGGAGGCTTGGAGTAGTGGAGAAAAATGATGAGGATTTCTTACAACTGTCATGATGAATATACTAGTTTTTTCAAGCTTGAATGCTGGCCGGCTACAAGAGTTCACTATTTTAAGGAACATGTGTTCCACATTTTTTGGATGAAGAGAAAAAAACTTCAAAGCTGCCATTCAAAAGGTATTTTTAAGCATTTGTTTGCTTAAAATATATTTCTGTTGCTTGTATTGCTTTATTGGCTGCCATGAATGATATGTGCGCTGTTTGAGATTTTAAAACACCACCATAAATGATGCTTTCTGCTGGAATGAATTTGAAGCTTTGCTAAAAATTTTATGTTGTTCGGATTTAATTTTTTAATGTTGTGGAACACTAGTTAATTCATCATGGGAATATTTGCTAATCTCTTTTAGTAACTACAGCTTGGATGCCATTGAGCTTTGCTTGTTGGAAACTTATTTATTGTTTCTACTTGCTGCCATTATGCTATTTGCTGGCTGGAAGTTCAAGCCGCCATGAAATAAGATTGAAGTTTATATTGCTGTTGAAACTAACAATGACTTTGATGGTTCTCCCCCTTCATTTTAATTAAAATATGGGACTCGAATTCCCATTTTCTTGAAAAGCAAGTGTAATTATATTTTCCTTTCTAACATGCGGGGTTTTTTGTCTCTTTTGCAATAAAAACATTTTAGGTATCTGTAGATGATGCTTTCTGCCACCCTTCAATGGAGTTGTTTGATTTTGTTTTGAATTGTCAAAATGATAAGTTACTTGAAAGTTATCACTCATATTCTGAGTCTGACTAGCAAATAAATTGTAGCTTGAAACTTCAATACTACTGATATCTCCATATGTGAAAGCATCACTTGTCACAGAAATCACATCCACAGCTCCACCATTTTCATATAATGATGTGTTAGTTATCATTGCTGTAAACACCCTCTTTAACTTTATTTTTTTAGGAAACAATTATACCCATGCTTGGCCCACACTTATCCTTCCAAGAATTGTTTCAACAAGAGCATTTTCATGGATCTCACAGTATTTCCATCCATATAGACCTTCTACTGATCGGTTTCTTTGATTTCCAAAAAATATCTTCATACATTCCTCAATAACATAACCTCCATTATCAACCTTAGGAAAAAACATCACGTGCTTCTTGAAAAAGATCCAAAGATATAGTTTTATCTCATGACTATAAAATATTTCTACTGTGTTTCAATTTTTAGAATGACTCCATGATAGATATAATAATTACAAACACACCATTCTCAGAATCCTAATAATCTGATACAGTTGTAGCCAAACATTTTTCCCAAATCAGGATTGTATTGTGTTCTTTAACTTTGCATTATATCTTCATAACAATCTTTCCCCATTCAATTGATAGGTTCATGGAGTATGCTTTTCAATAATGATTCCCATGAAATCTTTTTCCACATTGAGTTGCCAATAGTGCCAAGTTTTTCAATTGAAGTTGTTATAGAAAACTTTCATCCTTTCAATAATGGTTTCCAGCAAATCATTGGATTATATCTGCTATTTGTATGAATACGTCCTTAGTAGCTTTCAATTATTCTAAAAGTTATGAACCTGTATTGATAACGTTGATCATTTGTTATCAGTGATTAGTCCATTCTTTTGTCTGCAAATTGAAAACTTAAATTTGTTGGTTGAAACAGAATGCACTCTTGACCTTTTCCTGTAGCAACTCCACTTACCAAATATTTTAATTTTCTAGTATTGAACTTGTTGTAGCTGTTATGTCCATTAAATTAGAGCATTACATCACTATCAAAATGGACTCCAAACTTTTTGCAATTTGGATTCTCTTTTAGGTAAATATTTTAGTGTTGTTCCAACCAAAATTTGATTGTGAATCTGCCATAGATACCACCAGTGTCAAAGATATGATTCCCCTGTTGAAAATCCTAAATACTCAAGAGCTAGTGCTGAAACTTTCCTTGATATTTATCTTGGATGCTAGCTCTTTGTGACTGCCCCTTGAGTTTGTGTGCAGTAAATAAGGCCTCCAACTTATCAATTTTTTCTTCAAGTTCCTCTTTCCAATCCTGATTGCTCTTTGTCTTAGTGCTCTGTTCTTTAAGATGATATTGCATGAGGTTCGAGCATGGGCTCATGACACTCATGAAACCACTGTTTTATAATTGCAAGCTTGTTCTTGATTATAGTGGACAGTTTCATATCAGAGTTAATAAGTCCCCTTAACATTATATTTTCCACTTTTTGCATGAGAGCACTTGAAATACATTTTGTTGTTTTTCATATGTATTTAGAAAAGGAAAAATATCACATGTGTGGGTACACAGTTACAAGTAATCAGTCATTTCTTAGATCTTAAGAGATCTAACCTCACCTTTTCCCATGCAAGCAAACAAAGAACCAGGAGCTTATTGGATTGAGGGCTGGACCAGGAGCAACAAGGTGATATTAGAGAACACCTAACCAGTCAAAGTCTAAAAGGAAATGATTGGTTATCTCTGACTTTCTCTCATATGCTTTATTTTTCTTGCTCTTTGTACATATGAAAGACAATAATTTTACACACAACTTGTGTGAAACTTTTCATTCCAACATTTTTAATTCATTTCATTGTTTGAAAACATCAATGTACATTTGAAAGTAAATAAATACAAAGACATTTCTATTATTTGAATGAAATGAAAAGCACTTTTGTATTTTCATTGCATGTATACTTAAAATTTTACATATGTACAAAATTTTAGTAACATTTTTGGTGACTTCTGCTATATGTCTGCCTGCTTGACATTTGACCAGTGTTTAAATTGTCTTTATTCTTTGGGCATAGAGTTTGATTATGCAATCCTAGCACCTAGACCTGACACAAAGCGACTTCTAAAGTTTTTGGTTCAGTTCTGAATGAATGTTCATGAATTTAATAAGACTAGAAATTCTTATTAAATTGACGAGTATGTAGGGTCAGAACTCAAGGATCAACTTTAGGAGTTGAACTGTCATAGTCGACCATTTGGTTGGCATATGTGTAGATGTATGGACTTACTCGAATGTATGTATGCAATGTATGCATGAATATGCAGATATGTATGGCTGATAGCCAAACATATTTAATGTCAGCGATATGTATGTGTGTATGTGTGCATATGTTGGATATGTGCTTGCATTTAAGCACACATATCTATGCATGCGTGAATGAAATGAGTGGATATGACTGTAAAAAAATGTAAACCAGCAACTAAACTAACTTAGACTACCAAACCAAAACATAATAGAAAAAAAAACAAAACAAAAATGTAGATGCATTTATTGAAAACAGGGAAACTAATCCTAGTATGTACAAAGTAGAACTGAAACTCATACCTCAAAACATGGTTTGAGGTGGATCCCATTCACAGGTATTTGTAGTATGTCTCCTTCCATGGTAGCCAACTGGTAAGCATTATGCTGTTTACACTCAGCAACTTGAAATGGCCTAGCCCACATGTGATCAAATTTACTGTGCTGGCCTAGCCTGCTCTTCAAAACATCCCACTTCAGTACCATGTCACCAACATGGAATTATCGAGCTTGAGCTCTTTTATCAAAGCTCTTCTTTATCTGCATTTGTTGATACTCCATGGTTTCCATGGCCTTTTTCCTTGTTTCCTCCAACTCCATCAGCTGAGCACGCCACACTAAAATAGGGTCACCTTCCTCAAACAAAACTAGCTGTGTAGCAAGATCAAGTGCGGGTAATTCTGTTTCAATGGATAATCTGGCTTCTTTCTCATAAACAAGCCTATAGGGCGAGTTTCCAATAACTTTCTTTGGAGTAATCCTGTCAACCCATAAGGTGGCTTTCAGCTTTGAATGCCAATCCCTCTTATTCTCTTGCAAATTGTGCTTAATAATCCTTATAAGGTTCTTGTTTGAAGACTCTGCTAATCCATTACCCCGTGGGTAGTAATTAGAGCTGGTGCTAAGATAAATCCCATGAGTAAAGGACCAATCAATTACTTTCATTCCAATAAAAGCAAGCACATTATCAAAAATAATGGAATCAGGTACTACAAACCTATTCACAATGCCATCATAAAAACTTAGGATTGCTATTTCATTTGCATCCTTTAACGCTATTGCCTCAGTCTAACACGTGAAATAATCAGTGGCTGTGATAATCCACTTGTGGCTTGCAATAGATGGAGGGTTAATGGGCCCTATGAAATCAACACCCCACTTCTGAAAGGGTTGTTCTATTTTAATTGGCTGCAAAGGCAAAGATGGCAACCTTTCTTTCCCTGCAAATATAGCACATTTAGCACTTTTTTGACATGTGCATGATAGTCCTTGAACAAATCAAGTCAGTAATAGCCTGCTCTTAGAATCTTATAAGCTGTAGTCCTTGGAGAAAAGTGTCCTCCTGAATGCCCATCATGGAATTCATGCAATATTTGAGCAATCTGATCTGAATCTACACACCTCAGAAGAACCCCATTAAAGTCTTTCCCGTATACAATGTTGTAAATTAGCACAAAAGGAATTGATTGCAAGTGATAGTATCTTAGCTTTGCTCGATTCAAGGTAGCTGGACATTGACTGGTTTTCAAAAAATGCATCATATCCTTTAACCAGCTTGCTGGTTGATCATCAGTTCCAGCAGCTCCAATTAGCAAAATTGTATTTTCTTGCTTCTCAAGTTCTAAAATATCCTTATCTACAATTTGTTCACATAATCCCTTTCCTCTAACCAACTTAGTTATCTAAATATCAATGTCATACTCCATGACGCGTGTAATCCAGCAAGCTCTTTTCATTTAGGTCCTTACTTAAGAGGAACTCCTTGACACTTGGGTGTGTGACACACAAAATAACTTTGTTATGTGTCAACAAATGCTTGAATTTCTTAAGACTTTTCATAATAGCAAGAACATGTTTTTCAAAAAAACTATATCGCTGTTTGTACTCTTCTAGTCCTTTGCTGAAAAATGCGATTGGTTGTTCCAATCCTTCTATATTTTGTTGTACCAACATGGCTGAAATCACGTCATAGCCCCCATACGCATAAAGAATGAAATCCTTACTAAAATCAGGATTGATTAGGACAGGTGCTGATGCTAATGCATTTTTGATGGCTTGAAAATTATCTTTAGCTTTCTTTGTCCATGTGAAAACTGCATTCTTTTTAAGCATAGCTATTAAAGGCTTGAGAAGTGCTGCAATATTAGGCAAAAATCTTTGCATGAAATTGATGTGGCCAATGAAACTTTGAAGGCCTTTCTTGTGTTGTGGTAAAGACAGCTCCAGAATTGCTGCAACTCGTTCAGGGTCCACTATGATGCCTGCCTTAGATACAATGTATTCGAGTAATTTTCCCTCATGCACAGAAAATATACTCTTTTTGGGGTTTAATGAGATGCCGAACTCTCTACAGCGCTCAAAATTTTTCCTTAAGTCATCAATATGGTCTGCTATTTTCTGTGAGTAAACTGTGACATCATCTAAATAAACCAAGACGAACTTGTACATCAAATTGCTGAAAGCCATTTCCATGGCTTTTTGAAAGGTAGCTCTAGTGTTGGACAATTTGAATGGCATTCTTTTGTATGCCATTGTACCCCATTTTGTTGTAAATGCTATTTTATATTGGTCCTCTTCCTTTACCAGTATTTGATTATAACCTGAATAACCATCTAGTAAGGAAAATATTTCAGCCCTTGATACACTTTACAAAATCTATTCCGTGGTTGGAAGCGGATGCCTATCTTTCAGCGAGACTCGATTCAAATCCCTGAAATCTACACATAGCCATAACTCCCCATTCTTTTTCCTTATAGGGACCAAATTAGCAACCTAACTGGTATGTTTAATAGGAAAAATAATTTTACTCTCGATCAATCTGAGAACCTCTTTCTGCATCAAGGGTTCCAGCTTTGGATTGATTGGTCTTTGCCTTTGGTGCACTGGTTTAGCTACTAGTTCCAACTCTATTATATGCTATGCTAGTCTTGGATTAAATCCTTTTAAATCACTATATTGCCAAGTGAACACATCACTGAATTCTTGAAACAAATGAAAAAAAGCTACTTTTTCTTCAGCTGAATTTACTTTGCCAAATTTCAGGGATTTACTTGGTGCAATTTCTAAGTCTGCATACTGGTTTTCTTTAACCAGCAAGTTAGCCTTTCCAGATTTGAGCTGATCATCTGAATTGAAAATGCTCTCCAGCATTACTAAACCCTTTGGCAACTTGTTATTT
The DNA here is from genome assembly GCA_028749045.1 of Cupressus sempervirens. NCBI lineage: Eukaryota > Viridiplantae > Streptophyta > Pinopsida > Cupressales > Cupressaceae > Cupressus > Cupressus sempervirens. Next base: position 3,832,195 of record CM053791.1, read on the forward strand.
TTTAACTGTAGCACCTAATCACAATACCAATCCTTATATCTTTGCTGATTAGAATTGGCAAAAATGTCTTCTTCTAGCAAAAATTGTAAAATTTGTTCATCACTATCAAAAACTTGCCAATTAGTATCATTATCAGGAACTGAAGGCCTGGTAATGATTTTAATATGTTACTGATCAGTATGTGCAGACATGTGTTAACAATATCATATTTGGCTCCTACAGCTGCTAGCCTATTAACATGCTGATTTTTGTTTCTAGGAATAACCAGTATGTTAAATGCATCAAAATCTTCAAGTAAATCCCAAACACGATGTCTATAAGATTTTAAAATATCATTTTTCATAGCATTCAAACATTTGATTTGATTTACTACTAATTCGCTATCTCCATACACTCTTAAACACTTGATTCTGCATTTTCTTGCCTATTCCAACCCTTGGTTTAAACCTTCATACTCTGTTGTATTGTTGGTACAAGAAAAATTGAATCTAAAAGCGGCATAATATCTCTCATTATTAGGTGAAATCAACATAACACCCCCACCAGCACCTTGTCTACCTCTTGAACCATCAAAAAATATGCTCCATAGCTGATCTTTGGACTTTCCTAGCTGATTTGCTGGTTTGACCAGATTGGGAATGACTTCATTTTGCTCATGGATAATATAGGTCACTAAGTCAGCACTTGTCACATGATAAAACTGATTTTCAAAAGTTTGACTAGAGGCCCATTCATCAAGAAGAATATCTGGGACGTTATCTAGTTGGGTTCGATTTTTAGCTGTTGTATGACATTCCTCTTTATTAAATGCAAGCATATTTGCATTGACAACACTAGGTGCATAAGGCTCTATGTGGTTTTTTGCAAGCAACTCAGATTTAATGGTTACTTTAGTGCCATATCTAGTCCTAAAAAGCATATGAGGCCAATTAGATGACAAATAACCACTGATCTTTTTTGTGAAGTCCCTAGACAAGTAGATAGCAAAGTACGGAGGTAAATCTATGACATATATATCCTGTTGAATGGCAAAATTGGGACAGGCATGAAGGGTGACACTTGCATCTTTAATCACACCTATAGTACCTACAGACATCCCATCAAGTTGGACAACACCTTTATCAATAGGCTAGTATTTTAGACCTAACTGGTCAACTATCTTTTTTGGCATTACCGAGCTTGTAGCTCCACTATCTACCATACAGTTATGGACTAATTTATCACCAATGATCAAGGAAAGGTAGAAAGGAGCTATTTTTATTATCTTATTTGATTCCTTGGCAGTTTTCTCGCTGTCATCCTTCTTTTCATCAGCATTGGTTAACACCGCCTTTGCTAAAACTTTCATCACCTTTGCAGAATTTGCTTTATCCAAGAGAGCCTTTTGCAGGATATTTGTTTGACCGGGAATAGCTAAAGTCTCCCACATTGACATAGACACGTTCATCTTCTTCATATTCTCCACTATGTTGAATGGTGCAACAAAGTGTGATTTCTGATGTATTTTAGTAGCATCATGTTCTGCTAGCTCGTGAATGGTTTCCTTGGTAACAGGGACATGAGTGTCTCCCACCATGTTTGTAGCACTTGATGATGGCTCAGCTGTATTAGTTGCTTTACCCTTGTTTGTTGTTTGGTCTATTTCAAGAGCTCTTTTCTTAGCTTGGGTATTTGCTGATATTGATGAGTCATTATTGACTACGCAAAACTCATCTCTTTGCCAGTTGAGGAAAGCAGTCTTAGGAGTTGGTACATCATGCCACTATTTAGGTGCATCATTTGTGACATTTTACTATCGTACTACTATATTTTTCACCATTAATGCCTAATTTATAACTCCATTTGTGCACGTAGCCTGATTGTGAGGTTCATTACAGGGATAACACCACTCAAAGTCCACTGCGAGATTATTTTACATGGGCACTGTAATGCCCCGCCAAATGATCCAAAGAATTAACCTAAAGTTTCACTAAGTTTGGTAGCATTTTTTTTTTGAAACATGAAAGTAACACCATTCATAACATAGTAGCAAAATCAATAGCAATGTCCAACTAAAAGTAAACATAAACATACATACATAACTGGTTACATTCTTAATGATCCCTTAACGTTGAATCACATCTAAATTAACTATTAATGAATCCATCTAACACTACATCCACATGAAATAATAATGAAAAGTCCAACATTCTTAAATTATATTTTTGAATGCTCAATCATCCATTGCACATGCCACAGGGTATGAAAGGCTTACAAGAATATACATCTGTGTAAATAAAGTACATCATCATACTAACTCTAATCCATGATGCAATAACATAAATGAAACCACAAATCATACATGATACATCATCATAACCATAAATCATCAAACATAATTAACTAAGTGCACAGTTCCTCCCAACTGTAAATAACATCATTAGACCATCATGGATCCTAGCCATCCCTCTGTGTGTAACATTCCAAATCATCGAAGAGATCATCGGTATTAACACAATAGGAATGTCACTCCCAAATCATACAACATCATATGCAGAAAGATATCTAACACACAAAATAAAGCATAAGATAACATCATCTAACATATGCAAATCATCAGTGTGAGGATACATTTCCACCATCATAATCCATGAAGATAGATGCCAACAAAGAATGCATCAGCCACGGTATGTTAGACAGATCTCAAATGATAAGAGTGATTAAGAACTACCACCCGACCGCGTGGAACCTAAATGGTCCACTCCCACCATGCTGAGGAGATAATCTCAAGTCCCAAACAGGATATCAAATCACATAACACAAATACTCTCTAAGTCTAGTAATCCTAAAAGTATACTAACTCAAAGGTTCCAACACAAAACTGACATCTAATTCCTAGAGGCACAAAAAAGACATGTAGGAAACCTACTATGCAAGCGGAAAAGTGTCATCACACGGATCATGCTAGAGTTACCCTGGCAGTCTCTCAATAGACCTTGGCCCCCTAGTGATCCCTGTGCGGCCACTAGTATCCTCTCATATTGATGAGGCATACTACAGAATGCAAGGTCGCAACCAAGCATTCTCTCTACTCCCATCCTAGTCTGTACAAGCACTCGAGGCATGGGCGAGAACATACAATTATCTTATTAGGTTCATTTAATCCCCATTTAGTGTAAATGTTATCACTTATTAATAAAACTTACAATGAGTTACCCTAGCAGCCACTTAGGGCCCCGACCCCCATTGCAAGCCACTTCCCAACACTACAAGTAGATAACCTACCCTAGGCTCATGGAATCATAAATCTCAAAATCACCACAGTCCTATACAAGCGACTGGAAAGAAATACCAAAAGATAATCCATAAAAAGAGCATCAAATCTCCATAAGCAAATGAAAAGCATCCATAGATAATCATGACCACAACAATTCTCTATTGGCAAATTAAGGTATCACTGATAATCAAAAGTATCCATTGGTTCTCAATAATCCAAATATATCTCAAAATCATACTGATCGAAGACTCCAAAATGGTTGAGTCAAAACATGTCACAACATGACATCATCAAGAAATAAATCAACATTTCAATCCCATCATGGCGACTGGAGAGTAATCCAAGGATAATTGATCGATGACTCAAAAATGGTTAAGTCACGTGTCTCAGATACATATAACTCAGCTTCACTCAAGAAGACTAATGAGCAATAACAATCAGTAAATACAAACATCTCATAGAGAATACCATCACATTACCATGGTTGGGTTTATAAAGAATCGAGATCAAAAGACATCATCATGACATCACAATCATAACCCTCGAGCCTTTGGTAGACGTCCTATAACTGGTCAACACTAGTCAACCCAAAAACCCAAAATAAGAAGCATTAAGAAAACACAATGCAAGTACATGTTTTGGTTTACTAAAAACACATAGTTAAATTGAGTATGGAGGTTTTAGTTTCTGTTGCAAGTATACTTCAAGTATATAAGATTAATCATTTGAACTACAAGTCAACCCATTTGTTCCCTCGATAACATTATCCTTCCATTATTTAAAATTACATTCTAAGAATAACTGAAGGATAAATATTTACTCATTAAATCATTTGACACTTAATAAAATCATTCGATTTATTTTGCTAAGATCAATGTTACTAATTGAAAAACTCTTTCTTATCATTAATTCAACTTCTCCAAACAAAACGAAAGGATCATATTCTTTTAAATTATAAGAAAGCCAGTTATCAATCTTCGAATAAGAAGATTATAACAACAAAATTAACTAGTCTTACTTTAACGCAATACTTTATTAATTAATCTTAATTAAATCATATAATTAAATTAATTAATAACGTACATAATCCATGACTCTATATCATTCTAACAATACTTAATTAAAACTCAACTAAATATTACTAAAATTTAGGTCTCTAATTTAATCGTTATAATAATTAAATCATCACTAATAACCATTAAAATATCTAAAGTCATTATTCAAGTCATTACAATAAGACTTATCATCTTCGATGTAAATACTTTACAACTTCATTAAAAGAATCATATCAATTAAAACTCTATTACATAACTTAATTTTTAATTAAATTTAATTAACTCTAATTAATTAATTTAATTAATAATTGCTTATCCATATCAACAACCCAATTAATAACTAGCCATAATTTGTAAGTTAAAAGCCAACCATAATCCAATTCTCTAATATTAATAGTTCAATAATGACTTGTTAATATTTAATAACAAGTCATATTGAGAATCTTATTAATGACCACATTTGTCATTCTTTTCAATGAATACTAATATTTCTTTAACAAATCCATATTATCGATAATCATTAAACAACTATTACATAATGTAAATTACCATCTCTAGATTAAATAATATTTAATAAAATTAATTAAAATTCAACCATTTTCTAATCCCTTAATATTCAAATTAATAATTCAATATCTCTTTCTGATTTAACAATAATTGAGAAATTATTATTAAATCGACATTTCATATTTAACAGTTATCAACATAAACATTTATAAAGTATCAAATATTAAAATCAATTTATATATATATATATATATATATAATAATAATAATTATTAATAAATCACATATTTAATATATCTAATACCTATATATAAATAAATAAATATATATCATATAATAATCAATGTATAAAAATTATAAATATAAAATCAAATTATAAAAGTCGAATCACATTGTTGCATTTTAAAAAAATGAAATGATTTAAGTCACTGACATATATACAATAAAAAGGCCGTGTGGACGGGCTATGGCTGCAATCGGCCCTGCGACCGCAGTCGTAGGTATGATTGCGCCAGAGACCACCGCCAGTCATAAGTAAAAGGGGGTGGAGTGGGTTGTAAACTCCCGCCTCCCCCCCCCCCTCATTTGTTATTATATATATATTTTCAAATTTATAAAATGATTTCGATAATCGTTTTCTCAAACGCTTTTCCAAAAAATGTTTTTCAAAAGCAATTCGGATTCAAATTTATTAAAATGATTTCTTCCACTATGATCTTATACAAATATATACATATATGTATATATGTATATACGTATTTGTATATATATATATGTATATATGTGTATATATATAGATATAGATATATATACACACAATTTGCTATCAAATATTATTGCAATTTTTAATAAACATATGTGTGTATATATATATACATATACATATATACACATATATATACATATATATATATACACATATATATAGACATATATATGTGTACATATATATATATATATGTGTGTACATATATATATATATATATATATATATATATATATATATATATATATATATATATATATGCACAGGTTTTATATATTTAAAAGAGAACACATATATAACTTTTAAATAAAAAGGGTTTTCTAATTCTTTAAATTAAGAATTTTTCCTTTAATTGTTCTCTAACTATACCCATTAATCTATCTAATAGGTTTGCCTATAAATTTTAGTTTAGAATTCTTCATTAAAATACAAATCCTTGTCTAATCAAATCTTTGATTCTATTACAATTCAAACCCAAATCCGATTTAAAACTAATTTCTTTCCTAATTGGAACTAGGGTTTATCCTACTTGAGCTCTCTATTGATTTCTTCGCACAAGGAGAGAATCAACATGCAAATCTGAATTAAACATTCATCACAAGAATTATCCAAGCAGTCATCTAGCAGACATGATGAAGACAGGAAGAGAAAGTGTGCAAAAAGAGAATATGCGAAAATCACGAGTGCACCTAGATACTGATGCTAATTCCCTTCTCCTTAGAATTCGTAGAGCAGGCTCCTTCCTTCTCCTACATTCTCAGTCCTCCAACCATGCTCCAAACGCTCTCCCTAAGCTTGTAGGAGTGCCCGAATATAAAGAACTCTCAGAAAGCACCTAGAATGTCTCTAGAAGCAACCAGAAGGTGTTGATAACTAAGCATGAGTCTTTTCCAACCTTCTAGATGAGTCACAAGGTTGTAGACACCATGTGCTTAATTTGTGCGCTAACTCTTATGTTGTTGATAACACCTGCATAATTAGAGTGCAAACTCCTGTGTTGTCAACATGACAACTCCCAAGAGCTCGCATACTCCTATGTGAATGCACATTAATTTATTTAATTAAATTTCTTTATTTAATATTCACTTGACTATTTTAAAATTAATTTATTAATTTTAAATCTCATGCACTCACTTTATTAAATCTACTTGTTTTATATAATTATATTTTAATCACATGCACACATCATGCAACCTATAATCTTTTAATAATTTTAATATCTTTTTCACTTTTAAATTCTTAATTGATAAAATAAATATTATCACATTCCAACTTTAAAATTATAACTTTTATCTTCAAATTTAATTATTTAATTTAATTAATTTTCTAATTAATTAAATAAAATAAATATTAAAATATCATATTAATTTTCTATTAAATTAAACCATTAATTAAATCTTTTAATTAGGCTTAATTAATAGAAAATACACCAAAGACTCTTAAAATAAAATACGAAAAACCCACTATAGCAAAACACATACAAAATCAAAACCAAAAGGGTTAATATCATGAATTACGTCATCTGACGCATTCAGAGGGTACTCAACTTAGATACTTGTCCTAATTTCCAATTAGGACAAATGGCTTAAAGGGTTGGGATTTGGACTTGAGAATTTATCTCCCTTCTCTTACCATTGAGATAATGCGATAGGGTACACTCATCCTGGCAATTCAGGAAAGTCGATACTCGGTACTTGCAACCTGCATAAAAATCATGCATGTATATACAACATATATATATGCTAAGCTAAACAAGCAATGGTAGGAAGTGGTGCATCGTGTAGATCCTGACTAGTAGGTGACTATGACTCCCTTCCTTAACCACATCAGAAATGCCATACAAAAAGAGAAAAAACACGCACACCATACACATGCAAGTATGGAGTAAGTATCCATAAGAAAACACATGATAATAAACCATCTAACTAATTATCATCAAGAACTGAAAATAATGTAATAATAATCATGCATACATGAAATGTAGAGTCTAAGTAATCTCATCACATATCAACTGAATCCATAACACAATATTTGATAGTCTCAAAACAATGCTGCTAACCATCAACATAAAACTAGCCCTAAAAGAGTTCGACAATGATAACAAAAATATGACCTAGGGGCAGGCACTACATCTAAGCTCATGACATCATAAATCACAAAATCACCACAGTCCTATACAAGCGACTGGAAAAATACCAAAAGATATTCCACAAAAGAGCATCAAATCTCCATGAACAAAAGAAAAGCATCCATAGATAATCATGACCGCAACAGTTCTCTATTGGCAACTGAAGGTATCACTGATAATCACAATAGTCATTGGTTCTTAACAAGCAACCAAAAAGTATTCTCAAAGTAATACTGATTGAAGACTCCAAAAATAGTCAAGTCCAAAACATGTCACAACATGACAACATCAAGAATAAATCAACATTTCAGTCTCATCTTGGCAACTGGAAAGTAGTCCAAGTATAACTGATCAATGACTCAAAAATGGTTAAGTCAAGTATCTCAAATACATACACCTCAGCTTCACACAAGAAGACTGGAAAATAATAACAATTAGTAAATACAAACATCTCATAGAGCATGCCATCACATTACCATGGTTGGGTTTTAAAAAAATCGAGACCAAATAACATCAACATGCCATCACATTTGCATAACTCCCAAGCCTCTGGTAAACATCCTAACTGGTCAACACTCTAGGACCACCCAAACCCCAAACATGGATAGCATAAAGAACAAGATACAAACACATATTTTAGTTTTCTTTTGTAATCACATGGTTAAAACAAAAATTAGGTTTTAGTTTTTGTTTTCAACTACATTTCAAGTGTGTAAGATTCTCCATTTAATCTCCAAGTCAACCCATTTATCTTTTCGAATAACACATAGAATTATCCCTCCATTATTTTAAAACAATTTCTAAAATAATCATAAGATAATTATTTACTTATATAAATCATTGAACTAGTTCCCATTGACTTTTAGATAAAATCATTCACATTATTCAAAACATTAGAATAATACTTATCAACTTTCTAATAATTAGTTTACAATTTCCTTTAAACACTTCAAGGACAATCATTTATTTAAAATAATCCTCATTGATTTTAAGTAAAATCAATCTTATTAATAATTCAATTATTCAATTCCACTTATTAATATCTATTTTATTTTAATTTGCCCTCATTTAAAAATCCATTTACTTAAATTGACTAATAATTAATTACACTTCTTTTACTATTAACTGGTGCAGGAGCACTAGGGCCAAGGACAAAAGGCCTAGAGGAACTAGGGTAACTAAATAGATCCTAGGGGGATCAAAGAATGAACATGACCTTGAAGGGTCATTTGATTGTAATAAGTCCACAATGGTCACTTAATAATGTTTTGTTTATGTTTTAAATGTTTTGATTGATCACTTTGTAAAAGGATCAATGATGTAGCCTTAATGGCATTTTGGGAGTTAGTGTACCTAAGGTTCACTTTGGGATTCTAAGGTAGATGAGTTATTTAAAGATCTTCAAATGTCCAATTTATTTTAATATGGAAAGTAGAGCCATTATATGGTGTCAAATGCACTTGAAGTGCCTAAAAATGTAAATTGCCAAAAATTGGCAAAATGAAGCCTAGAAGGCTCGTAGAGGTTTTATGGGATTTAAGAGTGGTTTGAGGATTTAAATTTGGGATAAAACTCTTGAAAATAATTTAAAATATTAATAAAATGCATAATGATGTAGGGCTATCAAATTTTCATACAATACCAAATTAAATTCTCTGCAAAGTCTTAGCTTGCTGCCGTAAGGGCACAATCTACCTTTTTGTATTGAAAAGACTTCTCATTTGGATAAAATCTTGAGTATATATTTCTTAGATCTATGTTGGTTTAGTTTTTAATTCATTGCATGCTTTGATAGATTATTTTTGTGAAGTTTAAGCACAAAGAACTCCTGGTTATGCAAAATGGAAGAATGACTGTCATTGAATAAAACAATCCTAGTACAGGGGCCATATCTCCCTAATGAACTGTTGGATCAAGCCAAATTTGAAATATGTTGGAGAGGGCCAAGTTGTGCCAGATCTGATTGGAGCGATCGAATAAATTTGGTTTAGATAAAAAGTTATGAATGTCTGAGTTCGGGTCTATGTAAGGGGAAACAACAAGGCAGTTTGTGATGAATTTCCTTCATAAATGAAACTAGGGTTTCCTAATGTTTCTTTGCAACCAAATAAAAATTAACATACATATCTAGATTCCAATTTCAAGATTGAAGATTCATTCATGGAGTATATTTAGATACATATAATAGACACGATGAAGACAGGAAGAGAAAGAGTGCAAATGAAATATGTGAAAATCACGAGTGCACTTGGATACTGATGCTAATTTGCTATACCTCAGAAGTCCATAGAAAAAATCCCTTCCTTCTCCAACATTCATCATTCCTCCAAGAATCAAACCAATCGAAACCCCCAAATGACTAGAAGTGCTTGTAGAAGCATATGAGCTTCTCGAATGCATGTAAGCTTGTCCATACACACTAGGAGAGCCTCCATATAAAGGCCTCTAAGATGCATCTAGAATGTGTTTAGAAAGAACTAGGAGATAAGCATGACAACTAAGCACGTAACTTCCACGATAAGAAGATAGACATGATGAGGTCTCTAGAATGTTGTAGACACCATGTGCTCAAATAATGTGCTAACTCCTAAGTGTAGACAACATGTGCATAATTAGAGTGCAAACTCTTGTGTTGTCAACATGACAACTCCCAAGAGCTCACATACTCCTATGTGAATAAATATAATGCACATTAATTTATTTAATATTTGCTTTATTTATTTTTATTAATTTATTAATTTTAAACCTCATGCACTCACTTTAATAAATCCACTTGTTTTATCTTAATATATTTTAATCACATGCATGCATCATGCAATCTAGAATCTTTTAATAATTTTAATATCTTTTCCACTTTTAAATTTATTTTTGAAACTTAATTGATAAAATATTTACTAACTTAAATAATAATAATATTATTTAACATTTATTTAAAAATAAACTCTAAATATATTATTATTAAATTAAATAAATATGATCATGTTCCAACTTTAAACTCATAACTTTTATCTCCAAATTAATTCTTTTTATTTAATTAATTTTCTAATTAATTAAATAAAAATAAATATTAAAATATCTTATATATTTTTTATTTAACTACATCATTAATTAAATCTTTTAATTAGATTTAATTAATAGAAAATACACCAATAACTCATAAAGTAAAATACAAAAACCCATCAAAGCAACACACATACAAAATCAAACTAAGGGATTAATATCACGAAATACGTCATCTGATGTATTCGGAGGGTACTCAACTCAGATACTTGTCCTAATATTCAATTAGGACAAATGGCTTAAAGGTTTGGAATTTGGACTTGAGAATTTATCTCCCCTCTCTTACCATTGAGATAATGCAATAGGGTACGCTCATTCTAGCAATGTAGATCTCGACTAGCAGGTGACTACGACTCCCTTCCTTAACCACATCAGAAATGCCATCTAAGAACAAACACACACACCATACACATGCAAGTACAGGGTAAGTATCCATAAGAAAACACATGTTATAATAAACCATCTAATTAATCATCATTAATAACTGGAATAATGTAATAATCATCATGCATATATGAAATGTAGAGTCTAAGTAATCTCATCACATATCAACTGAATCCATAGCACAATATTTGATAGTCTCAAAACAATGCTGCTAACCATCAACATAAAACTAGCCCTAAAAGAGTTCGACAATGATAACAAAAATGCGACCTAGGGGCAGACACTACATCCACCCCCCCTAGAATTAGGCTTACTCCGAGAAGCCTACATGAATGATAATACTAAAGAACTCACTGTGCGGGTCCCATTGAACCCTTTCCCCTTGTAGGGGAATATGATTCCACTGATGACACTACAACACACTTAGAGCAATATAATTCTGGTTTAATGATAAATCGAAAACCATATTGATCCAACATTCATTCTTTTAACAAATAATGAAATAGATCTCTTAAACACTCTAAATAAGAGCAACATAATGCTTGCAAAGATAATCAAAGGTATACTACCTCAAAGCATAGATAAAAGATACATGTTTTGCAACTAGAATGAGTTCCAATTTTCAATTTTTCCCATGTTTAAGTTTCAGTATAATTTTAGGTTTGAAACCTAAGTGTTGAAGCATATATATATATATATATATATATATATATATATATATATATAAAACTATTAATACACACACACACACACACACACACATATATAAACTTACAACATTTAACAATAGTAATAATGTTTTAAAACATCGTAAAAATTGAATGTAAAACTTTTGATTCAAAACACTTTTTAAAAAATGTTGCAACATATATATAAAACCCATGGCACACACACAGGTACCTTGCTGTCGCAAACACTCTATGAGCTCTTCCTACATCTCCTACTAGCGTGCTCTCCTCTGCTCTCTCCCTAAGCTTTTAGGAGTGCCTAAATATAAAGAACTCTCAGGAAGCACCTAGAATGTCTCTAGAAACAACCAGAAGGTGTTGACAACTAAGCATGAGTCTTTTCCAACCTTCTAGATGATTCATAAGGTTGTAGACACCATGTGCTTAATTTGTGCGCTAACTCTCGTGTTGTTGACATATGTCCAATTAGACACTTGCAAATTTTTGCATCGAAATTTCACTTCTTGCACTTCGTGTCTTCTGAATGCTTTATGAGGATTTTGCATATCTTGTTTGCATGCTTTTGTTATGGGTAGTTAAATTCTATATAGGAAAATTTTCATATGCATAGATCTGAGGAAATTATGGGGCTGTATTTTGCACCATTAATGCCTAATTTATAACTCCATTTGTGCACGTAGCCTGATTGTGAGGTTCATTATAGGGATAACACCACTCAAAGTCCACTGTGAGATTATTTTGCATGGGCACAATGTCTCTAACTGGATTAGCAGAATTGAGAGGAACTAGATTATATGGCCGAAAAGGTCTTTGATTAATATTTTGCCTATAACCCATCGCATTACCTTGAAATGGTGGCCTATTTCCTTGAGGTTGGCTTTGATTTTGCTGCTGGTAAGGTGGATTTACAGCTGGATTTTGCTATTGGTAAGATGACCTAGGCTGAAATTGTTGCCTTTTAAGATTAACCAGTTCATTACTAAAGGTTTACACCATATTTTCAATTTTTGAGCTGATTATTCTTAATCTCTTGTAGCTCTGGAGAAGGACCTATGGTATTTGAAGGGCCTGCCATGGTAATTTCTTGGCTGGGAACAGTAGGTAATGGGTTAAATGGCAAAATTACCAATGGTATATTTGATTGAATGTCCAAAAAAATGGGCATTGGAGGCCTAGTGGCTATTTTACCAGCTTGGATAAGACTATTTTCAGCTCTAATAGTGATCTCATAAGCTTGAGGTAGCGAAACACTTCCCATAGATTGAATAATTACTGAAATATCGCTATTGAAGCTTCTTAAATAATAAAGAAAAGCAAGATCTGTTGAAGGTCTTACCGTATTGGGTATTCTAGTCCAGGTCCTTTTAAACTGATTATTAAAATCCATCATTTTCTCTTGTGGTGCACACTTTATAGTTGTGAGCTACTCTACAAGCGAAAAAAAGTCAAACTTATCCTCAATGTTTTGTCAAAGCATCACCCAAAGCATCCCATGAGCCTATAGAACCAACAACTAGGCTTCTGAACCACTGAAGTGCTTTTCCTTTTAATGATGCTATGAGTAGCTTAGTAGCCACATCCTCCTTTGTAACATGATGTACGTTGCATAAAGTTGCAACATCTCTTATATGCTCATAAGCTGTAGTCTGATTTTCCCCAGTAAAATCGGACAAAATCTTCAATGCAGCAAGTGGTATGTCATGATGTTGTGCAAAATTCAAGGGACTCCCTTGATTAAAAGGCACAAAAGCATATGCCTTCACCATTGGTGGAGGTTGCTGTACAGGCTGTTGTACTGATTGTTGTTGAAAACTTGTATTGATTGTACTTGCTGGTATAAAACCAATACTTGCCAAATTTTCAGTTGAATCAACAACTATGTCAAAACAATAAGCTCTTACTGATGGACTTGTTGAATGTCTAACTTTTCTTTGACGTGTTCTGTTGTATACATGAAGACCAGGGGCTGAAAGTTGCCTCCTGGATGTTGGCTTTGTTCTAGCAAGACTCCTTCCACATCTTTTTGGAGTTTACAATTGTAGATATTTAAAACAAGTGGAATTTCATGTTTGAATCTTTCTCATAAATTCATCTCCCTCTGCTGATTGATTGAAGAATAACTTTCAGTTGTACCTGCACAGTTGAAAAATGTGCTCAGGTCCCACTGAGCATGCCAAAATTGTTAAGTTTCAGGATTTGCACCCTACTGAACTGGTAATATTTAGTAAACCTTACTTGACATGGGAGTCATTTCACTATGTGAGACTGGATAATGAAATGAAACCTCCGAATTCTAGGACGAATCCTATTGGATTCTTCAGTGGTAATCTCTACAACTCAATGAAAATTTGTAGGAAAAAGGTAAGAAATGATTGAAAAAAAACCTAAAACCTAAAGTTTAAACTAAGGAGGTGATACACCAAAATTTAATATGAAGATGTAACACACACATAAAAAAGAGGATTATATAGCTCTATGAAATACATATAAAGCATATCTTCCTGTAAAGGCTTGCACAAGTGATTTATGATAAGGTTTTAATACTGAAACTACAAAAAGAGGATAAATTACTACCTCACTTTGACTAATTTCACCTATAAACACATATCATAACCTGCAAACAGACTTACTTTTCTACAAAAAGATACTGGAATGAGACAGAAAACAGGGAATAATGAAAACATTCACAAGTTAACTTATCAAATCATTCAAAGACACACACAGAATTTGTAGAAAGGAAAAGGGCTTAACAATTTACTCCATAAAGCATAATCACATTGTTGTCACCGGTATTATTTCTTCAAAATGTTGAATTACAAACCCTGTAACAAAGCTTAGGACTCCAAAAGATGTCTCAAAACTCTGTCATAAAATTAGAAAAACTCACAAAATGAGTTCACAAACTCCAATAAGTACAATTTCAACCCTTGGGTCGAATGCAAGAATCAAGCCTCCAAATCAGGGCTTAGAATCTTCTGAAATTAATGTCTTTTGCTCATATGTCTCCACTGACTCATTATGAAGCCCATGACTCATCTTAAACATCCCAAAAAAGTCTCTAATAGTTAAAAAATGTCACTTAACTATTATGATAAGGTCAAATTCGACCCATAAAGCCTATTTTTGCTTCAAAGCTTCCCAACTGATTTTAAAACTTAAAGACCATAACAAGGGAAATAGGATGACTCATTTCCTTTTGCATGACAAATAGGAACTATTTAATGATTTATAAAAGTTATCATTAAAATATTTTCCTTTACATTTTAGACTTTAATGCAAAAGGAAAAATAAATAAAATAACCTTTTTTGTTTTGCATTGAAAATAAATAAAAATATTAAAATGATGAATCACTTTAATATCCTATTTACATAGAACTAAATGCAAAAAATAAAAGCTTTATGTGCATTTTAGCAAGAAGATAATATTAAATGATTTCTTGGTATCATTTAATATCGTTATTATTTTCTAAATGCACAAAAAGCTTTAAAAGGCATATTTTATCTACTTCAAATATTTACTAAGGCATTGTATAAACCAACCCCCCCTCCTTTCAAATATAAAAACTTTTTAAAAAGATGTAAAATCCCACTAAAAGCCACAGACTCCAAACAGAACTACAATGTTGAAAAGGGTATGATATTTTGAATGCCCTAAAATGAATCATTTTCATCTTCATTTGACTTTTGGAGGCTTGAAGCAGTGGAGAAAAATGACGAGGGTTTCTTATAGCTGTCATGATTAATATACTAGTTTTTTCAAGCTTGAATGCTGGCCAGCTACAAGAGTTCACTATTTTAAGGAACATGTGTTCCACATTTTTTGGATGAAGAGAAAAAATCTTCAAGGATGCCATTCAAAAGGTATTTTTAAGCATTTGTTTGCTTAAAACGTTTTTCTATTGCTTGTATTGCTTTATTGGCTGCCATGAATGATATTTGTGCTGTTTGAGATTTTAAAACACCACCATAAATGATGCTTTCTGCTGGAATGAATTTGAAGCTTTGCTGAAACTTTTATGCTATTCAGATTTAATTTTTTAATGTTGTGGAAGACTGGTTAATTCACCATGGGAATATTTTCTGATCTCTTTTAGTAACTACAGCTTGGATGCCATTGAGCTTTGCTTGCTAGAAACTTATTTATTGTTTCTACTTGCTGCCATTATGCTATTTGTTGGCTGGAAGTTCAAGCCGCCATGAAATGAGATTGAAGTTTATATTGCTGTTGAAACTAACAATGACTTTGATGATTCTCCCCCTTCATTTTAATTAAAATCTGGAACTTGAATTCCCATTTGCTTGAAAAGAAAGTGTAATTATATTTTCCTTTCTAACATGCGAGGTTCTTTGTCTCTTTTGCAATAAAAACATTTGAGGTATCTGTAGATGGTGCTTTCTGTCACCCTTCAATGGAGTTGTTTGATTTTGTTTTGAATTGTCAAAATGATAAGTTACTTGAAAGTTATCACTCATATTCTGAGTCTGACTAGCAAATAAATTGTAGCTTGAAACTTCAGTACTACTGATATCTCCATATGCGAAAGCATCACTTGTCACAGAAATCAAATCCATAGCTCCACCATTTTCATATAATGATGTGTCAGTTATCATTGTTGTAAACACCCTCTCTAATTTTTAATTTTTTTTAGGAAACAGTTCTGCCCATGCTTGGCCCACGCTTATCCTTCCAAGAATTGTGTCAACAAGAGAATTTTCATGGATCTCACAGTCTTTCCATCCATATAGACTTTCTGCTGATTGGTTTCTTTGATTTCCAAAAAAAATCTTCATACATTCCTCAATAACATAACCTCCATTATCAACCTCAGGACAAAACATCATGTGCTTCTTGAAAAAGATCCAAAGATATAGTTTTATCTCATGACTATAAAATATTAATACTGTGTTTCAATCTTTAGAATGACTCCATGATAGATATAATAATTACAAATGCACCATTTTTAGAATCCCGATAATTTGATACAGTTGTAGCCAAACATGTTTCCCAAATCAGGATTGTTTTGTGTTCTTTAACTTTGTATTATATCTTCATAACAGTCTTTCCCCATTCAATTGATAGGTTCATGGAGTATGTTTTTCAATAATGATTCACATGAAATCTTTTGCCATGTTGAGTTTCCAATAGCACCAAGTTTTTCAATTGAAGCTGTTATAGGAAACTTTCATCCTTTCAATAATGGTTTCTAGCAAATCATTGGATTATATCTACTATTTGCATGAATACGTTCTTAGTAGCTTTCAATTATTCTAAAAGTTATGAACCTGTATTGATAACCTTGATTGTTTTTTATCAGTGATTAGTCCATTCTTTTGTTTGCAAACTGAAAACTAAAATTTGTTGGTTGAAATAGAATGCACTCTTACCTTTTCCTGTAGCAACTCCACTTGCCAAATGTTTTACTTTTCTAGTATTGAACTTGTTGTAGCTATTATCTCCATTAAATTAGAGCATTACATCACTATCAAAATGGACTCCAAACTGTTTGCAATTTGGATTCTATTTTAGGTAAATATTTTAGTGTTGTTCCAACCAAAATTTGATTGTGAATCTACCATAGATACCAACAGTGTCAAAGATACGATCCCCCTGTTGAAAATCCTGAATACCCAAGACCTAGTGCTGAAACTTTCCCTGATATTTATCTTGGATGCTAGCTCTTTGTGACTGCCCCCTGAGTTTCTGTGTAGTAAATAAGGCCTCCAACTTATCAATTTTTTCTTCAAGTTCCTCTTTCTAATCCTGATTGCTCTTTGCCTTAGTGCTCTGTTCTTTAAGATGATATTGCATGAGGTTTGAGCACGGGCTTGTGACACTCATGAAACCACTATTTTATAATTGCAAGCTTGTTCTTGATTATAATGGAAAGTTTCATATCAGAGTTAATGTCTCCTTAACATTATATTTTTCACTTTTTGCATGAGAGCACTTGAAATACATTTTGTTGTTTTCATATGTATTCAGAAAAGGAAAAATATCACATGTGTGGGTACACAGTTACAAGTAATCAGTCATTGCTTAGATCTTAAAAGATCTAACCCCACCTTTTCCATGCAGGCAAATGAAGAACTAGGAGCTTATTGGATCGAGGGCTAGACCAGGAGCAACAAGGCGATATTAGAGAACAGCTAACCAATCAAAGTCTAAAAGGCAATGACTGGTTATCTCTGACTTTCTCCCATATGCTTTATTTTTCTTTCTCTTTGTACATATGAAAGATAGTAATTGTACTCATGACTTGTGTGAGACTTTTCATTCCAGCATTTTTAATTCATTTCATTGTTTGAAAACAACAATTTATATTTGAAAGTAAATAAATACAAAGACATTTCTATTATTTGAATGAAATGAAAAGCACTTTTGTATTTTCATTGCATGTATACTTAAAATTTTACATATGTGCAAAATTTTAATAACAAGTATCTCTTCTCCTCTTGAAGAAAATCTCAGAGCAGTCACTATTACATTTGGGCCCGAATACACCACAAATTACACCACCATTGCAATTTGACCCCAAATGTTGTAGTGATATAGATGCAAAGGGCACAAAGATCACAAGGGCACAACACCAAAATGAAATGTAGCGATCATAAGGGCACGACAATAAAATACAACAATCACAAGGGTATGATAATGAAATCTTGACCAACATTTAGAGCTCTCCACCCTCTTTCGTACGTAGATATCCACAATCAAAACAAATGGGGAATGATTTATATCATATATATTTTTGTTTATATCTAAAATCAACGTCACATTGTGTTGTAACTCTGTGACAATTGTTTGATCCTCAATAGCTTTCATTTCAATGTTTCAACATTCAAGTTTTCAAGTTTCCTCTTCATTATATAGTCCTTTCCACTCTAAAAACCACTTTTTTATTTCATGAAAATTAGGACTTGAACAATGGAAATGATAAAAGAAAGCTCATATTCTAGAATCCAAATAATAAAACAATAAAACTCACTCAACTTGTGTTAAGTGACGCAACTCAAGATCCTGCACAAAAATAATGCAAACCAGGAAAAATGGGTAGAGCTCACAAGAAATTTTAGAAAAACATATCATAGAAAATATTTTTAGAAAGAAGCAAGTCATAACCTAGTTAAATTAGTCTATTTTGTAATTAGGCACAATAAAATGAACAATCAGTTGTTCCCAAATAGAAAGATGAAATACAATTTTTCAGGGTGATAAAATTTCATATGTAGATGTATGTATGTATGTATGCGTAGATATATGTATGTATGTATGTATGTATATATATAGAGAGATCTTGTGAATTGTAGAGATCAACGAAGATCTAAGATTTTGTTGTCATATCCTTGTGATCATTGTATATGTATGTATGTATGTATGTACATATATATACATATGTATATGTATATATATACATGTATAGGTATGTATGTTTTTATGTATGTATGTATATCAATAGAGAGATCTTGGCACAATAGAAAAACAATATAACTCACTCGACAGATAGAATGGGCACAAGTATTGTCACAAAATTTTAAACATAACTATATAAGGAGTGAGTTAGGACGTATATAGGTTAACCTTACATTAACTATAAACTAAAACAAAAAAAGTGGAATTTCATAAAATTGCATTTCAATTCTCCGTTGGGGACATAATCGTATTTTATTCCTTAATTTTGGACGTAGTAATGAGGATTGTAGCTTAGGCCATGGGAGAGAATTTGAGTTGTGAACATAAAATTGGGAATGATTTATATCATATTTTTAAAAATTATTCATATCTAAAATCAACTTCACATTATGTTGTAACTCTGGCATAGGTGTTTGATCCTCGATAGCTTTCATTTAAGCATTTCAACATTCAAGGTTTCAAGTTTCCTCTTCATTATATGTTTGGTTTATCAATGATTTCCTCCAGTTCAATTACTATATGATCCAGAATGCTATGAGTTTCTGTAGCTAGTAGTAACTTCTCTCATGTCTCTAGAAAATGTAGCTCCCTTGGTTCCTAGGAAGTTGTAGCATAGGTTCACGGTAGTAACTCCTTACACTCAAATCTTCACTAAAGTTATTCTCATTTCCATAATGACATTACCTCTAAACTATGCAAAGGATGTTGAAGTGGTTCCCAACCTTGAAACACTCTTATAACTTAAGAAAGGGCAAAGCAAATGTAGATGCAATACAGGACAAATTGCACAACTTGTATCTTTATATATATAGAGAGATCTTTTTAAAGGTGTTTATTACATATTAACACAATAGAAAACTTATTCCAGTTGCATACATATTCTAGAGTCCAAATAATAAAACAATAAAACTCACTCAACCCGTGCTAAGTGATAAGCCATAATCGAGTTCAATTGGTCTAGTTGTTGATTAGTTGGGTTGACTACAAATTCATGCAGAACAATCATCAGATTAGGTACATAAAACAAACAATCAGTTGTTCCTAGCTACCATTAGCTTGACTAGTCCATTTAGACCCATTGATTATTGTCACAAGCTTTTAAACATAACTATATAAGGAGTGAGTTAGGATGTATAGAGTTTAACCTTATGTTAACTATAAACTACAACACAAAGGTTACACTAGGGCATTACAATATTGTAATTATGGAAAACTGCTTGATTCACTCAAGGGGGTATATGATGGTGAATATTTGTGTTAGGTGAGTAAAGCTCACCAGTGGTTATAGGAATACAACTACATCAAAAAAATTAGAAACTAGAACTACATATTTGTTAGAGTGAGTAGTTCAAGGGTCTTGATCTCGTAAATATAGGTATGTAGGTAGCCTAGTAGGTGAAGTATGCCTCCAGTGTGCAAACGCCTTAGACATATGATGCAGGAGCATCTAGAGGTATAAGGGAAATCCTGTGTCACCCAAAAAAAAATGTACTTAGACTTAGTTTTTGTTTCATGTCTTTACATTTTTGGATACCCATTTGGGTCAAATAAAGGTTCCAACTCTGGCAGTTCAACTATCAGTGTGCTAGAAAATCCTGGAAAAATAGGAGCATGCAATTTGGCCATCATTTTGGTGACCTAGAAGATGTGAATTGGCTAGATGAATGTAATTGTGATTGAGAGCATTCCAGAAAAAGAATCAGGTCAAAAGGCCCCACGGTTTTAAAGTTATTGCAGTTTTTCGGGTTTTGGAGACCTCCTAAGAATGCTTCAAAGTCAGGTTAGGGGCATTAAATGACCTCAAAAAGGGCCAAAAAATTGGGGACGAGTGAAGCTGGTCCATAGGGCTATAGAGCACTTTGAGAGCTTTTCAGAAATGTAAACGGTTCGTCAATCGGAGCTACGGTTCAAAAGTTATGCCTCCCGGAAGTTCGGTTATCGTTTCTAGATTCTTCTAGATTTGTGCCAACTTCTACCACAGGTTCCGGAACCTTCTATTTGGTCAGTGGATGCCTATTAGCACTTTTTAGAATGTACTCCTAGTCCTTAACCCGTCGGAGTCTATTTAAGGAGATTTCTGGCATTGTAAAAGGCAGTTCGGAGTGGAGTTTGAGAGGAGGTACTAAAAGGAGAAATTATCTCCAGATTTATGCTATTGTAAGCCCTTAGGGCATGTTTTGAAGTTGATTTTCTTTGTACTATTTGTACTAGCTTATTTTCTCAGTTAATATAATTTCCCCTTTTCTGTTGTGTCCATCCTGTTCTTGGGTTGTGTCCCCATCAACATAGTTAGGTAGGACTTAACCATGTACGTACGTATGTATGGATGGATGGATGAAACTATTCTCTACTTAACACTGCCATCCACATTGGGGGGGGGGGGGGTAGTTGAGGTTACACCTTCTACAACACTTCATTTCTATTATTTGCACTCTCTGAATCAAAGGTATATAACTTTATCACTTGTAACTATAATCTTCAAATAGTACAAGCCACAATAGTTTCTTATAATTATATGGTACTCTTTGTAAGTTTATAAAATTGAATTTTAAAAATTAATTGCATTTATGCACATTTTTTTCAAGTTTGATATTTCTCTTTTTCTTGACTCACACTCCAAGAATAATTTTTCAAAATATGTACTAACCAATTGGAGATTAAGCCAAAAAATTGTAAGAATGATTGTGCCAAAAGAGCTAAAAAACATAATTGGTGCACAATAATCATCTTTTTAGGCTCTTTTTAGCACAATTGTTCTTACATTTTATGATTTTTGGTGAGAACAAAATTACAAACTAATCAGGTAGGTGATCCAAAATTAAATCATAATTGGTTGAGGTATGTTTAAATACATTATTTCACATGTAATTGAATTTTATGTGTTTATGTCCTACTATTAATGAATGTTAAAGGATGAACTAATGTTAGATGTTAGCTTTGGACATTATGATATTATTTTATGGATGCTCATAATTGTTTTTAATTCATGTACTAATGAATGAATGCTATATTTTGTTGATGAATGAATGTAAGATCCATCTCCTCTTAGGTACTCTTTCTAGGATGTTGTACCAATTCTTAAGCCCAAAATAGATAAATCATGATTTTAAATGCAAAATTGGGTGCTTAACTTAATGAATGAGCACACCAAGTGAAAGACCTTGTGCGATGAATGATTATATGATTTTCTACATATTTCACCACATAACAGTGCATTGAAGGTTCACATACATTCTTAAGTAGACATTTGTAAGCACTAGGTGTGTGAAGGCTCCATAAAAAAACATGTAGAAGAAAAAATGGTCATGATGAACATTTTCAATGACATGTTTGCCAAGAGCATACACAAGTTCCTCAAGGTGACTTCACATTATTAAATTTTAGTGTTTTCCAACACCATTGCCCTTCCTCCATATCCTGCACAAATAAAATAATGATACCTCCAACATTGCAACCATATAATAAATGAGAATAGCACATGCCCAAGCCATAACCTAGTTAAATTAGTCTAGTTGTTGATTAGCTGGGTTGATTACAAATTCCTATAGAACTGTCACCAAATTGGGTACAATAAAAAGAATAATCAATTGTTCCCAGCTAGCAGGATCAAATAAAGTTTTCCAAGGTGATAAAATTGCATATGCATATGTAACACTTGAATGCTAGGCATGAAGCACATTCCCCAATTTATAACGAATGGTTGGATATAAAGGCTCCATATGTTGGCCCAATAATGGAAGTGAAGGATGTAACCATGCATGTATTGGCATGCTCCCCCTGTGAGGATCCAGAGTATCTTTTGATGTTGTGAATTTGGGCATCAGTATATGATCCAAAATGTTATGAAGTACTGAAGTCGGTAGTAAATTTTCACATGTCTCCAAAAAATGTAGCATAGGTTTAGGGTCCCTTGGCTCCCAAGAATTTATAGCAGTTATTCTCACTGCTAGAAGAATAACTTCAATGAAGAGTTGAGTGTAAGGAGTTGAAGAAGCAAGTTCTACTTCTGTGTAAATTCCATAATCATGAGGCTTATTCCCTTGTAGAAGCCATAACCTAGTTAGATATATGTATATATCAACCCAACTAATCAACAACTAGACCTATTTAACTGAGTTATGACTTGTTTCTTTTTAAAAATATTTGCTATGATATGTCTTTGTAAAATTTCTTATGAACTTTGTCCATTTTTCCTAGTTTGCATTATTTTTGTGGAGGATCTTGAGATTAGTCACTTAATACCTTAAAAAAAATCTCTCTCTCTCTCTCTCTCTCTCTCTCTCTCTCTCTCTCTCTCTATATATATATATATATATATATATATATGTATGTATGTATGTATGTATGTATGTATATCTTTGTGTGTGTGTGTGCGTGCGCGTGCACGTGTGTGTGTGTATGTTTGCGTATAAACAGAGAGATCTTGGCACAACAGAAAAATAATAAAACTCATTCAATAGGTAGCATGGCCACATGCAACAGCAACACCTATTGGTAAGTAGATTTCTCTTTTTCTCCATCATTTTTCATGTGTTTATTTCACTTGAACTATTATTTCTTAGGGGGTATTTTCTAATATTGGATTAATTTTATGCAGAAGTGATGAGGACATTCCTGGATGTACCCATGTGATGAATTGCTTGTGAGGAATGAAGATGGAGTTGCCTTGAGAGTAGTAGGAGGCAATGAGGTCATTCTAGGTACTTTAGAGATTGATCGTTTCTTAAAGATTTTAGATGTTAATGGAGAATTTAGATGGGGGGACAAATGAGCTGCCACCTTCATGTGGTTGGCCCTAGTTAGTAGAGAATATTAAATTATTCTTGAAATTAAGTGAAGCTCAACATTAACCTATGATTGTATGACAACTAATTGTGTGAATCTCTTGGTTTTAGGAAATATATAAGGACACCATAGTTCAATATGCAATGTCAATTCATATGCATACGACATTAGGCAGAGCTAAAAAATATAACAGGTTTGCATTTTTGTTAGAGGTCTCTAATTAGGTATTTTAAGTTATAGACCATCATGAACATTGTTAATTATGGTCTATAATTTTTAAAAACTTAATAGACCTATTAAATAAATGTAATCATGTTGTGTTTTATTAGCTCTGCCTATGTCACCATTGCGATGGCGTCTTTGATAGCTTTCTATCACAATTGGGACGGTGAAAATGAACTCTTTTTCAGTGACTCCGCCCAATTTATGACAGCTGTGTCTGTCACTTTTGTGATGGTTTCCTTTATATTCGCAAATTGTGATGAAAAAAGTCTGATGCCCATCCGACAGGAGCTAATTCCTCTTTCTGTCGATTGGGCGACATGTAGCCATCGCAATTGTGATGGTTTATCGTCACAATTCAGGCCAAAATGTAGTAGTGTAAAATTTGTATTTGAAAGAAGTTTCACAAAGTTATTCAAAAATTTAATTGATTAAAAGATTGTGAGACCCCTATGTGAAATCTGCTACCACTAGTTAGGGTAGATTAGTCTCACTATCAAATCCAACACCCTTAGAGCTTATGTTCTAAGGTTTATAGCTCCAGAAAATCTATCCAAACTCAAACTAGAGAAATAATCCAAGCATATAAAAAATGAGCCTTAAAAATTTATTTTATAACATCTCCACATATGCTTCTAAATAAAATTTTCAAACTCCTACTCTTTTTATATGTTAATTAATCTCGACAATTAGAGTGACTTTATTGTTTGTCCTTTACTAACCCTCTTAAGTCATTTTGTTAAACTTATTAAATCAATTGAATATATATTACCCATAAAATAAATGTTGATAAATAATATTAAATTGTTAATCTTAGATTGGTTTTGACAAGGCAATGACAAAACACTTAGTCATAATCTAGCAGAATTACAGTGCAAATTGAGTACATAGTGTATGCAGATTGATCAAAGCGAGCCAAGCAATTAGTGTGAACCGAGTGATCAAAGCATGTCAAGCATAAGTTGTCAACTAATGTAGTTAGTGTCAAGTCACTCAAGTGTCAAGCAGTCTATACATGTCGAGTGATTTAGGTGCTAAGTAAATAGAGAGTGTCGAGCTATTCAGAAGTTGAGTTACATCATTAAGAGCACAATGAAGACTGAGCATCAGAGTCTTTAGATGCCAAGTGAACAATTTTTGGCATAATTGTTTGTAATGGCACAAACTTCTATGTAAACCATTTTTGGGCTGACATAATCATATTTTACGATTATGAAAGATAAGTATGGAGGTATATTGTGAATCCCTATACAGTAAATAAAACCAATCAGAAAAAGGGAAGATTAAGGAAACAATATGGATTAACCAGAGTGATTGGTTCTTACCTAATTCATCTCCACCAATGTTTATTTAACAAGGCAAATGTAATGTCCCACCATGTGACCCAAAATAAATTAACCTAAAGTTTCACTAAGTTTGACAAAAAAAATTTTTTTTGAAAGATAATAACAACAAGAGATAAAATATAGTGGAAGCAATTAACATGCACTCATACATCAACAACACATAAACAAGTTACAACTCTTAAGGGTCCCATGATGATGAATCACATTTAATTTTAATTAACACTAATCTAATATATAATCAATCCTCATACAATTATATATGATGCCACTTGGCAATAAATAGAATGCACAATCATCCACCGCATAGGTCATAGGGTATGAAAGGTTGAAATAATATACATCATAAAATAGATAACATCATCTCATAAGATCTATGAAATCAAATACAATACATTAGGTATAACCATCCATCATAGTACACAAGAATAGATAGAAAGGAAAATTTGCACAAACACATCGAGTAGCAATATCTAACGGCTAGATCTCAATGATATAAGAAAAAACACTACCACCCAACCTTGTTGAACCTAAATGGCCCACTCCCACCGTGCTGAGGAGATGAACTGAAGTCCCAAATAAGATAACAAACTCAAAAGTCAAAACCAATAGCTAGATTCAAGGAAACACTTGAAAGCAAACTATCTCAAAGGGTACCAAGACACAAGTATCAACTAAACCTAGAGGCAACACAGACACATAGGAAATCTATCATGCATGTGGGCAAGTGTCATTGCATGAACCAACTCTAGGGTTACTCGGCTAGTCTTTTAATCCTCTAGCCCCCTAGTGACTCTATGTGGCACTAGTATACTTTCATACTGACAAGGCATACTGATGAGTTAGCTCTAATGTTACCTGGCTAGTCTTTTAATCCTCTGACCCCCTAATGACTTTTTGTAGTACCAATATCTTGTTAATTCATTTAAAACCCATTTAATGAAATGTTATCACTTTTTAAATAACCTACAATGGGTTACCTGTCAGCCTCTTTAGGGCCTCGACCTCCATTGCTGGCCACTTCCCAACATGACATACAGATAACCTACCTTAATCTCAGTAAAATCAAAATATCACAAAAGACCACATATAATACATCAGTTATTAAACAAGCAACTGACAAGTACCAAAAATCACTGATCATAATCATAGATTCCACCAAAACAATCATCCTAATAGGATTGATCCCAAAATCAAATATACATAAACCAAACCATGTCATAACATGACATCACCAAGCACAAATCATACAAACACCTCAGTCCTATACATCTAATAGAGCATATAAGACACATTACCATGGTTGAGTATAAAAGATCATATGCAACACATCATCATGACATCACAGACAAAACTCCCAAGCCTCTAGTAAACATCCTGACTGGTTAAAGCTAAGTCAACTTGACACCTAATAGTAAAATCACACGTCATAAAAAAAAAGTGCATACACAAGTGAATTTCATAATTCATTAGGTTTTGAAAACCCTAAAGTTCAATATTTACTAAAGGTTTTTAGATTAAATCACAGACAATTTTAATGGAAATCAATTTTCTCAAACAAGGGTTTCTCTGAAAATAGAAACACAACAGACATAGAGAATATAGGAATTTGAAAAACGAGCAACTACTACACAAACCCACAAGATACTACTTGGAACTGATGCTAAAATAATGAATGTACAAACACACAAGATTCTTCCTTTTCCTTTGAAAACCCTCTTTTTGAAAATTGGCTCCTCCAAACTTGTGTGTCTAGAAATGAGCTCCCATTTCCTTAATAAAGAGTTTTTTTCCCCCAAATTAGGGCTTTGATCATGCAATCATGCAAAAACTCTTTGTCTTTAATTATTATATTTTAATTTTCATGTACACACTTTATGCAATTTAATTAAAATAAACTTTATTAAATTAAAACTTCCTCTCCCTTATTAATTTTTGAAGTATTTTTAATAATATATTCATTAATTTAATGAATAATATTATTTAGAGTTTATTAGTAAAATAAAACTCTTAAATAATTATCATTAAATTAAATAAATATAACTACGCCACAATTAGAACCATAACTTTATCTTTAAATTTGTATTCTTTTATTTAAATAAATTCACGAGATGTTTTTTACTAATATATTTATTAACTCAATTAATAACATTATTTAGATTTTATTATTAAAATAAAGTTCCTAAATAATCATCATTAAATTAAATAAATAAAAATACGTCAAAAATAGAACTTTAATATAGTCTTTTAAATTTAATTCTTTCATGCACATTTAAAGAACTTTTTAATTAAAATATTATTTTCCTCCACTTTATTAATTAGTGCAAGCACTATTTAAAGCATAGTTTATTATTTAAATTAATAAGAATATTAAAACTCATTATTTAAATGCAACTCTAAATAATCACAATAAAACAATATTAAATCTTTAATCTTTTAATATTTTAATACTATTTTTATTGAACTTCTTAAATTAGACTTTTAAAATAAATATTTTAAAATGAAGTACATATTTAAAAATGTAATTAAATAACATCATATTCTAACTTCTCTTTAACCAATTTTCTAAATGTATACCTTTAAATTTAGACTTCCAAGTTTAGAATTCTAATTTTAGACCTCTAAATTTAGACTTTTTATTTAAAGCATAAATTTAATTAGTTTTTAATTAATCGAATATTCACATATTTTAATATTTTCTTTTTAATCAAATAATATTTATTACTCAACTAATAATATTATTTAGGGTCTATTAATAAAATAAAACTCCTAAATAATAGTTATTAAATTAAATAAATATAAATACATCAAAATTAGAACTTTAATTAAATCTTTTAAATTTAATTCTTTTATTTAATTAATTTATCAAGTAACAAATATAATTAAATATTAAATTTTTTGTATAAGATTTTGATTAATTAAATCATTAAATTATCTTTAAATTTGATTTAATTATAACATAAAATCATCACAGACCTACAAAACCAAAAATGACAACTCAACTGAAGATAAAGAACATAATCAAACTCTAGGGTTAAAATCACGAATTCACATCACTTGACGAATTCGGATGGGTAAACTAACTTAGATACTTGTCCTACTTTCTAAGAAAATTGGCTTAGGGTTTAGGATTTGGACTCAAGAATTATTTCTCCACTTATACCATTGAAATGCTGTAATAGGGTACGCTCATCTTGGCAATTCAGGGAAGTCGATACCCGATACCCACAATCTACATAAAATCTATGCATGTACAAACACAATATTCTAAACTAAACAAGCAATGGTAAGAAGTGATTCATCATGTAGATCCTGACTAGCAGGTGATTATGACTCCCTTCCTCAACCACATCATAAACGTCAAACATAAAGAAAACATACACATACACCATACACATGCAAGTATGGGGTAAGTATCCATAAAATTTGCATAAAAATTATTTGTCTAACTAACATAATTAAATAACTGAAAATCACTAAATAAACATATATATCATCATCAAAACGATCATGAAATAAGTGAAATAACTAGTACTAAAGTAACTCAACACATATATTAACTAAATATAAAATACAATTAATCAATTCTCGTAATCCACCACTACTAATTATAAAACATAATAATAGAACAAGCCTTGAAGAATTTGTTCAAAATGAATAAAAAAAGTCAAGTAAGGATAGGCATTATAACAAACCCTAGAGAGTTTGTGTGTGTGTAAGGAGATGAATGCTAAGAGTTGAGAGAGCATTCATGGTGGCTGAGATGGCTATGACAGAGCTATGCATTGTAGAATCAGTTTGAGAAGAACAGAGTATAGAAGTGAAAGGACAGAGGAGACATATTTGATCAGGAGGATCAAGGTTTAATTAGTAAGGAGAAGATCTGACATCAAGTAGAAAGGTGCTAACCGAAGGATCATGGTGCTGAATCATTCTAATAGGTGATACAAAGAAAATCTCTTAACTGAGTAGTCCTAACAAGCTTTTGTAAATCTCTTAATTGAGTGCTTGCTTTATTGTAAGTTTAAATCCTCTAACAAGGTAAGACCTAACAATATTTGTAAGCCTTTAGTAGGGTAGATCATAGATTATGATCAAACACATTGTAGCCATAATAGGCCACACTTTAAAACTACAATAGTGAAGATTTGTGGATGTCATCCTCACCCTAGTTTTACCTTCTCATTAGAGGGTTTCTAGGTAACTATTACTAAAATTTTGCACATGTGTAAAATTTAAGTATGCATACGAGAAGAAATACACAAACATAGAAGATACATATGAAAGAAAGAAATGAGAATAGAGATAACTAGTCATTGCCTGTTGCTTTGACTGGTTATGAATTCTGTGGCATACTCATCCAGCTCCAAGCTCCATGTTCTTCAACAGCTGCAAAAAAGAAGGACAAAAATGATATTAGATCTTGAAGGATCTAAGCAATGATTGCTTATCTCTACAACTACACATGTTCTCTGTTGATGCATTTCATTACGAAAGAAAATAAGTTGAAAGAAATAAAAGTCATTTGTGAGTGTCACGAGCCCGTGCTTGAACCTCACAGAATAATATGCTACATGATTACAACAAATAAATAATGATTGATAATGTAGATTGCAAATGTGTACTTATTGTAGGAAAGCATGAAAGATAAACAACAGGAAATACTTCAAGTCATGCTGAAAGTTGAGGAATCTACGGGAAAAATTTTCAAGAATCAAAATAGGGTTGGCTATATAAATGTTTAATTTCCCAAAGGTTGTTTTTTTTATATAGAAAATATGACCTACTGCCAGTGGCTTATACAATAACAGCATCAAAGTGTTATATGCTCTTGAAAACTTTAAAAAATGTCTTCAAGAATGGAACTCTTCTGATGGAAGCATTCTAAGTTTTGAGAGCATAAGTTAAGTCAATTAATCTCTAGAAGTTAATACATGGGAAAAAAAAAAAGATATTCTTGAATCCCATTGTTCTATTGAGAATCACAACAATTAAAATGCACATTGACTGATTGCACAATGAGTTCCTTTGACAGTTTCCATATCAAAAACATAAGAAACAAGTTTGGTATATGTCCAACTCTGACAACAAAATCCAAAAGATGTTGTTACAATTGTACCACATTTCACTAACCATAGAGTTAATCAAGGAAAAACACATCTCTAGCAAGAAGGAAAGAGCAATTTTGTTAACAAAATTGAAGGTTCTAATGGTCATCTGTTGAAGATATTCATTGTTCCTTCATGGGTTATGCTGCTGGTAATGCAATTCCTAGTCCATATGAAAATGTGACAAAAAAATTTCTTAAGAGATATTGGGCATGATGGGGAGCACCAAGTGAAATGAAATATTTATGCCAATAAATATGGTAATGCAAGCTATCCTGCAAAGTTAAGGAAAAATAATATCATGTTTTCAGATTGAGGCGGACCAAACTAGACAATCAAAGAGCTACAATAAAGTGTGGGGGTGTAAATTGATTATAGCTGATTTCATCAGACAAGAGATTTCAAAGATCAATTAAAATTCTGAACAATGAATTTAAATTCTAAGCAATGAATCCTTAAGGGAAAAAAGGTAACAAAATTCCCCATTTAATCCGAGAATGATGCTCAAATAGAAAACAACAAAATATCTTTTATGATCAAATGAAGACTCCTGCGAACTTCATAGTAAAAAATAAAAGCATCTTTTCCTTGTAATGTGTTGTTTGGTTCAGGGTAGATGAAATATGAGGTCCCTTAGAGTATGTTGCTGTGATAAAAGCCAAAAAATTTAAAGAAAAGAAACCCTCAATATCCATATTTTTTTTTGTACAATGGAGGGAGCAAGCCAGTTTTAAAATTATTCATTGCAAAGCAAGATTAATAGAGGATACACCCTTTATAATAGCTATTGGAGCATGGGTTCTCAATGCTATTATTTTCCATCCTCGGGATAAGCCCAATGATCAAGATGGAGAAAGCATGGATGATGTGAGATATGTAGCAATGGGGAGTATAAGCTTGATTCCCTACTTCAACTGGCTGAGCTGGGTCTTTGCAATTTATTAGTATCAATAGAGGATGTGTGGTTACTTGTAGCAAGCATACTAGTTGGTATTTTACACATTCAACTAGAGATAAGCTTAATGAGTGGAGACCTTCTAGATTTCTAGGTGCTTGGACATACTGAATTCTTCTAAGAGAATTGGGGAGGGGAAAAAGCTCCATAGCCAACTTGGTATCTTCTTTCAAAAAATCTGAAGCATCAAAGGAAAAAGATTCCAAAGAACCACCACCTACAGAAGAAGAAAATAAATTGGAGCTTGAAGAATGGGACAAAGAAATGGAAATTTTAGGAGATCAACATCCGAGGGAGGAAAATGCATAAAGGTATGGTTAAAGCAATTTTATGGGTTTTCAATAAAACCCTTATGTAAATATAATGTTGGAATGTATGTAATAGCAGAGGGAAAAGCCCTCAACATTAATAATGCCAACATATTCGAAGATAGGAAAAACCATATCTCTAGTCAGCAAGTTTTCAACATCTTCCATGGCGGCCATATTTCATTACAAAAGCAAAAACATACCTCCAGATGTTTCCAGTAAATCTCTATGCAAAAGACCAGCAAATGATGTGCATGAATTTTTTTTTGACAAATATCTCATAGCATACATGATGACACTTACCCAAAAAAAAAGGAAACCGTTGTATATAACAACATAGCTTTACCTCTAGGCAGTGGCTAGAAAAGGGAATGAAGCACACAAATTCTTCCAATGACAAGCTCTATCATGGCGGCTTAGCCAGCAAACCCCTCTCAAAATGGAGGCCATGCAAATCTCTACAAACCCTCATCCCTCTCCTTTACCATTCGAAAACTCCAGAATGTCAAAATGAGGAGAGTTAGGGTCCGTTTAAGCTTTTGAATGCCCTTTTCATTGTTTCATAATTTTTGATGTCCACGAGCTTGTGAATGGGATTTGAATCCCCTTTATTTGTTTTGTTTTGAATATAGAAGGGGGTTGATTTAATATGTTTATGCCTTAGGGGCTTTTTGGGTTTTATGTGTTATTTTTTAAATTTTTGCATAGCCTATTGTAAAGAAGTAATATTAAAATGATAAATTTAAATCATTTAATATTATTTTCTTATTTTAAATGCAAAGATAACAAAGATATTATTTTAATTGTTTTCTTTTGCATAAGTATTGCTGTAAAGAATAAATATTTACATGATGTGATTATAAGTCATTAAATTTTTTTTTTGTCATTAATGCAAAAGGAATCAAGTAATTTTATTCCCTATG
Source organism: Cupressus sempervirens (assembly GCA_028749045.1). Taxonomy (NCBI): domain Eukaryota; kingdom Viridiplantae; phylum Streptophyta; class Pinopsida; order Cupressales; family Cupressaceae; genus Cupressus; species Cupressus sempervirens. The sequence continues at coordinate 3,865,095 of CM053791.1, forward strand.
TTATGGTCTTTAAGTCTGAAATCAGTTGGGAACATCAGGCTTTCTCAAGTCAAATTTGCTTTTACTGAGTTAGTTTAAAGATATTTTTGATCAGTTAGAGTGTTTGGGGGTAATTTCTAATGAGTCATAGGCCTCTTTATAGGTTATTAAGGTCTTAAGAGTTATGAGACTTCATTTTTGGAAGTTTCTAAGCCCTAATTTGGAGGCTTTTATTCTGCATTCGACCCAAGAGTTGTTTTGGGTACTTAATGAGTTTTTCAACTCATTTTTTGGAGTTTTGATTTTATAAGAGAGTTTTGTGACTTCTTGTCTGAGTCCTGAACTTTGTTGTAGAATCTGTAATTCATCTTTTGGAGATATAATACAAGTGATAATAGTGTGATGATGCTATTTTGTGGTCAATTTTAAGCCTTCTTCCTTTCTGAAAGTTTTGTGTGCATTTTTGAGTGATTTGATAGAATAACTTGAGAATTTTCATTATTCCTTGTCTTTTTGTCTCATTCCAACACCTGTTTGTAGGGAAGTAAGTTTATTTGTAGGTTATGATATGTGTTTAAAGGTGAAATTGATTAAAGTGAGGTGTCAATGTTCCTCCTTTTGTTGTTTCATTACTGAAACCTTATTATAAATTATTTGTGCAATCTTTACAAGAAGATGTGCTTTGCTTACATTTCAAATAACTGTTTAGTCCTCTCCGTCAAGTGTATTTGAGTTTCTATAATCACTTTTGGTGTATCACCTTTTTTTCTTGATTTAAGCTTTAGGTCTTAGGTTTACTTTCAACAGTTTCTCTCCTTTTCCCCTACAAGTTTAAGTTAAGTATTTTATTTTAGAGATTTCACTAAAATATCAAATAGGAGTTTGCCTAGAACCCAGAGGTCTCATATCATTTGTATGTCTCACATCGTGAAATGATTCCCATGTTAGGTCAGGATTGCTAAACTTTTTTCAGTTCAGTATTGGGTGCAAATCTTGAAACTTAACAGTAACCAATTTACTATGTTATGTGTTATTTACTTTATGCTATGAATGTGATGCATGTTATGTTATTTTAGTTTTAAGTGTTGATTCACCCCCCCCCCCCTATTGTTATTTTAGTTTTAAGTGTTGATTCACCCAACCACCCCCCCCCCCCCCCCCCCCCCCACCCCCATATTGTTATTTTAGTTTTAAGTGTTGATTCAACCAACCCCCCCCTTACTTTCCCATTGTTATTTCCAACAATTGGTATTAGAGCTTTTTTCTCTAGAAAGGAAAGTTTTATAGCTTTGGAGGTAAGATCTTGAAGATGGAAGTCTACAAGTTGGGAAAGACTATTGAGAACCAGAAGATTGAAATATAGCTTTCCCTACATCAACTCAAGGAGGCAAGAGATGAATTGCAACATTCATTGAATAGAAGAAAGGAACTGGCTATTCAACAAAATGACACTCAATACCAAGAAGAAGACACTAATGGATTGCTTGAGGATGGAAACTCAAGTGAGTTTGATGTAATAGCTACAGATTTGATGGAAAGGAACAATGCCCTAACTGAAGAAGTCAAAATCTCAAAATAGAACAAAAAATCCAATTAGTATTGCTATGTTAGGTGACTAAACAGAAAAAGAAAGTTAAGGAAGACAAAGTCATGATTGAAGATGAAAAAAGAATACTGACTAACATACTTGAAGAGAAGACATCAGATGTGCAAAATCTTGCTAACATGCAATTGGATACAATGAATCAATTGATGCTTACAAACCATGAATTGAATGGAAAGGACATTGAGATGACAACCCTAAATTTATAAAATGATCAACTAAAAAATGAACTAAGAGCAGAAAATAAATTTATTGAAAGATTCAACAAACCAAGTGAAGCCATTAAACACTTTGAAAAATTGATGAAATCTCCAAGACCTTACAATGATACTGTTGGATTGGGATACACTAATACTGAGGAATCAGAATCATCTAAAAGTGGTGAGAAAAGGAATAAAAAAGGTAAGAAATACAAACCTACTTGTCATAATTGTAGAAACTTGGGTCATACAGTGAATGTTTGGAGGAGCAAAATTGTCAACCAGAACCCCAAGCAAAAATATAGAGGATTCTGCTACAACTGCAACAAAGAAGGACATTAGGAAAATGAATGCAAAACAAAGACCATGATCACTTAGAGATTTTAAGGATGCTACTACAATTGTCAAAAGTATAGACATAAAGCACATGAATGCATATCTAAGGCCAAGTGGACATCAAATAAGCAGACAAAGGTACACCATAATAGAAACTCCTATGATTGAGATTACAACACAAGGTATAGTTGTCACTATTGTCAAGAATATGGATATGTTCCTGATAATTACATTAGAACACATTTCAGAGGTAACTACAATAGATGGTTAAGTGAGACTACATGCTTTAGTTGTCTCAAGATTGGTCATGTCAGTAGAAGTTGTCCAACTAGGTCACTAGCACCAAGCAATAGAACCAATAAAGGAAAAGAAAAGGTCAATGTTGAGAAGGTAAAGGTGCAGATGAAAAAGAAATGGAAGAAGATGAAGGAATAATTCAAAACATCAAGCTTAGATGAGTTCACTTCATCTAATGGATCAAGCAATCACATCATCCCCAACTACGCAATAAAAGGTATTTGTGGGACTGATATTTGAAAATTTATATTGTACATTAGTTCAAAGAATCTAAGATTTGCAAAGATCAAATACACATGAATTAAGATGCAATGTAAGGATTAGAACCTAGAGGAAATCTATAGTTTTGTCTTTTTCTATGCTGGTGTCGAGCATAGAATATTTTACTACTATTATCGAACAAGGAGAGGAATAATAGTTATAGCCGAGTTAAGGAGACATGGTAGTAAGTGTTGAGCTTGCTATCTTAACCAAGCATGTTGAAAGTCCTATGATAGTTAAGCTTATAGATGTTTAAGCACTGAGCATTTAATGTCAAATATGAAGGGTTATATAGTCAATTTTCAACTCATTTTCACTAACAAAATTTTATAGAGCACATGAAGAACATGAAGGAAGATTGAAAAAGAAGATTCCAGTGTTTGTGAACTGAATTCAACCGCTACTCAAAATTGTTCATCATATTTGAAAGGTATTTAGCTAATTCTAAGTTACGTTATTTTATTTCTTGCAAACTCTTGGTAATGAAAATGGCAGCTAGCTCTTTTGCAACTATTAGAAAAGAGGGGAAAGAGATTTTCAATGTTTAGTTGATAAGTAATGATGTTAGGCAACCCCTATTTCAAGCTATTCTTGAAATTTCATACAAGGAAGATCCATCTAGTGCATTATCTATGATACCACCAAAGGTTCTCATGATCCAAGATGTTACATGTTGCTATATTGAAAATATTGGAGAGGTAGGAGATATGGAGATAAGAAATACCTATAGTAAGCTATGTGATAATGGAGTTTTGAGGGAAGAGAATAAAATTGTTGAATGGAAAGGTTTAACGCGTGCCCTAGATTTTCCTCAAATGTTCAAGATTTTAGATGTTAATGGGGAATTTAGATGTTAGAGGGGTGGGAGAGTGGGGCCAAATGAGCTTCCATCTTCACGTGGTTGGCCATGATTGGTAGAGAATATTAAAATATTCTCATAACCAAGTGAAGCTCAATATTAACCTATCATTGTATGACAACTAACTTTGTGAATCTATTGGTTTCAAGTAATGCAGAAGGAAGCCATAGTTCAATATGCAATCTCAATTCATATGCATACGACATCAGGTGGAGCTGAAAAAATGTAACAAGTTTGCATAGAACTATTAAATAAATGTAAATGTGGTGGGTTTTTTCAGCTCCTTCTATTTTCCATGCATATAGAACATAGTTGCATGTGCATTCTTGATTCAAAGTGGTAAAATCTTATTTTGGATGTGACAGAAAAATGACATGCACTAGAAGATGGGAAAATGATGTCACTTTTGCAGGTTTGGAGCCTTTTTTTTGTACTTTAAATATTGATCCTTTCATAAATATATTAGATGTTAATGGGGAATTTATCTTTTTGTTTGGGGGGGGGCGCTAAATGAGCTTCCACCTTCATGTGGAATTAGTAGAGATATTAAACTATTCTTGAAACCAAGTGAAGCTCAATATTAACCTATGTTTGCATAACAACTAACTAACGATAATAAAATTAATATTGTATCAGAGAGATGCATATTTTGGATTCGATTGTGCCACATTTTTGCATCAACAGTTTAGATATAGATGTTGATTGCTTTGGGTTGTGTTAGGAAGATTACATTACCGAAAAATTATCAAAATTTGTCTCATGGATAGAAAAGAGTGTTTACCCATAACCAACCATGGTTAAGGTATAATGTGATAGTTTAAGAAAATAATGGAACTGAAATAATGTAGGCCTATTAGTTTGAATTTCCCTAGCCTTGACTAGCCACATTTAGAAAGGGATCTTAACTCATGAAGTTGGTTGCCACTTGGCACGTGAATGAAACTACAAAGTGAATTAGAGTGGCAAAATAACAATGGGATTTGTTTGCCACCAATTTTTAAAAATAATTCAGCAAGCCATCACAATTGCGACAACTTGTTTTGACAGATAGTAGTCACACTAACAACTTTGTTGTTAGATCCCCATCGCAATTGCGATGGACTATTCTGATAGAATACTATCGCTTCCACAGAAGGCATGTCAGACAATCATCACAATGTTGAAAAAAGATTGTTTTGAAGTGAAGAACCTATAATGGAACAATCATTATTTTATTAATGATGTCAAACCTACTACCTATTGGCGAGACAATTTCTTTTTGGCCTGAATGTTATCATGTGGTTGGTTGATGAAGACGATTTGAAAAGAGGAGATAACAAGAGCAACTAGAGAAAGGTTGAGTTATTTGATGTATAAAAGGAGCACTAAAACCAAGTAAGACATTGATACTATAGTGTAGTGTTTATCTACTTAAAGTCTAAATTGAAAGATTACTTAAGCAAAGACTAGAAGAAGATCAAGTAAGAAAAGTGTCTGCCAAGCCTTGCCGAGTAGTCAGTGTAAGCCAACTAGAAATCAATAGAAGTCAAGTGAAAATCAATAGGTGCTGAGAAAAGAAGACAAACAATGCAATTCGAGTGAATGTTAGTATATGATGAGTAAAGTTTAGTTGGTGCTGAGCATCAATAAACTTTAGTGTTTTTCGAGTGAACTAGTGTTGGCCAAGTGACGAAATATTATAGATATTGAGTGATAGAAAACAGTGTTAAATCAAAGATTTGTTGAATTTGAGCCGACTAATTTGATCTCTTGAATTATGTGAAGTGTGTGGAAGATAACTATGATGAGCTGGTGGCATAAAATTCAAGGTAAATCATTTTGAGGCAAATTCAAGGAAGATTGTAGAGGAAGTTTCTAGAGGAACCAAATGGAAAAGTGGGTAGATTTATTGAATCCTACCTAACCCTAAAATGGATGATTGTGGTTAAGCGATAAAATATCTAAATTCTCTATTTATAGAGATAGTTGGTTACAAGAAAAGGTTTTCATGTGTGAGAACCTAAGGAAGATAAGGAGTCTAGGGTATTGCTTCATCTAGTGGCCAAACAGAAGAGACTGCAGTTGGCATACAAAGTTAGAAGGCTTAAGGGGATGAATGCTTGAAGGGTGAACAAGCTATTAGAGCTAAAGAGTATGAATGCCAAGTAGAATGGAGGACTAAATAAGAGATATGTAATTTATAAGTGAGTTGTAAGTTTTTACCAGATCAAGTCATGTTGTTACTTTCTAACAACTATACTAGTGTGGATAAAATCCTTTGGATTAAGGTTGACCTAGAAATCATTTGTAAATCCTTTAACTAGGTGACATTCTAATGGAATGGTCTAAATTCCTCTAAAAAGGCTCACTCCTAATAGGGTGATTGAAATCCTTTAACCAAGTCACATTTAACAGTGTGTATTGAAGTCCTTTAGCCAGGCTAGTAAGGTTATTGTTCTTAAATCCACTTTATAGAATATGCCTTTGTTTTCTTTGAGTGTATTTACTATTCCTAGGAAGTTTTCTTTGGCCATTTAGAAAATTCAGAAACAATTTTGATGTACGGGTATAGAAAAGAAGAAAAGAATGGCTTTGATTGCTTGGGATAAAGTTTGCATGCCAATCAACAAAGGAGAATTAGGCCTAAGAAGGGTTATAACTATGAATGATTCTTTACTTGCCAAGATTATATGGCGATGGAATCAAGAGGAGGGAGAATGGAGACATATATGGAATGATAAATATAATAGGGAGAATCAAGGGTTTAATCTCTTCCTCAGTAATGAGGCTTCTCAAGCGAGTTCTATGATCTAGAAGCAAGCTTAGAAAAATAAGCAGATTATTAATAAAGGGGTTAGATGGAAGGTAGGAAATGGTAGGACTATTCATTTTTGAGATGATATTTGGATTCTTTATCATACCCTCAATTCTAATTAGAGGTGGAATGGTTTTATGGATCAATGCAAGAACCTTTTTGGAAATTATGTTGTTGATTATTGGGAAGAGGATAATTGGATAAACCTCAAATGAGTGGATAATAATCTTAATGAACTCAAATTTTTTTTGAATGTTGTCTTTTTAGTTCAAGAGGAGGATTCTTTAATATGGAAATATAACCCCAATGGGTTGTTCTTTGTTTCTTCTTTGTATGGCAATGCTTTTGAAGACTATTAGGCACCTCACTAGGCTAAAGCTTGGTTTAAAGGAATGACCCCCAAGGTTAACATATTTTTTGGATTCTTTTGCAAGATAAAATTCTTACCACTAACAATTTGATGAAGAGAGGTATGATTCTTGTTAGTATTTTTATCTTTGCAAGGAAGAGGAAGAGTTGGTTAATCATCAGACTATTCAGTGTTCTTATACTAGAAGGTTATGGGAAAGGATCTGTGGTATGCTAGATATGGAATGGGTTTTCTCCCTTAGTATTCAAGAGTTATTTACAAAATGGAAATCTCCCTCTCATAATACCTTGATCATGAAGTCATGGGATTTCATCCTCCTATTTCTTTTCTGGCGTGTGTGGAAGGAATGAAGTGATAGGGTGTTTAAGGATAAGGAGACTAATTCTGTCCAATTGTTCCATAAGATTAAGCATTTGGTGATAGAGAATATTAGGACTATTGGGAAAGGTCACCAAACTCAAAATAAATGGGAAGGAAAAGTGATTCAGGATTGGAACTTGGCAGGCTTAAGTTTTATCTAAAATGGTAATAACCTTAGGAATTTGGCTAGGTGGGATTGTCCTCCACAGGGCTGGTGTAAGATTAATTTTGATGGGGCCTCGAAGGGAAACCCAGGGATGATAGGTTGTGGTGTCATCATCAGAAATATGAATGGAGATAGTTTGGGTGTGATGGTCATCCCTATTAGGGAACAAATGAATCATGTGGAAGAAGCTAGTACGACTCTCTATGGTCTTAGTTATGCCAAGAGTATGAATTTGGAAAATATTTGGCTTGAGGGGGACTCCCTTAATATTATCAATTGTCTTAATAAAATTAATAATCTCTCTTACACAATTCATAATATTATATGCAATTCTATTTGTTTAATTAACTCGTTTGGGAATTGTGTTATCATTCATAACTATAGAGAAACAAACCATGTTGCTGACTAGGCTGTGAATGTGGCATGCAATAGTCATGATAAGTTGATTTGGAATCATGGTGATAATATTCCTACCAATGGGCTATCCTTGATTGAGTATAAAAAGCTTAGAAGTTTGCAAAAAAAATTTATTAATGATGAATATGGAAATAAGGATAAATTATGATTTGGGTAGGATTGGGGAGTGGCAGGTTATGATTAGTTTTGAAGAGACAGTTCATTCATTGCCATATGGATTGTGGGTTTGTTTATTTAACAAAAATCTTTGTTGTGATATCGATACTGGGTTTTTCTTTCTATCTATTTATGCTAAGAATGTGATATTCTGCTACAGCTTGAAGAAGATGGGAGGTAGGAGAAAGAGGGTTGAGCTAGCTAGCTGCAAGGATTGGAAGAAGAAGACAAATATTTGGGAAATTCTATAACAAGGGAATTTCATAGGCTTCATGGAGAAGTTAAAGGGTAGCAACCATTTCATTACCCACCAATTTATTAAGACCTAGAAGGATGGTAGTATTTTGGTGGGTAATCAAAGAATGGAGGTTATAGAGGACATTATTGAGGAAGCTACAGGTCTTGATATAGAGGGAATCAATTTCTATAGGGATAGAAAGATTTCTGATTGGGATGTGGAAGAATTCGCAGATACGGCTAAAGAGCGTAATAGGTTGGTTAAAATTGGTAATTCCTATTTTAGCCCTGGTTCTATTTCTCATCCTTGGAGGTTTGTCATGTTTGTGGTGATTGAATACCTAACTCTGGATGGCCACTTTACTAAGATATTTAGGTACCATTTTATGTTGGTAAACCACTTTAGGCATAGGGTTAGGATTAATCTCCCCTTCTGCCTTAGGAAATCATTGGGTAATACAATTTTAGCTATTTAGAATGATTTTGAGGGTGATCATGCCTGCCATGAGGGCTTAATGGTTGTAGTTATGAACCTTCTCAAATCCAAAAAAGTGGACAGACCTTGTTAAAGTAAAAAAACTTTGGAGTGTGAGACTGAGGGGAGTGAACAAGATAAGGGCTTTGATAAGGATACAAAGGACAAGGTAGCTAAGATAGAGGATAAGAAGAGGAAAAAGCTCAATCCCAAGAGCTCATTTGGGAAGAAAAGGAAGATTAAGGAGGTCAATTCTGAGATGGATACATTGTCTAAAGAGGAGTTGGAGGGTAATGGGAAAAAAGGCATTTTTGGTATTGTCACAAGAAACAAGGGGAAGAATACGGATGGGGTTTCAAACATACCTTTTGATGATGAACCTTTGATTAAGAGGATGGAGAGGAAAGGGAAGAATGTGCTTTCTCAAGGGAAGGCTACTGACAAAAGGCCTAAGGAGGCGAATAATGAAATAGACAATTTGGGCAGGGATGAGGATTACCTGATTCATAACAAGGACAATGATGATCAAGGTTATTTGAAGGGGATCTTTGGTAATCCAAGGCTAATGCAAAAGGACATTAGTAGTTTGAAGCAGCAAATGTAGGACATTTTGAGAGATTTTGATCAACTCAGCAAAACTACTAGAGGGGAGATAACTTTGAGACAACATATTGATAGACTTTTTGAGGTGGTTGTTAATGTTGAAGAGGTTAAGAATCTTATGAAACAAGTTCCACCCTGGAAGCTTTGGATCAGCTAATTAAAGATTTCTAGAAAAGGTTGGATGGTATGGATAACAAAGTGATCAATATGGAGAAGACAATTAAGAAACTTGTTGACCAAAATTTTTCTATTCTAAAGACTATGGCGGACAACATTAATACTCTGTTGAACAAATTTGAATAGGCGAAAGGTCAAGGTTTCAAGGACATGAAAGATGACCATGGACCCAACAAGTGTACTAGGGCTAACTTTAAAAAGATTAAGGTTGTGGAAGCCAAATAAATCGATGATCTAAAGGCCTTTGTGGATAACATGAACATCTTTATAGACCAGGTAGCTGATTTAATGAAGACCCTATAGCTATCTTTTTGCTTTTTTTTTGGTTGTCTTTTCCTATTGGTTATTTTAAGGCTTCTTGTCTTAGTTATTTTTTTTCTTAGGTGCTGATGCACAGTTCTTTTGAGCTTCTTTTCTCTTGTTGTTATATTCCTATGTGAAAGGTTTTGGATCTTTTAAAACCTATGTTTACTTAATCAAAATAGTGTGTATTGTAACCTTTAAAAGAGTTGTCCTTTCATAAGGCATCACTTTAGAAGAGTGAGAATTGGTAGCATGTTACTGGTGGGTTTTCCCAAATTGGGTTTCCATGTAAAATCCTTGTGTCAAATTGTGTGAATGTGCTTATGGTATTTCATGCTTACATTTCTGCAAAGTTATTTTGACCTAGGACAGTAACCTACTAATTTAAGGTATTGCATAATCTAATGGATGCATGCATGTTAAGGTTTTGGATATGGATCTGATTAGCACTGAAAAGTTTTATTTGTACATCTAGACCTTAGATAACTAATTCACCCCCTTCTCACTTATTTTTAAAAATTCCAACAATTGGTATTAGAGCACCAATGCTTGAGAGGAAATAGTTTGAAGGTACTAAGAGATAAAGATCAAGATGTATAAAAAGGAGGTGCCTAAACTAAACAAGGAAAACTTTCCTGCCTCTCAAATTTTGATGAAGCTATATCTAGGACGTCTTGGAGACTATGCTCAATCTACCATCACTACTGAGCATGTTAATCCCATTGGAGCTCTAATTGCAAATGATCTGAAAAAGAAGAAAGAACACAATCAAGCAATGTTGGAGATTGCCTCTTCCCTAAGTTACTTAGAGTTTGATGATATCAAAGATTGTGACACTACAAAGAAGATGTGGAATGCTATGCAAACAATTTATGGAGCAAATACAAATGTTTTGAGAGCCAAATTTGAAAGTCTAAGAGGGAAGTTCGATGACATTTGAATGTAAGAAGGTGAGAACATTGTCCAATATTGAACAAGAATTAAAGATGTTGTGAATGCTATTGGAGGAGCTAATGGTATTATTGATGATGAGACTATAATCAACAAAGTACTGAGAACACTATTGCCTATCTATGTTATTAGATTTTTTGTCATACAAGAACTAAGGTGTATACCTGGTAGTAATTTGACCCTAGAAGGATTGATGGGTAGACTCACCGCCTTTGAACTCTCTAATTTTGATAAACTGAAAATTGAAAATGTTGAATCTACTTTCAAAGCTAAACTGTCATTAGAGGAACCTAAAGAGAAAAAGAAAAAGGTAAAATATGTTTCTGGTGATGGTTGTAATCACCCAAAATTGGCTCCATAATCTCAAATTGCTTAATCATTGCTTCTATTGATCAACTCGAGAAAAATCAGATAATCATCAAATTTCATCTAGCTCATGCTCGTTAATCATTCTTTCATTTCTATAAGATGTTAGGCATTTGAATTTATTCAAATGTTAAACATTCTTATTCAAATTCAAATTTGAACCTCTTTTGAGAAAACACATGATTATTCATTTCTGAAAATCAAAATTGGACTTTATTCTTAATCAATTTAATATTTCAAAGTGGAATGAAGGATCTTAATTTGAAATTCATTTCATTTTAAGTGGAATGAAGGATCTTTATTTGAAATTCATTTCATTTTAAGTGGAATGAAGGATCTTTATTTAAAATTCATTTTATCTTGAGTGGATGAGGTGTTCTAATTTGATATTCATAATGGGTTATTAGGTGGAGCTCACCTACCTATTTTCTATCTAAGTGGAGCTCTTACCCCTCTTTTAATATCCTAAGTGAATTGTCCACTCAAATAAAATAAGGTCCACTCATTCTAAGTTCATCTCCACCCTTGATTTGGATGTTCATGTCTTTTGATCTACACTATCAATTTTTCCTTAAAAGATGAGGGTTTCTTTTCATTGAAAAGAAGAAGAAGTTGAGATTTCATAGGATTATGCTATTGAGATTTCATAGAATTATGATGCTAAATTGTTGAGTTATCATTCTATCATTCTGGTTATAATTTGCACACATTTAGTTTATATTATTATTCATGTTTTAATCTAGTTTCTTTTTGTGCATTTGCTTAATCTCATATAGTCTGCATTTCATCTCAAGAATCTTCCATTTCGTGGTTTATTCACAAAGGATTCTATTACTAAGATTTGACTGAGAGCTTTTGTATGCATTTCCATCCTTTGCACTCCATGACTAGGGAGCTCTAGGTTGACATTCATGGGACAACCTTGGATATAATGACATAGAGAAGTGCACTTTTTCGAGTATACATTACTGGCACCCATTGTGGGGCAACCCACGACCACAAGGTAAATTTTATTTTATTTATTTTTCTTCATTTCATAATTTATTTCTTTTTGCATCATAATATAGTTGCATAATTACATTATTGAATTAAAAAATAAAATTAGTAATTATATATTGTTGCATTGTAATATAGTTGCGCTATTAACATTAGAGTAAGAGTTTTTATTTTCATCTTATTAACTATATATTTAACCAAAATTAAATAATAATAATAATAATAATAAACCAATAATTTTTTATTTTTTTTGTTGTTGTTTGTTGTTTTGCAGGTTTACACTAGCAAGCACCACCACCGACAGCACTCATGAGCACCACCACCCAGTGCCACCGCCCCTGCTCCTCTCCACCTATAGCCACAACCCTGCAACTCTCATGTCGTGCCTCCCTAGCATTGCTACTCACTCATCTCTTGCTATGGCCTTGTCTCCTCTTCGTGTGTGCGCCACTACCGAGCCACTTAGGCTATACATCTTCTCTTCTCGCACTAATTCTCCAAACCTTGCATCGTTTCTCTTTATACCCTCTGCAACCCACCATTTCTTTTCATACCCTTTGCAACCCACCATGGCCTGTATCCCTCTCTTGCGCTTGCTTTTCTCCCCACCACTGCTCCTCCTCTTTGTGTCATTTCTTCTACAAAACTCGTTGCTACTCTCAAACCCTTGCCTTCTCTCAGGCCTGCCTTTCCACCCATCATCGCTTCTCCTCTCTTCACCCACCTACACGCTCCTCTTATGATCTACTCCTCTCTATGGCCTCCTTTGCCTTGCTCGTGGCCTACACTCTCCACCTTCCCCTGATCTTGCCACTCGTAGACCACTAGTCCAAAGTCTCCACCGATAGAGCCGTCAAATCTCCACCAGTCACGTATCAGAGGTATTTTATTTATTTATTTTATTATATTTGATTACTTATGATTTTTTTTTAAGGAGTATGTCTTTTTAATGCTTTTGCTAAATTGCTTAGGGATTGCTAGAATTTTATTTTTTTTAGACATCATAACTCATGCTAATGTGTTAATATTTTTATAACATGTTCTTGTTGTATGCTTTCATATGCTCTAACTCATAGGGAATGCATGTCAAATAAAAAAAATGAAACCCTAAAATACCACATGTCAAAGCTTCAAATGCACAAGGGCTACTAACACTTGTTTGCAGAGCTGCCCAACACATAAAAACCAAACTTGCTTGCATTTCTTTTATTCCATGTGCGGCACTTTACTACTTGCTTTCATTTCCTAAGCACATTAAACTTGTGATTGAGGTTCTTTGGTGATAGGAGAGTATGCTCTTCACCCTTGTGGTGAATCAGAAATCTTGACCCACCTTTTGGATTTTCAAAAGAAAGGGGATAATTGAATCTTTTTGACATGTTTGGAAGAAATTATCAAGATAGGATAGTATGCTTTTCACCCTTAAGGTGAATCAAAAATATTGACCCTTGAAAGTGGATCCAATCTATTATAGTTAGGATCCTTTAGCAAGCCTGCTTTATGGAAAATAAGAGGAATGACCCAAGTGGGGACAAGCAAACCCGGCTATTCCAACCCACTATAAACTCAAGGCTATCAAGAACACAAAACCTTGGTAGACGTAGCACTTGTCTAACCTAGTGTGATCACATGTGGGATTTTGACCATGAGGAGATCACTAGGGAGGAATGATTAAGGTACTCTTATGGTCATGAGACCAGTTACTCACCATAAGGGGAGGTGCCTTGTATCGGGGACAAGAGGAGTGCTATGAACGAAAGCCCTTTTTAAACACCCTAGGTTAGTAGCTACCCTATTTATCTGCTCAACTTCTTGTTGCAAGGTTGATCCTAGTGGATTACCTAGATCTCCCTAAGATTTGACACTCACCATTTGTGTCCCTTGAGGGCACTTAGCATGGGCCAAGTTGTTGAGTAATGAGTCGTGACCTTTAGGTAGATTTGCATGGCATGTGTTTTCGATTGTGAATGACATGTGTAAACATTCTTGAACATCAAACACAATAATAGCATTCATAGGCTTTTATTGCTTTCAAATATCACAAATACATGTTAGCAAGGTTGCTTTATCCCTTGTTCAACTGATTGAGACATGTCATTACCCCTATTATTTTCAAATTGAATGCTTGTTGGTTACTACTTGTTGTTACTTTGTGTTCAGATACCAAACAATTGAACACTCAAACTAAAACATAGGTGTGTAGGGCACTTTTAGGTCGTTGGTTTCCTATCATCTTTGTGTTGGTACTATACCACTTTCCTTGCTAGAAATTGTCACATGATCTCGTTTGTACTAGATGTTAATCAAACTTATGGTCAAATGGAGTTAGTGTGTCTCTACTCTGACTTTCGTAAGTCTAAGTTGAAATGTGCATGCTAAGTGACCATCCACAGTTGATAAGAGAGGTCTAGTCTTTCGATACAAGCTGAAAAGTGTTGCTAATGATCACATGTTACCACATACTTTGTCATTCTAGCTCCTTGCTATTGAGCTTCTTGCTTATGTCTAGGCTTTGATCATCTTTGTTGTAAATTCTTGAAGACATTTGACAAGCCATCTATCTCTTGTTCCCCATAACTTTTGACGTGTGATTATTGTGACCTTATAAGCCTACCTCGTAAAACTTTACCTAATCTTACTTGGCTAAGGATTACCCTCACATGCCGATGACAGCTAGATTTCAAGTTGGTCAGGAAAGGGGTCCCTCTTATACCTTTGAACAATTAGTGACTCCCCCTAGGCGTCCATGCAAGCAGACTAGTGCTAAGGAACCTTTGCAAGACATTACCATCACTACATGGTAGAACCTGCTCTACAACCTTGACAATAATTTTGAGACAAACATTGGTAGTAACAATATGGAATTCACTATTACCCAAGAAGAAATGAAACATTGTTTAGAAGCACAAGTGCAAAAATATGAAAGACTTAAAGAAGCCATATGCACTAGAGAAGAATCCTATCATCAAGTTGAGCTTGCTGCTCATGAGCGCTACTATGTCCCCCTTGGCAGCAATGATGGAAACAACACACCTCTGAGGACTCCTAGAGTCAATGCAAAAGCATGCCCATCACCATCTAGGAAATCACAACCACATCACAAAAGTGATGATGAAGTCACTAGTGAGGATGTGATGAGATTCCAACAAGATGAAATTATGTAGAGATTAATGCTTAAAGCCTTAGAGAAAAATGGGGACCAATATTTTCAATATATGACAACAAAGGGATGGAAAATCCCTCAAGGTTTTGATGTACAAAGGATAATTTTAAAGCGAGAACCCACTGATGTTGAAATCCTTCAAGAAGCAGTACAAAAATTAACAACAAAAATAACCCAACTTGAAGTGGCAAAGAACAACCTAAGGCTTCATTTGTTGAATCTATATGTGCTCTTCCTTTTGATAGGACTCTCTACATGGTACCATTTCCTAGAGACATAGATATTCCCAAGTATGATAAATATGATGGCAATAGTGATCCTCATGACCATGTACCACACTTCTATGCATTAAGTATGGACTTCATGCATGAAGAAATTTTTCTTATGAGGTTATTTCCTAGGAGCCTAAGAGGTCAAGCCATGGAATGGTTCACCAAGTTATCTCCTCCTCTCATGAATGTTGACCTAGAGCTCCCTAGTCATGGAGTGCAAATGATGGAAATGCATATGAAAGATCTTAGTCAAATCTTTGTAATAGAATCCTTTGCGAATAAACCACAAAATGGAAGATTCTTGAGATGAAATGCAAACTATATGAGATTAAGCAATGCATAGAAAGAAACTAGATTAAAACATGCATAATAATATGAACTCAATGTATGCAAATTATAACTAGAATGACAGAATGAGAACTCAACAATTTAGCATCATAACTCTATGAAATTGCAACAGCATAATCCTATGAAATCTTAGCTTCTTCTTTTTTTCAATGAAGAGAAACCCTCCTCTTTTAAGGAAAAATGGACGATGTAGGTCAAAAGACATGAACATCCACATCAAGGGTGAAGATGGACTTAGAATGAGTGGACCTTATTTTATTTGAGTGGAAAATTCACGTAGGATATTAAAAGAGGGGTAAGAGCTCCACTTAGATAGAAAATAGGTAGGTGAGCTCCACTTAATAACCCATTATGAATATCGAATTAGAACATCTCATCCACTCAAGATAAAATGAATTTTAAATAAAGATCCTTCATTCCACTTAAAATGAAATGAATTTCAAATAAAGATCCTTCATCCCACTTAAAATGAAATGAATTTCAAATTAAGATCCTTCATTCCACTTAAAATGAAATGAATTTCAAATTAAGATCCTTCATTCCACTTTGAAATATTAAATTGATTAAGAATAAAGTCCAATTTTGATTTTCAGAAATGAATAATCACGTGTTTTCTCAAAAGGGGTTCAAATTTGAATTTGAATAAGAATGTTTAACATTTGAATAAATTCAAATGCCCAACATCTTATAGAAACAAAATAATGATTAAGGAGCATGAGCTAGATGAAACTTGATGATTATCTGATTTTTCTTGAGTTGATCAATAGAAGCAATGATTAAGCAATTTGAGATTATGGGGCCAATTTTGGGTGATTACATTTGCCCCTCTTTGATTAATGTGTGATCGATATGGAAACACATGCGGTCAAAGAATAGTTAAGAAGCTAAGAATTCCTCATCTAATATGTGATTGATGTGGGAACCAATATTTTCAATATATGACAGCAAAGGGATGGAAACTCCCTCAAGGTTTTGATGTACAAAGGATAATTAAAAAGTGAGAACCCATTGATGTTGAAATCCTTCAAGAAGTAGTACAAAAATTAACAACAAAAGTAACCCAACTTGAAGTGGCTAAAGAAAAACCTAAGGCTTCATTTGTTGAATCTATATGTGCTCTTCCTTTTGACAGGACTCTCTACATGGTACCATTTCCTAGAGACATAGATATTCCCAAGTATGATAAATATGATGGTAGTAGTGATCCGCATGACCATGTACGACACTTCTATGCATTAAGTATGGAATTCATGCATGAAGACACTTTTCTTATGAGATTATTTCCTAGGAGCCTAAGAGGTCAAGCCATGGAATGGTTCACCAAGTTATCTCCTCCCTTCAAAAATTTTGATGAGTTGGCACAATGTTTTATCCAGCAATACTCCTCTAATGTTTTACATCTTGTTACCATGTTGGACCTATGCAATATTAAACAAAGACAAGGTGAACCTTTTTTCTATCTACCTACAACGTTGGAGGGCATTACACTCTAGGTACCCAAGACAAATTCTAGAAATTGAAAAGATTGACATCTTCGTTAGCACATTAGTACTTGTGTTGTTTTATGATCTTAGAAAATAACTATTCAAATATTTCTATGATATGGTTGAGAGTGCTTATCACATTGAAGATGTGACTATTAGGAAAAGGTGACATTATTCTCAATAAGGATTAAAATGTCTAAGAAAAGATAGAAACAAACCCTAGAACAAAAACAAACATGTTGTCAATGATGGGGTAGTTGATATTCCCAAAGAGTCAGCATTCAATTTATCTAATGCTATAAATGTTGCCAAGCAACAAAAGACCTCACAATCTCAAACTATGGATAAGCCTAGGAAATATTTTGAACCAAGATCCAATTATACTCCTTTGGCTAATTCATATGAGGTAGTGTTGAAAACATTGCTTGATAACAAGTTGATTGCACTGCCAAATAATTCTTGTCCCTATGATCCACCTATCAAGCTTGATTGGTAGAGAGATGATCAATTTTGTAATTATCATATTCTTACATTGTCCATGCAATGAATTCTTACTCAAATTTCCATATTTGAATTGTTAGAATTATCTCCTTTGCATTAGGATATTCTTGAGAAAGCTTTGTTCATGGCCAATGTTCCCTTTGACATTGACGCTGATAAATTCCAAGCTATGGTAAATCGCATCTCCTCACCTCATTGTCTCACTTTCTCTAAGGAAGATGAAAAATCTCTTAGTCACCCTCATAATCTTTCTCTTCACATCAAAATTTAGATTTACTATACCTGAGTTCGTCACGTCCTAATAGACAATGGCGTTGGCCTTAATATTGTTTCCTTCAGTGTAGTTCAACAATTGGGTCTGTCAGAGTTTGCTATTGACCCTAGATGAAAGATTACTATAAAAGCATATGATGAAGTTGAGAGACCTTCTAAAGATTTAATTGTGCTTCCTATTTGAGTGGTTTCTATGGAAAAGAATGTTGTGTTTCAAATGCAATACATTTCATTCACTTATAACATCTTGTTGGGTAGACCATGGATTCATGATATACAAGTATTACCCTCTACATACCACCAGTGTCTCAAGTTTCCCTTCAATGGTGCTGAAATTGTAATTCCGAGAGATCACTCCATGTCCATCAATACTCTTATTGCTGCTGAAACTTTGGTGCCTCACAACCAACCTTCTAATGACATTGAGTCATCTCTTTCCAATTGTGAAAATAAGTTGAAAATCATGAACATAGGCATGGGTGAATACACTTTGGACTCCATAGATGCATTACCCACTTCTCCAAAGTCTTATGGAAAACCCTCTAATAAAATGAAATCGTCAGCTTCCGCTATGACCATTTTTGGCACATTTGTCCAATCTTCAGTACCTTTAGATGCAAAAAAGGAAGACCAAGTTATATGTGATTGGATATACAAGGCCGAAGAAGAAAACCCCCAGGAAATAATTATTACTACCCCCATTTCACCAAAACACTATGGAACAGGTTATTAGTTATTGCAAAAAATGGGCTACAGTGGTCAAAGACCCTTGAATAACAATAAGCATGCCCTTATAGAGCTTTTGAGTCATGACAAAGGGAAAAAATCAAGAGACACTATAGGTCTAGGCTATGGTAGTTATGATGATATCCCATGTTTTGCTGTAGAAAATCTTACTTCCGATCAATCTAAAGAAGAAGAGACCCAATTTCCTATTCTCATGACAACACCAGAGGACTTCTTTCCCTCTACTTCACTTCTTTGGGTAGAAGAGCTAGTCTCTTCCATTGCTAATGTTGAAGCTTCTACATCTAGGACACATGAAAATGATGAATCTGATTATGAGGACCCTAATTAACAAATAATCAAAGATAACATAGCTCGCCTCATACATAGGGATAACTATATAGATTCAATAGATTATGAGTGGGATTCTCTCCTAGATGCCTCTTGTGAAATAAGCGTGGATGTGATTCATGTTTATTCTTCCCAACCTAGTGTAGTTGATGAGTCTCATGTTCAACCTAGTGTCTTAGATTCGTATTCTACCTTGGTGGATCATGTTGGTTCCTCTAGGGATTACTTTGATTTAGATTCCTCAGAAAATGTACTTATAAATTCTCCTCTCTTTTCACAGAGATGACTCCTTTCATATTAACAATCTTGAAGCTTCCATATCACTCTCCCTCACTCATCCTAATCTCATTGATTGGTCTATGCAACACTAGACACTAGAATTACCCATGTTTAACAATGACTATGAGATCGCTTGTTACCTTAATGCTCTTGAACCAATGCTATCTTCCACCAGTGAACCAGTGATAAACATGACTGAAATTCACATCAAGTACCTTAGTCATAAATATTAAAAGAAAAGGAAAAAGAAGTGTTCAAATGGTGAAAACCACTTTGTGGTAGTGTTTGAACCAAAAAATAGTAAAAATAAAGATGTATCCAAAGGTGAAAACCTCCTCAAGGCACCTAAGGATGAGGTACTTGATAGTTTGGCACCATATTTTCAGGATCGGTCATCAGTTCTTATCAAACCTACACAACCAATCAATCTATGAACAGAAGAGTCTCCTAAGATAATACATCTTGCACAATCTCTTTCAGCTAAAGAAAAGCAACAATTCTTCAAGGAAAAGAAAATTAACTTTGCACGGACCTATGTCGATATGCCAAGCTTGGATATAGAGCTTATTATGCATCACCTCTCTATAGCTCCAAGTGTCAAACTAGTAAAACAAAAGCTAAGGAAGATGCATCCTCATGTAGCACTCTTGGTTAAAGCTGAGTTAGATAAATTGGTGCTAAATTTATTCGAGCTATTGATTATGCACAATGGATCTCAAATATTGTGCCAGTAACAAAACATGATAAGTCCATTCGAATTTGCACTGATTTTAGAGATCTTAACAACGCTTGCCTAAAGGATGATTTTCCACTACCAAACATTGACATGATAGTGGACATGACTGTGAGTTATGAGATGTATTCCTTAATGGATGGATTCTCTAGCTATAATCAAATTAAAATAGCTCCTGAAGATCAAGAGAAAACTACCTTTAAATGTGCATGGGGTACATTCTATTGGAATGTCATGCCTTTTGGGCTAAAAAATGTTGGTGCTACTTATCAGAGAGTTGTCACTACTATCTTCCATGACATGATGCACAAGAATATGGAAGATTATGTTGATGATACCTTAGCTAAATCCAAACAAAGAGACACTCACTTAGCTGATCTAAGTCTGATATTAGATTGCATGGAAAAATTTCAGCTAAGGTTGAATCCAAAGAAATGTGTGTTTCGAGTGACTTCAGGAAAATTTCTAGGTTATATCATTTTGGCCAAAGGAATAGAAGTGGATCCAGAAAAGGTGCAAGCCATTATGGAAATGTCTCCTCCTAGGAATATTCGTCAGTTAAGGAGTCTACAAGATCGCCTTCAATCCATTAGGAGGTTTATCTCCCAACTTGCTGATAAGGCACAAACTTTTAACAAAAAATTGCATAAAGATGCTAAAAGTGTTTGGGATGAAGAATGTGACAAGCATTTTCTATAAATCAAGGAATATTTAGCCAAACCACCCATTTTGATGCCTCTAATTCCAGATAAACCTTTGATACTCTACATTTCAGCTGTAGAAAATTCCTTAGGAGCATTGCTAGCCCAACATGATGAAAATGGAAAAGAATAGGCTATTTATTATATCAGTCAAACCTTGGTCTCTTATGAGCTTAACTACACAAATATTGAAAAGGCTTGTCTAGCAGTAGTGTTTGCTTCTCAAAAACTCAGACATTACATGCTTGCTCATACCACACAGTTGATTGCTAAGATAGATCCTTTGAAATATCTTCTAAATAAGGCTACCCTTACAGGAAGATTAAGTAAATGGATGATCATCTTAACTGAATTTGACATCCACTATGTTGAAAGAGGGGCCATTAAAGGACAAGCTATTGCTGACCAACTAGCTGAATTTCCTCTTAAAGACAATAATCCCATGCAAATTGAATTTCTTGATGCATCTATCATGTATGTCACATATAGGACATGGAAAATGTCTTTTGATGACTCCTATACACAAAATGGATCTGGAGTTGGTACACTATTCATTACACCACATGGTTATACTATCCCTAAGTCTTATAAGTTGTTGTTTCCTTGCACAAACAACATTGTTGAATATGAAGCTTTAACCAATGGGATGAAAATAGCTCTTGAATGGAGAATTACAGAATTGCATATCTATGGAGACTCTCAACTTGTCATTAATCAAGTTAACAATGACTATCAAACCAAAGATGACAAGTTGGTTCCTTATAAGAAACTTATTGATTCTCTAAGGAATTATTTCACATTTGTTACTTTTCAACAAATTCCTAGATTAGAGAATAAGGTTGTAGATGCTATGGAAACCTTGGCATCTATTATACAAACATAAGAGAATCTCACTTTGACTTCCTGGTAGAAGAACTCTGATACCATTCTTATGATTCCCCTAACAATCACATAATTTGCACTATGATTGGTCATGACTCCCCTCACTATTCCACTATTTTCTCCTACTTTCATGATCAAATTATTCTTGAAAATCTTACGTGTAACCAAAAATTCCAACTTATCCGCAATGCATCCCATTATACCCTCATCTCTAGTGACCTGTATAGGAAAGGTTTTGATGGTACACTTCTTAGGTGTCTAGAGATAAATGAGTCTAAAAAGGCCTTAGTTGAAGTCCATGAGGGCATTTGTGGGTCTCATTCCAATGGTCTAGCACTTGCTCGAAAACTACTTAGGGTAGGATATTATTGGCCAACAATGCAAGCAGATGCTACTCATTATGCTAAAACATGCAAGAAATGTCAATTGCATGTTAATTTGTTTCATGCTCCTGGACGTGAGTTGATTCCCTCAATCACCTATTGGCCATTTCAATAATGGGCATTTGAATTAGTTGGGAAAATTCATCCAAGTTCTTCAAGTGGACACAAGTTTATTATTACTGCTATAGAATATTTTACCAAGTGGGTTGAAGTTGTACCTCTTTCTGCTGCTATAGGAAAACATGTTTCTTTGTTTATCCTAAATCATATCATCTGTCATTATGGTATTCCTTCCTCCATAATTACTGATAATGGAGATCAGTTTAAAAATAAGAACCTTAAATAGTTGTGCACAAAGTTTAAAATTAAGCAACATTGGTCCTCTATTTACTATCCTCAAGGTAATGGTCAAGTTGAAGCTTCAAACAAAACACTGCTCAAAATTTTGCATAGAACAGTTCATAATTCAGGAAGAGATTGGCATTTGTAGATTAATCCAGCCTTGTGGGCTTATAGGACCACTATTTTCACACCCACTGGAGCTACACCATTCTCTCTAGTTTATGGATCTGAGGTTGTTTTACCATTAGAAGCAGAAATAACATCTTTGAGGGTTTCTTTACATGAGTTAATTTCTAATGAAGACCATAGAACTATGAGAATACATGAGTTAGAGTCTCTAGATGAATGTTGAAAGGCTGCCTTTGATCACATGAGGGGTTATCAAAAGAGGATGTCTACTACTTATAATAAAAAAGTTCATCCTCGAGCATTTGAAATGGGTGAAGTTGTGCTTAGAGAGAATCCTAAGAACCAACAAAACAAAGAATAGAAAGGCAAATTTGAGCCTAATTGGCAAGGTCCCTATATTATTACAACAATATATGGATCTGGTGCTTCTCAACTTTCTACTCCTAAGGGGGAACAACTCCATGAGCCTATTAATGTATTGCATCTAAAAAAAATTTATGCTTAAAGGCTCACAACTCAACTATTTGTACATATCTATTGATCCTAAAAAAAATTCTAAAAATAAGAAAAAGTCTTGAAAAAAATCCTAAAAATAAAAAAAAGTTCCAAAAGAATCCTAAAAACCATATATGATGTTGAAAAAATCCTACAAATTATAAAATGTCCTGAAAAAATGAGCATCTTAGTCAAAGTCCATTCTTGAATACTTTTATGTCTCACCAAAAATAAACAACAAGGTTCTTTGCACCTATGTCTATCAGGCTTGTTGAACACTCATTGCTCATCCACTTCATTGTTCCATCTTGCCTTACCTAGCTTGGTATTAACTCTTGTCATAGTCTAGGGGGCATAGCTTGTTTAGTTTCTAAAAGATCTTCTTGTGCAAAGAGATTTTTCTTTGACAATGCAGTGTCTTCCAAACAGTGTTTCTCAATACTTTTTTGAGCAGTCTAGAGTGGTGATAGATTTCCCTCTTACAGGATGAAACATGAATAACCATGTGACTTTCACACACATTGCACTACACATTGTTGAGATTCGATGGAATTTATTTCTTTGTGTGTTGTCCATGATGATTTCTTGCATGAGTGTTCCCCCCTAAATAATCTCTCGATGATGTCAAGGACTAGAAGATTGGGGGTATGGGGCATGTTTTCTTTATTTTCTGCTTGCGGGTGTGCTTTGAAAATCTTAGGTGTCTCGAGCATTTTTGCTGGATCTACTTGACACTTGGGATTTTCTAGGTTACATCCTTGTATGTTATGCAAGTGCATTCTTCTAGCCATCCTAACGTTTTGTGTCTTGATGCAAGAATAATCTTGCTATATTAAAACTAGGAAATCCAATTGCTTTACTCATCTTGACCTCTATGTCTTTGGGGTTTAATTTGGATTCCCACATATCTGATAAAAGTCGTATTCATATCCTCATAGTTCATGCTAGTGATGATTGTATGATCTAAAAGCTCAATGATGAAAATAGAGTCTAAAAAGTCAAAGAGTCCTTTGCAAATAAACCACATTTTCATGTTAGCCTGCATTATAGGATTCATTCCAGATTTGCATATAAGAGAGAGCCTCCTCTTTATCATTCACAGATGTTTCAGCTAGTTGCTTTCATCTTTTCTTCCTTCTTCTTGAGCATATTTTCATATCTTTCATAATATTGTCATTTTACTATCTCACTTCAAATTTTTTATTTTGACCTACTTGCACCTATAGCTAAAATCAACACCTTGGATTCATTTCGAGATCAAAATCAAAATCTGAGTTCATGATTAAGGTCAAAATTGCAATTTAAAATCCATTGCTTTCTATGCAGTTAGCTAACTTGCTTGAGCCTATCTTTGATTCTCACTGGAGCATTTCTTCACTTCTTCATTTTCACATTGCTTCCATTCTCTTTTCACTTACCGTTTCACTTCATATCATGTTTCTTCTATTTCATCCTTGCTTGGGGCATACTTTCATTTCATTGATGATTGTTCTTGTTCTTTATTGACATATTTATCTTTAATCTTGCTTTATCTTATCATATCTTGCTAGTTTTTGCACTTCCTCTATCATTTCAATTTCAATCATGAGGGGGAAAACATAATCTATCATTGCTATTTTTTGGCAACATTTTCTCTTTCAGGGGCATATGCTTGACCATTTCCATTTTCTCTTGATCTATCTAGTGTTCTAAACCATCACTATCAGTATGATCACTCAATGCTTGCTATTGCTATTATAGTCTCTTTATTTTTTGACTACATGTGTTCCCATATCAATCACACATTATTTAGAGAATGACTTCATACTTTGAAGTTAGAGCTATATATCTATTTGCTATCATGGCTTCTTCATTGATGTGTTCCCATATCGATCACATATTAGATTTGGAATTCTTAGCTTCTTAACTATTCTTTGACCACAT
Source organism: Cupressus sempervirens (assembly GCA_028749045.1). Classification (NCBI taxonomy): domain Eukaryota; kingdom Viridiplantae; phylum Streptophyta; class Pinopsida; order Cupressales; family Cupressaceae; genus Cupressus; species Cupressus sempervirens. The sequence goes on from CM053791.1 coordinate 3,889,986, forward strand.
GTGTTCCAATATCGATCACACATTAGTCAAAGAGGGGCAAATCTAATCACCCAAAATTGGCCCCATAATCTCAAATTGCTTAATCATTGCTTCTATTGATCAACTCAAGCAAAATCAAATAATCATCAAATTTCATCTAGCTCATGCTCCTTAATCATTCTTTCATTTCTATAAGATGTTAGGCATTTGAATTTATTCAAATCTTAAACATTCTTATTCAAATTCAAATTTGAACCTCTTTTGAGAAAACACATGATTATTCATTTCTGAAAATCAAAATTGGACTTTATTCTTAATCAATTTAATATTTCAAAGTGGAATGAAGGATCTTAATTTGAAATTCATTTCATTTTAAGTGGAAGGAAGGATCTTAATTTGAAATTCATTTCATTTTAAGTGGAATGAAGGATCTTTATTTGAAATTCATTTCATTTTAAGTGGAATGAAGGATCTTTATTTAAAATTCATTTTATCTTGAGTGGATGAGGTGTTCTAATTTGATATCCATAATGGGTTATTAGGTGGAGCTCACCTACCTATTTTCTATCTAAGTGGAGCTCTTACCCCTTTTTTAATATCCTAAGTGAATTGTCCACTCAAATAAAATAATGTCCACTCATTCTAAGTCCATCTCCACCCTTGATTTGGATGTTCATGTCTTTTGATCTACACCATCCATTTTTCCTTAAAAGAGGAGGGCTTCTCTTCATTTAAAAAAAGAAAATAAATTGAGATTTCATAGGATTATGCTATTGAGATTTCATAGAGTTATGATGCTAAATTGTTGAGTTCTCATTCTATCATTCTACTTATAATTTGCATACATTTAGTTCATATTATTATCTATGTTTAAATCTAGTTTCTTTCTATGCATTTGCTTAATCTCATATAGTTTGAATTTCATCTCAAGAACCTTCCATTTCATGGTTTATTCGCAAAGGATTCTATTACTAAGATTCAATTGAGAGCTTTTGTATGCATTTTCATCCTTTGCACTCCATGACTAGGGAGCTCTAGGTCCACATTCATGGGACAACCTTGGATATAATGACGAAGAGAAGTGCACTTTTTTGAGTACACAATGGTAGAATAGCTTCAAGCATTGTTGGCAAGGAGATTTCATAGAGGCAAAGGAAAATACAAAGGTAAGCTACCTATCATGTGCTTTAATTGTAATGAGGTTGGTCATAATGTTGTTAGACGTTTAGAGAAGAAGAATAATAGAAGTGGAGACAAATACAAAAGTAAAAGAGATGAGAATGAAAAAGATTATAAAGACAAAGGAAAGAAGTATTGCTACATTATTGAAGTGGAAACAAAAGATGAATATGATAACCATGATGATGAAGTGGTGTATGTTGCAATGAAGGATGATTATCACGAGGATGAAGCAACTGGACAAGTATCTTATGTGAACAAGAGTGATAGATGAATCATTGACAGTGGGTGTTCACATCACATGACAAGAGATCAAAATAAGCTCATTACCCTTGATTATTACAATGGAAATAGTGTAACATTTTGTAAGATGCATCCTATCTCATAAAAGCTAGGATCAATCAAACTAACAAAAAGGTCATGTGTGACAATGCTTATTATGTAGAAGGACTTAAGTATAACTCGTTGAGTGTGTCACAACTGAATAGTTCAGGTTGCAAAGTTGAGTTTGAGAACAAGAAAGCAGAGATCTATGACACTAATGGGAAACTAATTGGAAAAGGTGATCAGACTAGAGGTAATCTATTTTATCTTGACATGAATGATGCTGCTTGTCTTGTTGTAGAATTTGATGATGTGTGGTTGTGGCATATGAGGTTATGTCATGTTAACTTTGATGACTTAGTAAGTATTAGTAACATGAAAAGAGTCATAGGTTTGCCTAAACTGAAGAAACCTAATAATGTGGTTTACAAGCAATGTCAATTAGACAAGATGACAAAATATAGTTTTAAAAGTAAGACACATTCTTCTAAAGAAATTCTAAAATTAGTTCACATTGATTTGTGTGGACCAATTGATGTGCAAAGCTACAAAGGTGACAAGTACATTATCCTATTTGTTGATGATTATTCTAGGATGATGACAGTTATGTTTCTGAAACAAAAATTAGATGATTTCCAAATGTTTAATTGGTACTTGGCTAGAGTTGAAAAGGAGACAAGTAAAAAGTTAAAATGTCTAAGATCTGACAAAGGAGCAAAATTTACATCAAATGAGTTTGAGATATTATGTAATGATAGAGGAATCAAGAGACAAACTTCTGCACCTAGGACCCATCCACAAAATGGGATTGCTGAAAGGAGGAACAAATCTGTAATGGACTATGCTAGAACACTCATGATGGAGAAGAGTGTTGCTTTGAAATACTGGAGAGAAGTTATAAGTATGGATGTCTTTACCCTGAACCAAGTACAAGACAAGAAAGGTACTCATTTAACACCTTTTGAACTATGGTATGGATAGTCACCCAATGTAAAATATTTTAAGGTATTTGGAAGCAAGTGCTGCATTTTTAAAGACAATAGCAATGGTAAATTTGATACTAAAAGTGAAGAAGGTATACTCCTAGGTTATTCCAAAAGAAGCAAAGCTTATAAGTGTTTGAATACTAACACTAACAAAGTTGTGGAAAGTACAAGTGTGAAGTTTGATGAATACACAGAGGTACATGAAGCTAAACCTATGAAGCAACTTGAAGAGTACAAATCCTTTATACACTTTTACAAAGGTATGCATGTTGATGAAGGTGTTGTGAACCAAGTTGTAAATCAACAACAAGTATCAGTGACTGCCAAGTCACATATAATGAATGTCAAGTTGCATTCAGGAGCCGAGTTGTAGACAGAAGCTAAGGTACATTCTAATATGAGATAAGTGTATATGAAAGGAATGTCGATTTACCTAATAGAGAAGTACATAGGGATTTTGAAGTTTACAAAACCATTGAAGAAAGAAGAGCAGAACCAAAATTGTCAAAGTATGTCAGAAGACATCACCCTGCTAAACAAATTATTGGAGATAAAGAAGCTAGACCAACGACAAGAAATAGGTTGAGAAGTGATACATGCTTTTTGAGCATGCATGAGCCTAAGTCGGTAAAAGATGCCTTAGATAAAGAAGACTAGAGTAAAGCCATGAAAGAAGAGATTGATTAGATTGAAAAGAATAAGATATGGACTCTTGTACCTAGACCATAAAATAAGAATGTGATTGGAACCAAGTGAATGTATAGAAACAAGTTAAATGAGAATGGTGAAGTCACAAGGAATAAGGCAAGATTAGTTTGCAAGGGGTATGCACAAGAAGAAGGAATTGACTATGGAGAAATATTTTCCTTAGTTGCAAGATTGGAAGGAGTAAGAACTCTTCTTGCTTACTATGCATGCAAAGGTTTCAAAGTTTATCAGATATATGTGAAGTCAACATTTCTGAATGGTATACTAGAAGAAGAGGTTTACATAGAACAACCTAAAGGATTTTTTGATACAAAAAATAAGAACATGGTATGTAGACTACAAAAAGATGTATATGGTTTAAAGCAAGCCTCAAGAGCATGGTATGAAAGGTTTCACAATTATCTTGTGAAAATTGGTTTTGAGAAGACTGATGATAACAACAATATGTACTTGAAGACAAAAGGAGGTAAAGGTATCTTAGTAGTTGAAATTTTTGTTGATGATATCATATTTGGAGGTCAAAATACATTATGTAAGTCATTTGCAAATGAAATGAAGAAAGAATTTGAGATGTCTATGTTTAGATAGATCAAGTTCTTTGTTGATTTGAAAGTATATCAGATGAAATACGGTATATACATCACTTAGTCTAAGTATGTGAAGGAAATATTGAAATTTTTTGGTTTGGAGGATTCAAAACTAGTTAGCACTCCTATGGTGATAGGATACAAACTTTCAAAGACTGATGATTCTACTGAAGTGCATCAAACATTATACAAGTTTATGATTGGTAAGTTGCAATATGTAGTACATAGCAGACCCAACAGTACATTAGTTGTTGGGATTCGATGGTTGTTAAGAGAATTATGAGATATCTGAAAGGAATAGAAGATTATGGTCTGTACTACAAGAAAAATGACAAATTTGAGTTAAGAGCCTATACAAGTGTTGATTGGGCTTGAAACGTTGATGACATAAAGAGTACAAGCGGTGGAACATTTTTCTTAGGAAAGAGATTGATCACATGGACCAATAATAAACAAAACTATATATCTCAATCTACTGCTAAAGCTCAATATGTGTTTGTTGTAGTTAATTGTACAAATGTGGCATGGATCAAACAGCTACTCGAAGACATGAAGGAGGAAATCACTGAACCTGTGGTACATTATTGTGATAACACAAGTGCTATAAAAATATCAAAGAACCTCGTGATGCACACAAAGACAAAGTACATTGCAATCAAGTATCATTACTTAAGGGAGCTGGTTTAAGACAAAGAAGTGAGGATGGAATATGCGAATACAAAAGAACAAATAGTTGATATATTCATAAAAGCTTTAGCTAAGGATGTACATGAATATCTTAGAGATAAACTAGGGGTGATACCCACATCCCAAGCTACTTAAGAAGCATGAGTAGTGCCCTACATCAACTAAGTTGAATGTTGTATCTTACAACTTGATGCAGTGGATCTTACTTTAGGAGCTACCTAAAGTAATGAAGGAGCTAAATTAGAAGATTTACAATCACACGCAAGGTGACAGAGGGAGAACTTGAATTGATTATATTTGCATGAAAAGATGACAAGTCTTTTGAAACATTGTTGTCAAAGAGGGAGATATAAGAAAGAAGGATACAGAGAAAGAGAAAAATAACCTACAAAGGGAGATATAAGAGAGATAAATTGAAGGAGATTGAAAAAGACTACATTACCGTATACAAAGGAAGGACATATGCCTATAGAGGGAGAAATTTCAACAATATTATTTTCTTTTTGGCATTTTTGTTGGTATTGATTTTTCATCAATGCTAAAGAGGGAGATTGCTGAAAAGAGATTATTTTGAAGTGAAGAGCCTATAATGGAACAATCATTATTTTGTGAATGATGTCAAACCTACTACCTGTTGGTGAGATAATTGTTTTTTGGTTTGAATGCTATCATGCGGTTGATCGATGAGGAGGATTTGAAAAGAAGATATAACAAGAGCACCTAGAGAAAGGTTAAGTTATTTGGTGTATAAAAGGAGCACTAAGACCAAGTAAGACATTGATACTATAGTGTAGTGTTTATCTACTTAAAGTATGAATTGAAAGATTACTTAAGAAAAGACTAGAAGAAGATCAGGTAAGAAAAGTGTTTTCCAAGCCTTGTCGATCAGTCAGTGCAAGCCGAACATAAATCAGTAGAAGCCAAATGAAAATCAATAGGCGTCGAGCAAAGAAGACAAACAATGCAAGTTGATTTAATGTTAGTATATGTTGAGTAAAGTTTAGTTGGTGTTGAGCATCAATAAACTTTAGTGTTTTCTAAGTGAACTAGTGTTGGCCGAGTGATAGAATAGTACAGATGTCGAGTGACAGCAAACAATCGAAGATTTGATGAATCTTAGCTGACTAATTTGATCTCTTGAATTATGTGAAGCATGTGGAAGATAACTATTATGAGATGGTGGCATAGAATTCAAGGTAAACTGCTTTGAGGAAAATTCAAGGAAGATTGTAGACGAAGTTTCTAGAGGAACCAAATGGAAAAGTGGGTAGATTCATTGAATCCTACCTAACTCTAAAATGGATGATTGTGGTTAAGCAGAAAAAGATCTAAATTCTCTATTTATAGAGATAGTTGGTCAGAAACAAAGGTTGTCATGTGTGAGTACCTAAGGAAGACAAGGAGTCTAGGGTATTGCTTCATCTAGTAGCTGAATAGAAGAGGTTGTAGTTGGCATACAAAGCAAGAAGGCTTAAGGGGATGAATGCTTGAAGGGTGAACAAGCTATTAGAGCTGAAGAGTATGAATGTCAAGAAGAATGGAGGATAGAAACATAGATCTAAAATCTGTAAGTGAGTTGTAAGTTTTTATCAGATAAAGTCCTACTGTTACTTTCTAACAATTGTACCAATATGGATAAAATCCTTTGGATTATGGTTGACCTAATAGTCATTTGTAGATCCTTTAACTGGGTGACATTGTAATGGAATGGTCTAAAGTCCTCTAACAAGGCTCACTCCTAACAAGGTGATTGAAATCCTTTAACCAAGTCATATTTAACAGTGTGAATTGTAACCTTTAATAGCCTTGGCCTTTTACAAGGCATCACTTTAGAAGAGTGAGAATTGGTAGCATGTTACTCATGTTTTTTCCCAAATTGGGTTTCCACGTAAAATCCTTGTGTCAAATTGTGTGACTATGCTTATGGTATTTCATGTTTACATTTTTGTAAAGTTATTTTGACCTAGGACAGTAACCTACTAAGTTAAGGTACTGTATGATCTAATGGATTCATGCATGTTAAGGTTTTATGGATATGGATTTGATTAGCACTAAAAAGTTTTATTTGTACATCTAGACTTTGGATCACTGATTCAACCCCCCTCTAAATTATTCTAAAGAATTGTGACAAACAACTCTTACGACTTGTCATCGGTCGAACGATAAACTACAAGCTTATACCGTCGCAATTGTGATAGTCTACTATCGCAAAGTGGGAGGAAATAAGATGAACTCTTACCCTTGCATGTTCCAAGTTATGACACCTTTATCTATCAAAGTTGTGATGGATTCCCTTGCTGTCACAATTTGCGACAACAAAAGTCCAACGCTCGCCTGACGGGAGCCAATTCATGGTACTGTCGCTCAGGCAATGCTGCCATAGCAATTTGGGCCCAAATTTAGTAGTGTGATTCTCTTGATCATTTTTGTAAGGGACATTTAACTTAGTCTTTTATTTTCTTAGCAAAAGATTTACTTGTAATAGTGATTTGATGGTCACAAAAATAGGTAAAAGGACTAAAGTTTGTAATTTTTGAGTCAAGTTCATTGAACTATATTTCAATTGATAAGAATCTCTCTCATGATAATGGACTATGCACTCATTACAAAGGTGAAACATTAGGCTTTCTCGGGTGGTCATCCTGCCCACTACTACACCAACTTGGCACACATAACCAAGAAGTTTCCCTTAAGATGGCACGAAGCACAAAGTATATAAAGTGTTTATTGATTGCATTGAAGGAATCTTGTATCATAGTGCATGAATATTTGTTGGAGTATCCTCTCATAAAGCCAAATATCTGCCATGATGAAAGCTTCATCTTTTGTAAATTCTTTTGAAGTTGAGTATTCCCAAATATTAGAGATTTTGTCTATAGAATTGCAAGAGATGTGTGAATAACTCTGTCATGTAAGGGATCTAAGTTAGGGAGACCACTTCCTTCTACATAGTTTATGGTATTTGTAAGGGATTTTGTCAATATTGAAGGTTCTTCATAAAATTTATTAAAATTATGAATAGTAAAGCACACATCAAAACCATAAACCTCGTCTTTGTCTCCAAACTACAAAATATTCAAAAAGAGAATTTATGTCATGTTTCTTGAAAATTAGAAGGGTAGTTTGCAAAATGGTTTATAAAGGACAGTGTCAAGGGATATCCAAGAAATCTATGGAGAAGTTATGTGGTGTAAGTTTAGAGTCCAAATAGGGATAAACTTCACAATGCTTGTAAGTGGAAGAGAGAGAGTGATTGTTACAAAGTGAAAATAATAAGGCATGGTGAAAGGGTAGTCATCAAACAAATAAGAGATAGACCTCCTAGAGTCCCTGAAACTACTTTGCTCAAGACTAGCAAATGCATAAGCTCTTTTTGCAATAGTTTGTATGAGTGATTAATGAAGTCTCTTTCATGCATGTTGTTGCATCTTTTCATGACGAGAAAGTTTGTATTACTTGTATTTTCCAAATAGCTTTTAAAGAGAGTGCATTTTTAAGTGTTGCTTGTAAGAAACGAAGACAATAAGTAGAAAAGTATAAAAGCTCATGGAGGTGACAAGGAAGAGAGTTTGAAGGTCTTAAGCATTTAATGAGGAGTAGGCTATAGCAGAACTGAGTACAGTGCTTTGACAAGAGTTAAGAACAAAAGGTGACTCCTATCATAGGTCTAGTAGAACAATTGTCGTAAGAATTTGAAGGGATGCAAAAGAAAATGTTGTCAAGTACAAACTACAATCCCATGAAGAAATACATATCTTTGTCGAAAGGCTCAAATAGTAAGGGGCAACATAAAGCCAACTTATTGTGTATAGACAACAATGACAGATAATAGACACCCAAGGTGGTTAAAAAGTGGCACAAACTACTGGTAAGAGCACCTAGATTTTCATGATCGAGGTGCTATTGATAGAGGAAATAGGATGACATACCTAGAAGTTTGGAAAATGATAAAGAAGTGGCACATGCTGCTGGTAAGAGCACCTAAATCATCATGATTGGGGCACTAGTGATAGAAGAAACAACTTGATAAGTAGCAAACTTCACTGAAAGCACCCATATTAGACCTTTGGAAGCGAATAATAAGGTAAAGAACATGGTATGAGTATGAGTAGTAGGTATAAAGAGTATACATAAGAGGACAAAAGAAATCAGCTAAGGTCATGCAAAAGTGTGCATCATAGTCAAGGAATAACGAGACTCATAGAAACATAGAGAAGGAGAAGTAATGAATTTCCTAAAAGGGAAACACAATCTAAATGGTAGTGGTAATAAATCTAGGAAATTCATCACGAGTGGAAGGTCCAAGGCACCATGAAGATAGCTAAGAAAAGCACCCTTCGAGCTTCAAATGTTGTGCAAAGTGGATTATGAGGACAATGAACTCATTTTGTCAAGCATTAGCAAAAGAGACATAGAAAGGAAATTTCTAGTGAAAGATAACGCATGCCAATCACGTTAGGAGGGAAAATGTATGATGAAGGATAGACACAAACCAGTAGAGAAAGCTGACATGCCCAATGGATATGTGACAGTAATGACATCAAAAGCATGGTGAAAACCACCAAGACTATCATGTGAGCAGATCAATCATAAATAGCAGATCCTTATAATGGACACTCAAGAAGAGTCAAAACCCCAAAGAGAAATATCAAAGGGGAAAAGATCAGACTATACATCATGTTAGTTTTTATAATTTCTCATTGTTTCATCATAATGGAATTTCTAGTCTCAAATGTTTTTGATAATGTTGAGAATAACAACGAAAGCATGGAAATATAATGAAGCATTGATTTTGGGCACCCCTGTCCTAGGTATGACATGGCATGTCATCATGGAAATCAAATGAGGCAGGTCTCCAATCCAACAAAGACTCTGGTATATTAAGCAGAGTTTGAAAGAGTATATCTGAATTGAAAGATAGAAATATTGATTTATATGGACAAGTGGTAAACCTATCAACAAGGTCCCTATAATAATGAAATAATAAGAGTAAAGAGCTCATAAATGTAAAACTCGTAAGCTTTGTCTATTACAAATAAAATTTGTTGTAGGTTACTTCATAATTTACGTTCTCAACCTAGACTTCACCAGATTAAATACTGCTATTCGCAGGCAGTGTTACAGCTGCCAGAAAAGTTGTTATGCAAACAATTCAAAGAACTATATCGCCTTCATGCCAACCTACCTAATCTGAGATCATGCACTGTAGTAACACCAGTGGCAGATATAATTGAGCATACAACCAATCAAACTCCAAAGTTCACTTGCGAACAAAACGCTCAAGAGCTTTAGGCAGATCTAAATCACTAATCTTTGGCCTTTTATTAACTTGTTGGCTCTTCAACTTTTCCTCGACAAGTGGTCTTTTTGCTCGGATAATGTTTTCCTACTTTTTCTTATTTGTTTGCTTGGTTTGTTCCTCCCTTTTGTTTTCTTCTTCAAAACAACACTTTTCCCAGCAGCAATGGCTGCTTGCATGTCAACTTCCTTGGCCTTCTCACTCTCTTTGTGTACGTCATACAACACCAATACTTTATGGGTCTAACATTATCATTTCTGGGTGCAATTTATCAAGGAGTGAGCGAACCTCTTTTTCACCTCGCTGCTTCACTGCTTCAAATGGATTTGCAAAAATGGATCAAAGTTTGGCTCCCCTGACCCAGGCATGAGAATGGAAGATATCCCTGTAGCATGTCCAATGGCAAGCACATCTTCATATGGACAGAATCCTTTTCCCAACCAGTGTCTCAAATATGGCTTGTTCTGGCTAGTCACTAATGTATCCTTCCAAATTTCAATTAGTGATTCACATCGCACAGCCAGTAAGCCTTTTTGGCTGATGTCCACACTCTTTGCATGACAAGAATAGCTATGTAGAGGTGAAAATTTTCTCAAATCCCAGACACGTAGTCTTCTATCAGTGCCTGTTGTGAGCATTTGATGCCCTTGCAAATCAAATGCCAGTGCTGTAACAAGACCATGATGGCCAAGTGTACTGACTAGTGGAGTGCTCATATTGGGGCTCCACATTGTAACTGTGCCATTGTTATGGCCCAATCCTAGCACAACATTGTGGGTATTCATACACATTGCAACACACCAACCTAGTCGTGTTCTGAGACTGGCAATCAAATTGCCAGTACTCGTGTCCTGATATCGAAGAACACCAGATTTACTTATAGATGCCAAAAGGAAGTGTTTGGGTAAAAATTCAAGTCTTAAAGGGTCTGTATGTTCTTGCAAAATTTGATCAATGCATTAAGTTCATCTAACAAGCAATCATTTATAATAGAAACCTGACAGGAGAAAATGAGCAATCATAGACATCAAAATGAAATGATTTTACCAAGAACATATTTCCTACCTTTAGAGAATGAATTTATGTACCATTTTTGTCATAGATGTAAGCATACCTGCTAAGAGATTTAATTAAAAAATGAATTTTACAGTGGAAACCAAAACTATTGCATTTTGATTATGAAACATATCTGATGTGTTATTTTACACCTACGGAGGACATGAATTGAAGACCATAAAATCTTCACTATCTTAATTAGAAATGGAAGTGGTGAACTAGATCATCTGAAGAAAGATTTCAATAAACCCCTTAAAAGAAATGATACTTCTACTTTGACCTTGCTTCCCCATGTTTTTAGCACGGTCAAAGTATAAATTTAAACAAGCTAGTGGTGTTTGTGCATCAGACAAGCTAAGTCTTCCCTATGACTACTGGTGGATTCCACTACGTTTTCCACATCGCCATTCATGGTTATGTAGTTTTTCTTTTGACTGTACTTTCTTAAAACACTTCAATGGAAGTATAGTAGATTGCTAAACATTTTCATTTTCAGGGATAAATGCCAACTTGTTGGACAACTGTGTCATTGATGTCAAAATTATATACAGTCAATAAAGAGAGTGACAATCAATATAGTCATGTATATATTCCTATTGTACAGAGGATCTTTTTTACAGGTTGACTATACAGAAACGTTCAGAGGGTTTACACCGCATATTATTTATACTCAAATTTTTTACATACCTCCTTGGTTAGAGTCGACTAAGTCTCTATGTTTAGATGGTGTTCTAAACTGATACAACACTGGATGTGATTATATATTGATAGACAGAGCGATGTGTCAACACTGGGTATTTGCTGAAGACTTTCATGAAGTAACGTTTGATGCATGTGTTTGGATGTTGGCTCTTTGTAGGATTATGTTTTCTTTTATGGCGTCAGTGTCAGGTCTTCCAGGTCTCTGTTTTGATAATATTTCAGTGTTGTTTTATCTGGCACTCAAGGCAGGAATAGTTTGATTATGATAAATTTAAATAGAAGCAAGTGTAAGGCCAATAGAAATACTTGTTTAGGCGTCACTGCATAATGATAATCTTGCCATGAGAGTAAATCTATTTTTGTCAAGTTGTGAATTTGTTTTTATTGGGCTGCCAAAAACCCAGACAGGTCCGGATAACATTTGCTGTGGGTATTGTGTGTTAATACTTCAAGAAAGACATGCAAAGGCATCGACAAGTCTGTAGGGATGGGATGTGAATCATTCACAAAGTCAGAATTATGCGGAGACCTTAAGACGTCAAGTGATAAAACTATTTGATTCTTAGTATTGGATTAATCATCTGAGATTCGCCGCCTTTTTTTATTTTGAAATATAATTCTTTATTTCACTTTTTTCCGTATCTTTTACATTTGTCCGCATTCATACTTATAGTATGTCCCATGTCCGATGGGATCATAGGTCGGGTCGCTAGTTTAACTAGTTAGGAGGGTTAGGTGTTAGTTTGGAATTAGTATAGTTTAGGATATAGTAATTATATTTTGATGAATATCATAATTATATTTTAATTAGTTAGGTGTTTATTATTATCTGTTATTCAATTTAGCTATTTATATATGCAATATATATATTCTTTTGTAATGATTATTTTATTGATGATTAATTCATAAGTAGTACGTTATCAAATTATTTAGTAATAATTTAATTACAAATATTAAATAATTATTTTATTGCAATCATTTTTATTTTTTTGGGAAAAAAGGGTAAAAATTTATTCAGAAAAAGCCAAATTACAAAGGCCTCAGGCCCAATCCACCAAACCACAACCTAAAAATCATTAAGTTCTATCCTTTTCCACTAAATGCTTGAAAATCTCCACATAATCAATAGGAAGATCATCCCTATCGGAAATATTCCAACCAGCTCCCTTCTCCGATGCCCATTTTGCCAAGACATCAACAACTCCATTCCATTCCCTGGGAATACGACAAAAGGAGATCTCATCCACAAAGCTACTCAAGTGAAGAATCTCTCTAACAAGAGAGGCAATATGCCAGTTACAGTCCTCTATTCTCTGGTTACTTATCATGTCCGCAACAATCTGAGAGTCTGATTCACACACTATTCTCCTCCATCCAAGAGAGCAAGTCCGCTCCATAGCCACCTTAATGGCCAAGGCCTCCATCACGTTATTGGAATGAACTCCTTTGTGAAGAGAGAATATGAAACAAACCTTGCCATCCACGTCTCTCCCAATCCCTCGGGGCCACACCAGCCTGTCCAGGATTCCCACAGGAGGAGCCATCAGTGTTAATCTTTAAAACATCATCTGGTGGAGGCCTCCATCTCCCATCCTACACACTCTTCTTTTTAGTGGTTGAGATCTCTTACTGCTTCTACTTCCAAATCCTTTGTCCACCAATCCCAAATTCCTAACTATCCTGAAGTCATCAAGATCCACTGGCTCCGTCATATCACATTTAGCGTAGACAGTCTCCTGAAGCCTGCTTAGGATCAACTGCCATAATTTAGTGACTCCTAGGCTGGAGTTACAGAAAATCAGACGATTACGCTCCAACCAAAGATTCCAAAGAATGAAAGAAGGTCCAACAGCCCAGGCCACCTATAGGAATGAAGTTTTCGCAGGGGGTCTACCAAGGCTATCCCAAAACTCAATAAGAGATTCATCATGAACGCATCCATGACACCATGCCTCCCACCACTTATGCCAGATTTCTCTAGAGGGAGGGCATAAGAAGAATAAATGAGAAACATCTTCTCCATGCAACCTATAGAGGGGACAAAAAGAAGGACCTTGAAACCCTCTTCTCTGGAGGTTATCCCAAGTAAGACACTTTTTTTGAGCAACCAGCCATAGAAAAAAATTACATTTAGGCCATGAGAACCTATTCCAAACCTTTCGCCACCAGGGAATCTCCTGAATTTCATTACATTGACTATCCAGTTGAGCATACCCTTGGGCCACACTGAAAATACCTTTAGGGCTAGGACCCCAAGCCAGGATATCTTTGTCCTTAGAAGAGCTACACAGCCTAACAGAGAGAAGATTGGCCAGCTCAGCCCGAATCTCCGAGGAGCCCCTCGGGGGCCAATCCTGAGGATCCTTCCAACTAGCCACAACCATCGAACCACACCTCTTCATAGTTTTGAAGTGAACTACTTTGGTCCATCCTGCAGCTGAAAAAATCTGACATAGAGGCTGAAGGTGTGGATAGCTGGAGAGAATGGGAGGATAGCCATCCCAGGAGTCCTGCCAGAATAACACACACGATCCCTCATTACATATCCAGAAGAGGCCGTCCTTGACAAGAGGAGCACCTCTTTTAAGAGTGTCCCAAATAAAGGATCCTAGGAATATTCTGAAGTTCCACTCCTAGGAAATACTTATGGGCCAGAATTTCAGCTCAATCTCGTTCTTGATTCTTGCACCACCTCCAATATAACTTAGCCGCCAGAGCCTTGATACCAAGAGCCATACATTTAAGGTCTAATCCCCCAGCAAACTTAGGCAGGAAAACAGTGTCCCACTTGACCAGGCTCCATTTAGAAGAGAGGAGATTGCCTAACTAAAGGAATTTCCACGATAGAGCATCAAAATCTTTCATAACTCCAATGGGAGGAGTTTGCACCAGACACCTATAAATAGGAAGAGCCTGAATCACAATCTTGAGGAGGATGACCCTTCCAAAAGAGGAGAGCCATCTATGAGTTCAGTGACTCACCTTGCTACGAAATTTGTCCAACATACCTTGCCAATATTCTTTCAGCTGAGTCCCCAGGGCTAGTGGTACTCCAAGATAAATCACAGGAAGGGATCCAACTTGAAACTTGAGAATTCTAGCAATCCTGACCTGAATCGACTGAGGAGTATTAAAGAAAAAAATAGATGATTTACCTTCATTAATTTGCTGTCCAGAAGCTTTCAAATAAGTATCCAAAATCATTCTGAATTTTCTTGCTTCATTAATGGTATCCAAACCCATCAATCTAGTATCATCCACAAATTGGAGGTGCGTGTACGCTGGAATATCATTGTGCCACCTCTATCCTTGAACAAGTCCCTCTTCTGCTTGAGATTTTTAAATCTGCCCAAAGCCTTTGCCATAATGATAAATAGATATGGAGAGATAGGATCCCCCTGCCGAAGCCCCCGAGAAGCAGAAAATAGATCAGTAGGTTCTCCATTAATAAGAACTGAAAAGGATGTGGAATTCACACAGTTGAGAACCCAATCCACCCACTCCATATTAAATCCAAAAGCAAGAAGCACATGACCCAGGAACTCCCAACTAACTCGGTCGTAAGCTTTAGCTAAATCTAGCTTAATAAACATAGCCTTTTCCTTGGACGTGGCCATAAAATGAATAGCCTCCGAAGCAATAACCACTCCCTCAAGAATCTGTCTACCACCAACATAACCTCCCTGTTCCTCGGATATCAAAGAGGCAAGAAAAGGCTTAAGCCTTTCAGCAATTAATTTTGTGATAATTTTGTACGTGACATTATATAAAGCAATAGGTCTGAATTGATCCAACCTATTAGCTCCATCAATCTTGGGGATGAGAGTCAAGAAAGTAGCATTCAAAGACTTGAGCATTTGTTTATTTTGATATGATTCCCGGACAACTTCTAGAAGATCAAATTTAATAATCTCCCAAAATTCTTGGAAAAATTCAATGGAAAATCCATTTGGGCCTAGGGCTTTACCTTTCTTCATACCAAATACCACCTTCTCCAGCTCTTCGAGCATAACAGGTTTTAACAGATCTCTATTCATACTACCAGACACAAGATGAGGAATGCAATCTAAAATAGCCCTTGTCTCCACCAAGGAAATAGGTTCCTCCTTAGAGAAGAGTTGAGAGAAGTAATTAGTGGCCTCTAAAGAAATTGCCTCCTTGGAAAAGAGATGATCTCCAGAAGAAGAAACGAGAGAAGTAATGGAATTTCTAAACTTGCGAGCATTAACAGTGTTGTGGAAGAAAGCAGTGTTTCTATCTCCCTCCTGCAACCAATCTACCTGGGACTTTTGTTTCCAAAATATTTCCTTCTGAAGCTCCCATTCTTCAACCTCCCTCAAGAATTCCTTCAGACATTAAATCTGGAGTCATTCGTTGGTCCCTGATTTGGCGAGTGACACTATCCAGCCTGGCCTGGGCTCCTCTTAAATGCTCTTGAAGGTTTCCAAAGCACTGTTTATTCCACTGTTTCAGCCTGAATTTCACATGCTGAAGCCTCTTCTCAAAGGTGTACATGGAAGTCCCATGAGGAGGCCTGCCCTCATACCACTAGGCTATCATAAGATCCTGAAGAGAAGGGTCCCTCAACCACATCAGCTGAAACTTGAAAGAGGGATTCTTAGAAGTCTTGAAAGGAGTGACAGAGAGCCTGATAGGCCAGTGGTCAGAGCCTCTCCAATCAAGAATTTCTGAACTGGTAGACCATCTAATATTCATCCAAAAATAAGATACCAGGAACCTATCAAGCCTTTCAGAGATAGCCTCCATCCCACTCCTTCTATTATTCTAGGTGAATATACCAGAACCAAGTTTAACATCAATAAGATTCAAAGAACTAATATTATCTCTAAGCATACTAGAAGAAGGACCCAATCGAGAAGTCTCGCCCCTCTTTTCCTCTAGATTAGTAATAGCATTAAAATCTCCAGCAACAATACAAGGAAGGAAAGGACCTAAAGATCGAACAAATATAATATGTGACCACATAAGAGATTTTCCTACCAAATCACTAGGAGCATAAATATTGGAGAACAAGCACCTTTCACCTATCTCAAAGTGAGAAGCCATAAAAGAGATGGAAGACCTGCTCGCAATCCACCACAGGGGAGTCACCTTCTTAAGATTCCAAAGACAAGCAAGACCACCCGAGCTTCCTTGAGCACCTACTCCTTGTCAGCTACCATGGAGCCATAACTTTGGCCCACAACTATTCAATTCATCAACTAAAAGTTTAGTTTCCTGTATGAAAATAACATCTAGAGAGTGAGAATCTATCAATCTACGAACAACCTTTTGTCTAGGGATGTTGTTCAACCCCCTAACATTCCAAGAAATAACAATCATTTAGAAGATTGCGAGAAGTGGGAGTCAATGGGCTTCACAAACCTCACCTCAACCAAAGTGTCACCCATCATCTTAACTTTCTCCTTATCCGTCTTCCTTCCACTCTT
Source organism: Cupressus sempervirens (assembly GCA_028749045.1). NCBI lineage: Eukaryota > Viridiplantae > Streptophyta > Pinopsida > Cupressales > Cupressaceae > Cupressus > Cupressus sempervirens. Next base: position 3,906,943 of record CM053791.1, read on the forward strand.
AGCAGACTTCTCTGAGATCCCTTTTTTAAAGGGCTTTTTCCGTAAACCCAATGTCGATGCAGCTTTAGAGCCTTTTGTGTTGTTGGTCACTTCTTTCTTGCTAGGATGGGTAGAGGCTATGATATTTGGATCATCACGGGGATGTGACCCACGAGGAATATCACAACTTAACTCCTGAACCAATCCATCTGAACCAACTACTTGGCCTTGTACTTCCTCAAGAATCTAGACTAGATTCCCAACTTCCTCTAGCTGGGGTTCCAAAAGAGAACCATCACCCGGGGATATCTCAACAGGTATACCTTCCTCTTGTATCAAGTTCTCCAGCACATTAAACCTGTTGAAGGTGTCATCACTTTGTCTATTCGTCCAAGTTCTCTTCTGACCCTTTCCTTTATTACGCGGCGTCACTAGGATAAAAGGACCAGTTGGCATAGGGGCTTTACCCTTGTCATCCTTAGGGGTCGACATAGTGGTTGTTGATGATTGAGAAAATTTATTCCGGGAGCATTTGCGTTGCAAGTGTCCATACTCACGGCAAATCCTGCATTTGAAGGGTAGAGTCTCATAGTCCAACTGTTGAATCCATGAAGAAGGGCCTAAGCAAATTTCCATAGAATCAGGCAGCGGATTAATAAGATCAACCTCCACACAAATTCGTGCATATGAAATTACCTTTCGATCTTGGGTTTGGGTGGCCGACCCAAGTGGTTTCCCAAGCAAAAGAGATATCGAATGAAGAATATCCTCTCTCCAAAATTCCAGTGGTAGACGTGGGAGCCGAATCCACACAGGGACCCAAGATGGGATCTCCTCAGTGGAATTGAATCCAGTGTGCCAGGGTTTGATGAACAACCCAACTTGGTTAAAGAAGTATGGGCCTCCCTCGAATACTTTGTTCATGTCCAACATGCTTGAAAAAAAACCATAAAATAGTTGTTAGCCGCTAGTAGAATTTCCATATCCCCTTCCGGATTCCAAATCCGATGCGCCCATGATTCCAACACAGGGAGAGAGAGTTGGAGACCCAAAAACTTACATATGAGCGCATGCTTGCCCGAATACTCCACATCTTCTAAAATTTGCTCTGGTTGAATAATCAACACTGGTCAATCATCAGATCTCTCCAAACACCCATTCATCTTCTTAATTCGGATAGAACCTTTTGATGATGCCACATTCTCTCTAGATGGGATATTGTCTGTCTAGCCTTTAGCCCCCCCTCGCATCTGAAAAAATGTATCAGCCATTTCTAAATCATCAGACAAAATCTGAGCCCCAGGGGCCTCCGATTGCCCCATGCTCGGACTCAAACGCATTATCTCCAAGCTAAAACCTGAATCAGACCCACCAGTTCACTTTTGTGCCTCCCACACCACCATAGAAAGAAAACTCCCTCTGTACGCCTAACCCCAGCTAGCCACAACTCCACACAAACGCCCAAAGCCCACACCATAGCTCCCCCACTCCTACACAGACACCCACCCCAACACGCAACCGAATCTCAGAAATAGCGGCTCCATCCACTACAGCAAATGCTCGAGACCAGGAAGCTTAGGGCACGTAGGCCCTAGCCTCGCAAGATGCGAATCCGCAGCGCAGAGCCCTCATCTATTTTCTTTTTATTGCAATCGTTTAAATAATTGTATTGATAATTATTTCAATCTGGAAATTCTTTCATTATTAGAGGGATACTAAATTAGTCCAGTAATACAAAAGCACTATTGTTTGACTGGACTGAATGTTGATGCTTCCTATATGGGGGAGTATCTATGATGAGCAGAGTCATTGAGGACTCTTCGTATTTGGTCATGAACAATGTCTTTTGACACTTGAGCTAGTTGAAGACTTGGAGCAATAAAATGACATAATGAAGTCTTTGTCATTGATGTCAATGGAGGAGATATGTACATGAAAGACATCATGTAGGTGAATGGGGGAGAGATAGTTGAACGAGGAGAGATGAGCACATCCTTATTCCTTATTAGGGAGATTTAGAAATATTTGTGTAAGAAGAAGGAATATCTCTATGGGGGAGATATGCAACATGAAGAATTTTGGTGTATTGGGGAGAAACTAAGAGTTGTTTAGTGTGTGAACAACTTATGCCAATCATAAAGAAGATGCAGAATAGAGAAGTGTTCCAGAGGATTTCAGATTTGATTGAAAAAGAGGCTTTGAAACAATGAGAATAGCAGCAACAACATAGTACTATTTGGTATTTGTGGAACCTGTTGACATTAAGTCAAGTTTGTTATTAGTGACAACACTTATTCAGATTCTGTATGGTTACCAAGCTCATTGAACAGTCTACAGTGTTTGCCATGTAATTAAGTAGCCATTGAGCTTTACAGTTCCTACTGAGCATCCCCAGTGGTTACCAAGTGAAGTTAGTGTTAACCGTGCTGTGTAATGATTAGTGTTTACCGAGTGCAGTCATGGTAAATGTGTAATTCAGTTTTTATCAAGTTACACAGTATCTATCGAGTCGCCAATACAGAATGAGTTCGAGACTACTCTAAGATGATTAGTATGGACCGAGCTTCTACTTCTACCAAATGCATGATGATGTCAAGTAATAATAGTTGATGTCATGTATTAGAATTTCACCAAGTCAGTCTTCAGAGCATGAGTGTCTTCATTCGAGCCGACTTTGTAATATTGGTGTTAACTAGTATATTGGTCAACTTTATAGTTTTGTAAATTGGATTGATATGTATATGTAATGTATTGTATCATATCCAATATATATACATATGAAGGAACAAATAAATGAATGTATGTATGCATGCAAATGAGAATCAACAACAAAGTATATTGTAAGGCCATATCAGCAAAGGAGCAGTAGAGTCATATCTATCACATAAAGGTGATCAGTACTTCAAAGAATCTCTATCAGCAAATCAGTTGTAAATCAAAGATATATTGTTTCATTCTAATAGGTGAACCAGTTCAAATCCTCTAACAAGGTAGACTTAACAGTCTTTTGTCAAATCTCTTTACCGAGTGCATACTTTGTTGTATGTTTGCAAATCCTCTAACAAGGTGGACCTAGCAGTCCTAATTGCTCCTAACATGGTATATCATCAGAAGTGATCATTGTAAGTCTTAAAAGGCCAACTTTATGCTGCAGTATTGAAGTTTTGTGATTATCATCCCCACCCTAGTTTTACTTTCTATTTGGAAGGTTTCTGGGTCACCAAATCATTGATTTCATGTGCCATGAATGTTTATATTTTCAATTTCTCATGCATGCAATTAGATCTAATTTAGTGATTTAATGGTTATTGGATTATTGCAATTAAGATCTGATTTTGGTAAAGCTTTTGAGGTTGCTAATTCACTCGTCCCCTCTCAGTAACCTAGCATAGTCTTGAATATTTCCAACAATTGGTATCAGAGCATTTATGTTTCTTAGGATAAAGCTTAACAGCTCGAGCAGAGATCAAGGACAATGGAGATATTCAAATTTGATAAGGCCATTGAGAATGAAAAGCTAGATCTAGAAATGGCCATTGTACAACTCAAGAAAGCCAAGGAGCAACTTTCCCAATCCTTGAAAAGACAGAAGGAACTTGCTAATAAAATGAATGATCAATAGTACATTGAAGAAAAGATTGAAGACCTTTTCCCTTCAAGCAGTTTAGATGAAGCAAATAATGCAATCAAAGAACTCTTAGAGAAGAATGGTTCCCTGCAAGAAGAAATAAGAAAGCTCAAAAAAGAACAAGAAATTCAGTCAATAAGGCTATGTGAAATCATGGAACAAAGAAACAAGATGAAAGAAGAAATAGATGGAAGAAACAATGAGATTCAAAACCAATCTATTCAGCATGAAGATCTTACAGATCAAATTTCCAATGCAAATGAAGAAATCATGAGTCAAAGACAGATCAATGTAAGATTAAGGAATTATCTAAATTTAGAAAGACAAATTAATGAAAGATTAAGAAGTGAGCTAAGATCCGAAGAGAAAATTAGTGAAAGAATGAAAAATGACCTAAACACTGAAAAGCAAATCAATGAGAGAATGATGAAATCCCAAGTAGACATGAATCAATTGAATCAACTAAATGAACAGTATCTCTATAGACAAAAGGGTAAAGCAGGAATTTAATACAAAGAAGAACAAGGTGAATCCTCCAAACAAGGTGCTCAAAGGAATCAAAAACCTACTTGCAATCATTGTGGTAAGATAGGTCATACATCAAACAAATGTTGGAGTAATGGAAGAAAAAAATTCAATGGTAAATGTTACAATTGCAATCAGCATGGTCACAAGGCTAATGAATGTAAAGAGAAACCAAAATTTGAAGGCGAATGTCACAAATGCAAGAAACAAGGTCACAAGGCATCAAACTACAGAATCAAGACATTCAATCCAACAGAGCAAATTGTGAAAGCAATATTTGGTTGGGACTACAACACCTGGTGCAGATGTCATTACTGTGGAGAGTATCAACACATTGGCATAAACTATGTTAAACATCACACAAGGAAGAGAGATACCACCATAAGATGTTACACTTGTACAGAACTTGGTCATCTAGCCATGAATTGCATGAATACAGGTAGAACTAAAGATGAAAAGAAAGCTAAGGCAGACAACATCAAAAAGAAAATGAGGGAGCAATGGATTCCTAAATCCACTGAGGAAGCTAGTCCAAGCAATGATGGTGATGTCACTCAAGAAGTGGGTGACTCCACCATTTCCAATTAAATTCTTAAGCAAGAACTGGAACTGTGCTATCACAATCACATCTAAATAGTTCCAAAATTGAAAGGAAGCAAAAATCCAAATCAGTATTCAAGATACAAAGGGATCACAGAAGATCAGATCAGTTATCACCGAGTTACTTTATCTACCAAGAAAGGTTGGGTCATGGACCCTACCAAGCAAGGTCGGGAGTAACTAGTCACACATGTTTGGTTACTGAGTTACGAAGCATTCACCGAGCGATCCAAGCAGATAGTGGATGATAGCCTATCAAGCATAATGATACTTTCGTACTGAGCATTAATGGTGAAATGTTATCAAAAGGTAGAAGATCGAATTCATTTTTCATCGAGAATTTTAAAGTATTGTTGTGATCAAGCGAATTGCAAAGCAATCAAGCGATTTCAAGTGGAATTTGCAATAAAAAAAATTTGAAGTTTTCTGTAACCTACCGAGTAGTCATGGCAACATCAAGCAACAAAAACAAGGCAAAGAAAGGATATGAAATGTTGGTCTGAAGAGTCGAATGGAAACCACCAGATTTCAAACTTGTACTAGCAATTGCAGAAACCCTCGATCCAAATGGAGCGCAATCACAAATCCCTCTTGAGGTAGTATTCATTAACAATATTCAAACTCATTTTAAGTTTGCAATTCAAGAAATTGGAACCCTAGAGATGGATGATGTCCTAGGTGAATTATGTGTCAATGGTGTTCTTAAACCTAAGCATAAGCACTTGGAAGATAAAGGTTTAACCCACATCCCCCACCTGCCCCAGAGTTTCCAAATCAAATGGAACAAATACATTCTAAGCCAAGTTTACAATGGTCAGTTATGGATTGAGCAACTAGTTTTGATCACTAAGAAGATGATTCATTGTATCATCAGTCTTCTCATGCTTTCCAAAGCCAAAACTACTAAAACCCTAGGTCGGGAAGAGTTAGAGAAGAAAATCCTAACCGAGTGGGACAGTAGAGTTATGAAGATTAGTAGTGTAATAGATGCATAACTAAAATTTGGCATACATGTGATAGCACACAAGATCTACAATTATAGTTATCTAAATAGTGTGTCATGTGAAGTAGTAGACTTAGCATTCAAAGTCATGAAGAACAATCTGTCATTTGATCTTGTAGACTTCTTGTTGAAATAGTTTAACAAGAACATGGAAAGTATTAGGACATTCAAGAATAACCCTTGCAAATTCAGTTCATTATTGACATGCTTATTCTTCTATGTTCAAAAGTTTTTCTATTCTAAGGGTACAGGTGTATGGAGAAAGGATGTGCCAATTTTGTATCAGATTAATGAATATATTATAGAAATGGGTGAGAATTTTGATAGCATAATGGATAACTACTTTGATGTCTTCAAGGAGAAAATGAATAATAGATTCAAGATTCCTAAGAAATTGGTTGAAGATTACAAAGATGATGTTTGTTTCATGGTAGACAGTGACAAAGTCTACAATCAAATAGTGATTCCAAGAGTTGTATGGGTAAAACCTCTTCCCTATGAGGTAAACATTGATGAAGCAAGAGACATAATTAAGGCCTTGATAAATGACCCTGTTGATCCAAAGACACCACACTTTGGAACATATGATGAGGCCAAGGCAAGGATACAACTTGAAATCAAGCTTCCACAGGTAGTTAACAAAGGCAAGAGGAGAATAGCAAAAATCAAATCTAGCATACCTCTTATGTTGACCAAGGGTAAGGGAGAAGATGATGATGATGATGCAGAGGATGAAGAAGAGTTAGGCAAGGAAGAAGAGCCAATATAGAAGAAAGGCAAGGTGATCATCACCAAGTCACCCAAGCCATCCACTGCAGTATTTACGAGGAGATCTAGGAAGAAAGGTAGTGAAGTTGTGTTTAGCAAGCATCCTCTCACCTTCCAAGAAAAACTAAAACAATTGGAAGAAGGTGCAGGCATAACCAACTTCAAATCATTGAAGTATGAGATTAGGACAAAGGCTAAGAAGAAGATTGAAGAATTGGTGTTAACTAAGATGGGCAAATGGAAGTATTCTCCTGATCGGATAGCCTATTAGATTTCTAATGAACTATTAGAGAAGTTAAAGCCAAGATGGGACTCAATTACATAGACAACAAAAAATATCTATGAACAAACCCTGAGGTAGTTGTTACCAAGCATTACCAATGCTAAGGTAAAAGAGTCTTTGAAGAAAAATGAAGACAAGATGACTCTTAGATTCAATACTTGTTTAATTTTGTTAAAGGATATAGAGAATATAGTCAAGAATGCTACAAGCATGTGGAAGAATATTTTTCACTTGCATAATCAGAGTGACTTTCGAGTAGAAATCAAGGACGATGATAGTGATGATGAGGAAGAAGGAACACATTTTGAGACAATACGGTTTGACAATGAAGAAGTTGAAGAAGATAAAGAGGAAAAAGTTACCGAGGAAGACAAAGAAGATGATGAGGAGACTGATCCTATGAAGATAGTAGTAGCAGTCATTGCCTCACTTCCTCATTCTCCAAGCAAATGAACAACTACATCAAGTTCGGAGACAGCTTCAACAAGTTTGATTGTGACCACAACAGATACATCAAATGTCCAATCACTCTCCGCTCCCTCACAGCTCAGCACATCACTAATGGAAGTTTCTACCACTTCATCTACCAAGCTGCAACCTCCCTCTTCTTCAGTTCCCGAGTCAGCATCAACAACAATGAGTATAGCATGTTCTACAATTTTGTGTTCTTCAAAAATAAGTACAGTTTCAAGTTCTACAATTTTGGATTCTACAGTTTTATTTTCTACAGCTTCAGATACTTCTGTAAACATATTAGTTTTGGATTCAGTAAGCATACCAATCAGTGTTCCATCTATTGGTACTATATCAATTTTTACTGCTAGTCCTACTATCTTTGTTGTTGTTTCCACTCTAGATTCTAAGGCATTATGTACAAAGGCAATTGAACCTAAGGCTCAACCAAGTATAAGAATTTTGAGTGGAAAGGAGATAGAAGAGGATATTGATCTAGATGAAGAGATTGAGATTCCAAAGTGAAATTTTGATAATGCCACTATAGATCAAATGCAAATAGCTAGTAAACTCCTCCAAAAGAAAGCAAAGCAGAAGAAATTAAGAGAGGAAAGAGACCGAGAATATAAAATCATTGAAACTCCTAAGAATATTTTGACTGAGGTAATAGATGTTGAAGTTGATACTTCTCAATACATTTTGTTTCAATTGGAAGAAGCAGTCCAAAAGTTTAATGAGGACTCCAATGGTCAAGATAAATTGATTGAGAAAGCAGAGAAGAAATTTGATAACAAAGTGCTTGAGCACATTGCTCAACAAATTGCCATCCAACAAATGGAACTTTCCTCAATTTTGACCAATCTTGAAAACTCTTGCACAAATGTAACATCACTTTTTGGGAAATTATGTAATGTTACCGAGTTCACAAAGGAAATAAAGGGCAAACTAACAAATATTGATAAATATCTGAAGGTTAGTGCACAAGAGTTGCAACTTGACCCTAGTTCAAGCTCTGTACGTCATATGAAAATCAGATTCTTGTTAGATATGCAGGTAGAGTTGTTGAGAGAGGAAGCAAGGATTCGGTCTTCACTGATAGATATTCAACATATGATCCTTCCCATCATGGACACAATGTAGAAGAACATTGTTTACTCAAAAACATTGATCCATGACAACAATTTTTGAATTGCAGATCACATGATAGAATTCTTTGTAGAAGTCCAAGTTGCTCTATATATGTGCAAAGTTTTGCAAGAGAATTGAGATAATAATTTAGCACTCATACTTAAGGTACATTCTGATTTTCTTTCTTATATTGGTGTTTTTATGTGAATAAGTTTTGAATAAATCTTTGGCACTATTGTCAAAAAGGGGAAAAAATAGTATGTATAAGAAAAGCAGTATGTGTATATGAGAAACAATATGTATATTGTATGGGGGAGAATCATACAAAAGGAGAGGAAAGTATATTCTATATACTTACAAAGACAAATTTTGAAAATTTTCAAAAATTGTACCAAGTTAGTATCACATTGTGATGTATATAAGTTTTGGTTGATAAGTTTTTTTGTCACTAATGCCAATGGGGGAGATTGTTGACATTAAGTCAAGTTTGTTATTAGTGAAAACACTTATTCAGATTCTGTATAATTACCAAGCTCATGGAACAATCTACAATGTTTGCCATGTAATTCAGTAGTCATCGAGCTTTACTGTTCCCACCGAGCATCCCAATGGTTACCAAGTGAAGTTAGTGTTAACCGAGCTATGTAATGATCAGTGTTTATCGAGTGCAATCATGGTAAACATGTAATTCATTTTCTACCAAGTTACATAGTATCTACCAAGTCGCCAGTGTAGATCGAGTTTGAGACTACTCTGAGATGATTAGTATAGACCGAGCTTCTACTTCTATCGAATACATGACGATGTCGAGTAATGACGATGTATCAGAACTTCACTAAGTCAGCTTTCAAAATCTGAGTTTCTTCATTTGAGCTGACTTTGTAATATTGGTGTTAACTTGTATATTGGCTGACTTTGTAGTTTTGTAAATTGAATTGATGTGTGTGTGTGTGTGTGTGTGTGTGTGTGTGTGTGTGTGTGTGTGTGTGTGTGTGTGTGTGTGTGTGTGTGTGTGTGTGTGTGTGTGTAATGTATTGTATCATATCCAATATGTATATGAAGGAACGAATAGATGAATGTATGTATGCATGTGAATGAGAACCAACAACAAAGTATATTGTAAGGTCATATCAGCAAAGGAGCAACAGCGTCATATCTATCACATAAAGGTGATCAATACTTCAAAGAATCTCTATCAGCAAATCAGTTGTAAATCAGAGATATACTATTTCATTCTAACAAGTGAACCAATTCAAATCCTCTAACAAGGTAGACTTAACAGTCTTTTGTCAAATCTCATTACCGAGTCCATACTTTGTTGTATGTTTGCAAATCCTCTAACAAGGTGGACCTAGCAGTCTTAATTGCTCCTAACAGGGCACATCATCGGAAGTGATCATTGTAAGCCTTAGTAGGCCAACTTTACGCTGCAATATTGAAGTTTTGCGGGTATCATTCCCACCCTAGTTTTATTTTCTATTTGGAAGGTTTTTGGGTCACCAAATGATTGAGTTCATGTGCCATGAATGTTTATGTTTTTAGTTTCTCATGTATACAGTTAGATCTGATTGAGTGATTTAATGGTTATTGGATTATTGCAATTAAGATCTGATTTTGGTAAAGTTTTTGAGATTACTAATTCACCCCTCCCCTCTCAGTAACTTAGCATAGTCTTGAATATTTCCAACAGAACCTAGATGTTTTTTATCTATGTTATCGTCAATGCCAAAGGGGGAGATTGTTAGCCTGAATGTTGATGGTATTCCTTTGAGGGAGTATCCTAAGCATTGAAGTTCATGTGGTAGTATTGACATGTTGCATTCATGGTTGTGTTTTTCATTGATGTCAACATAGCAGTAATTCTGTGAGACTGATAGAGTAGCAGATAAAGATCGAGGTTGTATGGATAGAGGTTTGATGTTCACGTGACGTGCATTTAAGGACACATTTAACACTATATCCTGATGATGAGATTAATTGTGCATTGAGTAAGTTGAAGACATACAAAAGATATGCTTGATTTATAGAGAGCAGTACAGAGATAGGGTACCTGATAAGCAGTCTCTAATGATTGCATTATATCTTCTAACAAAGATATAATCTAGAGATGCAAAATTAGACAGTGATAGAAGGAAATCTGATGGTGATGTCAATGAGTGCACAAGCCCTAAAGTCATACTTGTAAGAAGTGGTATAGACTGTGAGCTGACAGTGCTATTGTAATTGTGAAATAATTAATTATCTTAATATAATTAACTAGGAAAGCCTCAAGGCCAACTCAAGGAATTAGTTTGAAGATATGGTATAAAGGAAAGTATTTTCCTTGATTATAAAGTGTATGGTTGAATTTGGAATGTGAAGTGTGCGAACAAGGAGCAAAGTACTTGGTAAATGCGAGTAAGCAATCCAAGGGATTATTGGATGTGAAGTTTCTAATCTAGTAACAAGATCAGAAAGAGAAAAAGTTTGGTTGATAGGACAAAGAAAGAGGAAGAAGAAGTATAATTTAATTCTATTATTCTACAAGGAATAATACAGAGATCATCTGGATAATGGGTTCATTGGTCTTGCCCCTGAAGCTGTTTGGACAGTGAGTCCATCTACCTGCTACAACTCCTAATAGGGTTGGAATCTCCTAATAGGGATTCAAAGTCTCCTAAAAGGGATTGACATGTAGTGAATGTATTTCATAGACTCCTAATAGGGTCCATCCTCTTACAAGGAACCAGGGTTTGCCCTCTGATCAAGGGTTTCCCTACTTAACATATCTGGTGTTATTGTGCATGTGTATCTTGTTGTGGTTTCTGATTATATTGCTCATATGGTTAAGAATTAATAAGATTGATAATTGTGATAATAGTTGGATAAATGATTCACCACACTCCACCCCCCTCCCACCTCTTAGTTATATTGGTGAACTATTTATTCTAACAGAGTATGCCCTTTCTTCTCATACCTATGGCCTAATAAGGTTTGACAATGAGAAGGGGATCACTTTCAAAGTAGGAGGATTATCCAAGGATTGAAATGGAAAGAACGGTAAATTGGGGAAAAGGTAGAAGGGTTGGTGGGGGATTCAAAAGCTAAAATGGTACAATAAAATTAAACCCAAGCTTCTATGGATGATCCCAACATTAAGGAGTTACTATTCAATTTAGAGGAGGATAATTAAGTTGCTAGTTTTCACTTTGACAATGTGGTTCCTAAGGAATTCGAGGTTGATTTACATATTGGTCTCCATGAGGATATTGCTATAGATGTCAATGAAACTCATGTGAACAAGTTAGTTAATGTATCAATACTACTAAAAAAAAATGTTGATGATCAAGACAGGTTAGTCGATCAACTTATTCTTTAGATTAATTTGATTAAAGGCTAATGACTTACAAAATGTTGGGAATAAGGAGTTGGAAAATGATAGCTCCCATAAAATGCTAGCTTCAATTTAGGTAGCCACAACAGATGTTACCTCTATGAAGACTGGAAGGAGAAAATTAAAATGTTGGAAGATACTATTGGTAAGTGCCTAACAAAATCAAGGCAATGGTCTTTGATAGTAGGGTTGTGGCCCATAATAGTTTGGTGGGCTTCTAGATACTCAACAAGAAAGCTCAAGTCTTTAAAGTGGGTGTTTCTCTAAGAAAAATAAAATGTGTCTTTCAAGGTGCTAACATCTCAAGTGAGGATATGGGTGTTGTTGATCATGTGATTGATAAAGGTAAAAGTAATACTACTAATTTATAGGAGCCCTCAACTAGGACCTAAAGGCAAACTAGAGCATTTGGTGATTAGTCCTAAATCATCCACAAGGTAATAAATATGGATGATGAAGTGATTGATAAAAATATGGAGTCTTCTAAAATTCTTAAATTAAATTGGAATAAGTTGCCTGGAGTCTATAACCTGATATTTTTTATGTTTTTGTTTTTCTATCATTTTGTTGATGATTGACTTTTGGATCTAGCTTGTTTTTTATTGGCAATTGGCAAAGATTTGTTGTAAAGGGTTTCAAAGCCTTTTCAAAACATTTCTTACCTGAAACAAAATAATCATAATCATAAGTAATGTGTAAAATGATTATTCTATTGTGTGCACTCAAAGGTTTACTTAAGGTGTGAAACTTAATATAGGTTATGGTGTGTTGCCAAAAATAGATAAGAGGAAAAGGTAAACAAATCAATGAGTACCATATATCAATAAGCAATTGTTATGAGAAATCAACTAATAATTTAACATGCTCACATAGTTGTGATATCCTATGCTAATTAATTGCTAAGTATTTTTACTAACATTACAATAGTTATCATTTTATAATTGTCACTGCTGATCATTTTAAATAAAATGTATCCCATAGATCTTAAAAAATTAAGCATTTCATGTTACATGAGTGGACTAATAAAGCATAAAAGTAATCTACAACTACTATTGTAAATTTTAGTTTTTAATTTTTGAAAAGGTGAGAGGGAGTTGTTTTTATGATAGTTCAACAAAATGCATGTTGATGTGAAATCCAATTTAATAATGTCATCTTAAATTTTGTTTATAACTAAATGACTAACAATACTTTTGAGTGTTGATCATAATTGCTAATAAATGAATGAAATTATTAATATTGATCATATGTGCTCATAATTATTAATATCCATGTGATACTAATTTATTTTTTCTTCCCTTTCCTATCTGTTCTCATATATGAGAAATCTAATTGTATAGTAGTTTCCAACTAAATTACTATAATAAATTGGGATGTTTCTTTTTTTAGACATTGTTTGTCTACTTTCTTCTTGGTATAAGTTTCCAATCTCATAGACCCACGTTGTAGTCTTTTGTTAGACATTAATAAAATTATCTTATCTAAAATTATCTTTCCTATTGAAAGTGAGCAAGGGCTTCCCATTGAGAAAAACTATAAATAAATGATGTACTTTTCTTCAGCGCAAGAGATTCACAATTCATTGTCAAGGAATTGAAACCATGTGATTCAATCCACAAATTAACAACTAGCAAGTATTGTCAAGTTCAATTCAAGGCAAGAATGTGAGATCTTTCCTTATATGGCTGTCGTTTGTAGCATTGAATTGCATAGCAGGCAAGCAGCATGAATTGTCAATGGCAACTTCGATAATGACTTTTAAAAATTTGGCCATGACCTGTTGAATTATCATAGTCAGGGAGAAGAGACTACTCACATATCCATATTATGAATTGGCAAGTATTGGCAGGTACTGATAATTAAGTTACATAGCTAACTATTTAAAATCCATTATCAAGCCTAACGTTAGAGAGTTCATACTGCTTACATCCTATCCAATTCTCAGCTACAAAAGACATCTTTTTGGCGAGTGAACTTCTTTCATGTCATCTAGACCCACTCATTCAATCATAGAAGATAAGATTATTTGTAAACATTATTAAAACTCATTCATTCATTGAAGATAAGATAATTGTAAACGTTATTAAAACATTGATTGAAGGAAATTACGATGCTATTGAGATATATGGATCAGTTGAAGTGTTTAAAATCTTATTTTATTCATTCAGTTGAAATGAAAATTATACAATTTCGTCATTCATTTCATGTAGTCTGTATTGCATCTTTCTACGCATCAAATGGTAATTCGAATTGGTGGGAAGCTTGTTACATTTATTAAAGAGTGGGATGAAGTTAGGCTCATAGTTGAAGTGGACAAAGAAGGAAAGACGCCTTGATTCATGCACCAGCCTATTAGCCTGGTTTGTTTGGATGAAAATGGCATCACAAAACCGAATACATTGGAACAGACTTTCTTCAATAGGCTGCCAAAGGATTTACTTGTGTTTTTGTGTGAAGTTATAAGTCACACGAAGAGGATAAAAGAGCAAGGACAAATCAAATATGGATGATAACTTTGCTAATATAAACCTTTGGAAGTTATAAATCTAATAATATTGCATTTTCATAATTTATATGTTTTTAGATTAGAGATTGTATCAAAGTTTTCTTTCCATCAATATTTCAGATTATATTATATGATATAAGATTTATTTGTTAAAGAATTCAAATATAATAAATACCATCATATTTATGATAGATCATTTAATGTGATCTAAAATATTGATAGAAAACACTTTCACACAATCTAATCTAAAATGAAAACAATGATAGAGTATAACTTGTATTTATTTAAATGCACATAGTAGCATCTATTGATCAAGCCATGTTGTTTTGAAGGTGTAGTTGCTCTACTCTTGAATCAGTCACTTGAATCATAAATTATAGTTAACATTTTTTGTAAATAAGATATGAGAAAATCAAGTCAAAGACATTTTTGGTGAATAAGATATGAGAAAATCAAGTCAAAAAATGCAAATAAATACTATACTTCTATGTAAAAAAAAAAATCATAATTATAATGATTTCAATACATCTCAATTCTTCTTCTTCAAACTACTCTTAAACTGAAAAATAAAATAAAACTAAAAATACCAGCTTGCATGTGTTTTTATACATTGATAATATTTTATTCATTGCATACAGTTGCCTAACATTTTTCAAATCTTCTTCAATCAAAAGAATTTGTTGAACCTTAGAAGAAGACTTTTTTCTTATTTGCGGAAAACAAAGATTAAAATATATTAAGCAAGAGTTCTAAAGAGAACACAAAAATATTTTGCACTGGTCATAGCTATCACAATAAAAATCAAGACGATTCAAAAATGTTAGGAACATTTACATAAGGTAAATGTATGCAATAATATCTTTATCTATATAATTCACTTACTAACTAATTAGCTAAAATGTCTACTTAACATCATAGATAATGAAATATTAAAAAGCAAGTAAATATAAACAAGTTTATCTTTATATCTACTCTTTGCAAGTTGATTCCATTGTTTTCCTTCCCTTGAATTCTTGGATGTTTGTTGTTGAGCTCTCAAACTTCATATCAATTTTCTCAAAAATTCTTTCAAAGTTTGGAATAGCGATTATGCAATGCTAACTACTACTTCTACTTTCCCACATTTTGCATACATGTCAACAAGGGAACTACTCACAGCCAAATTACCCTGAACTCAACTTTGACTTATTTGTTCATGTATATTCATACCTAGTTCCATACATGGAAAATTGGCACATGCCAGAAGCACAGAGTAAAACTTTTGTATTATAGAATTGTGTCTTCCAGTTTCATTCTATGAAAAAGCCTCAAGGCTTTGTTAGCACAGCCCTTCTACATACATCTTGAAATCGTTATCCAGAAAATTGTATTTCTTTCGAGAATGCAAGAGGTGATACTACAACATTTGGGGTCAAATTGTGATGGCAATTTGTGATAGCGATGTAATTTGTGGTGATTTTCATGTTGTTTTAATGCAATTGTTCCCTACATTGTCGAAATACCGACATTGGCATTGTAATTGCGATGCTCGTGTGAGTAAAAAAATAAAAATAAAAAACACGACATAAATCTTTCCCCATTTGTTTTGATTGTGGAGAACTTGGAGTGAAAAAGGGTGGAGAGCTTCGAATGAGGGTGGAGATCTCTGAACGTTATCGTGCCCTTGTGATCGGTGCATTTTGTTGCTATGATCTTTGCATTTTGCTTTTGTGCCCTTGCTCTGCGATTTCATTGTTGTGATCTCTTCATTTCATTTTCATGCCCTTTCTTTGTGATTGTGTTGTCATACCCTTGTGATCTCTGTATTTCATTATCATGCCCTCATTCTGTGATTGTGTTGTTGTGCCCTTGCTCTGTGATTTTGTTGCCATGTCGTACCCTTGTGATCTCTATACCCTTGCTCTGCGATTTCGTTGTTGTACCTTAGCTCTATGATTTGCTTCAAGGGCTATGTAAATGTTTGTTTGTTTTCCTTCTGAACAGGCATCTCTTTATATTTCCTTCTAAACATGTATATTTAGAGAAAAAAATTACAGTGCATATTACATCTTGGCACAACAGAAAAGTTTATCCAACTACATACATATTCCAGAATCCAAATAATAAAACAATAAAACTCACTCAACCCGTGTTAAGTGACGTACCTCAAGATCCTCCACAAAAATAATGCAAACAAGGAAAAATGGGCAGAGTTTGCAAGAAATTTTACAAAAACAAATCATAGTAGATATTTTTAGAAAGAAACTAGCCATAACTCAGTTAAATGGGTCTAATTGTTGATTAGCTGAGTTGATTACAAATACCTATAGAATTGTCATCAAATTAGGTACAATAAAATGAACAATCAGTTGTTCCTAGCTAGCAAGATCAAATATAGTTTTCCAAGGTGATAAAATTGCATATGTAAGGAATTGAAGAATAAATTCAATGAAGAATTTGAGTGTAAGGAGTTGTTTCTAGTTGTTGTTTTTGTCATGCAGTCTCTCTTTAAAACCGATCCTTCTCCTTTGCTCTCATGCCTTAAATTTTGATTATTAAACTTCTGAATATCTGACTCAACCTTATCTAAAATCAATTTCACATTGTGTTGTAACTCTGGCATAGGTGTTTGATTATTGATAGCTTTCATTTTAGCATTGTTGTTCATGTATGTGTGTGTGTGTATATGTATATATGTATGTATATACATATGTATATGTATATGTGTGTGTATGTAGAGAGAGAGAGAGAGAGAGAGAGAGATCTTGTGGATTGTGGATTATGGATTATAAACAAAAAAAGAAAAGAAAAGACGACATTATTCATTCCCCATTTGTTTTGATTGATTGAGGAGAGTTGCACACGAAAAAGGGTGGAGAGCTCTAGATGTCGATGGAGATCAGTGGAGATCAAGGATTTTGTTGTCATTCCCTTGTGATCATTGAATTTCATTTCCATGTCATGCCCTTGTGATCTCTATGCCCTTGCTTTGCGATTTTCTTCACGGGGAGAAAACGTACCAATGTAAATGTTCTTTTTTTTCCTTCTAAACATGTATCTCTTGTTCATATATAATAGCTTTGGTCAGATTCAAGGATAACTGATTATGATGATTGTATGCATATGTGCATGTATCTATGTATATCAATTCACTATGCGAACTACTTTACATGCATACATACACACTTGCATAGTACTTGTGCTAAATTAAATTAATCATTCATGTCTTGAACTCACACAAGCAATTATCCTTGCATTCAATCAAAACTATTCACACCAATATAAGTATGGAGAAACTTGTACTTACATAAATTATATTATCTCTTGGTGATTGAGTAAATATCTTGTGCATAATATTGTCCAGGTAATGATTGGATGCATTCGCATTAAGTCATAATAGGATCGAGCAAATGATAGATTTATGTTACTTCATACTTATTTTATTGAACATTTTGTTTAACATAATCAGTAATACTAGAATTATACAACTACTCTTGTTTATTTTATTTTATCATATACATTCAAGACTATTATTTTTCTTAAAATTAGACTGTATATTTGTTATCACTAAAACACAAATATAGATCTCCGATAGTTATCTTTTTTTAATTTCAAGATCTTCATATTTAACGTGAAAAGTTTCCACTACTAGAGAGTGGAATGGCCACAATGTGAAGCCACAAAGCTGATGGTTTTTTTCCACCAAACTAAATTTTTACTAAATTTTTGTCCTTCAAAAATATTATAGGTGAATGATCTTTTGATTTTCCATATATTTAATAATTTGTCAATTGTTGTTTGAAGTAATTTTCTATTTTGAGATAGAGACATCTATCATAAGGATGGGCATGCCAATTCTGATCATCCCGCTTTCAAAGTTTATTCCATTATCAAATTAATGAAACTACTTGCAACTAACACCCTGATTTTCTGCAACTTGCTCGATCAGCCATTCACACAACAATCTTCCTCCTACCCCACCATAGCATGCAGCCCTTGTTTGAGGTTTATATTTTAGTCCCTCTTGGGTTTTGAACCTATTTCAAAATGGTTCCATTGGTTTAAGGAGGTTCATATGTTCGATAAGTTTAGTGTCCTAGGCAGTTTAGTGGTTTCAATGTTTAGAAGGCTCTTGGCTTGGATCAAAGTGTTGAAATTTAAAGCCTCTGTAATTTAGAAAGAATATAAATTTCATTTCTTCATTGGGGACATAATCATATTTTATTCATTAATTTTGGATGCATTAATGAGGGTTTTAGCTTAGGCCATGGGAGAGCATTTGAGTTGTATGCAGAAACTATTAATACCAAACTAAGTATGTAGAAATTTGCACTTATAGATTATATTATCTCTTGGTGATTGAGTAAAGATCAAATACAATTTTCCAAGGTGATAAAATTGCATATGCAGATGTATGTATGTATATTTGTATCTTTGCATTTCGTTGTTGTGCCATTGTGATCTCTGCATCTTGTTGTCGTCCTCTTGTGATCTTTGTATATGTATGTATGTATGTATACATATGTATATGTATATACATGCATACATACATAGACACACACATATGTGTGTGTGTGTATGTATATATACATATACATATACATAAAGAGAAGCTTCTCTAATCACCTGCTGGGGGAAACATAAAGAGATACATGTTTAGAAGGAAAAGAAAGAACATTTACATAGGTACCTCTTCTCCCCTTGAATAAAATCAAAGAGCAAGCACTACTACATTTGAGCATGAATTACACCACAAATTGGAAAAAATATATATGAAAATCACTACAAATTACACAGTCGTCACAAATTGTCATTGCACTTTAACCCCAAATGTTGTAGTGCAAAGGATACAAAGATCACAAGGGTACGACAACAATATGTAGAGATCACAAGGGCACGACAATGAAATGCAACAATCACAAGGGCATGGAAATGAAATTGTAGATCCCCACTGATCTCTACCAAGGGTACGGTAACAAAATACAGAGATCATAAGGGCATGGCAACAAAATGCAGTGATCACAAGGGCATAGCAATGAAATCTCCACCAACGTTTTGAGCTCAGAGCTCTCCACCAATGTTCAAATCTCTCCACACTTGTTCATAGCTCTCCACCCTCTTTTCTACGCAGCTCTCCACAATCAAAACAAATGGGGAATGATTTATGTCATATTTTCATTTTTTTTGTTTATATCTAAAATCAACTTTACATTGTAGTGTAACTCTGGCATAGATGTTTGATCCTCGATAGCTTTCATTTCAACATTTCAACATTCAATTTTTCAAGTTTCCTCTTCATTATATGTTTGGTTTATCAATAATTTCCTCCAATTCGATTACAGTGCATCCCAACTAGCTACTCCAATGATGCAATCACCCATCTATCTATAGATTATGCAAGCACTTGTTGTTTTACAAAATCTAGATAGATACCAAGAGTTCCAAAGCCATAAACTTGAAGACCATCATGTGTGCCTTCCAACAATGGAAGCCAAGGATGTAACCATGCATGTATTGGCATGCTCTCCTTGCATCTCAAGTATCTATTGTTGTTGTTAATTTGGGCATCACTAAATGATCCAGAATGTTATGAAGTATCGAAGATGGTAGTAACTTCTCTCATGTCTCCAAAAAAATGTAGCATAGGTTTAGGGTCCCTTGGCTTCCAAGAATTTGTAGCATAGTTTTAGGGTAGTAACTCCTTACACTCAACTCTTCACTAAAGTTATACACTCAACTAGTTTTACGTTTGAATAAAGGGTCCTCTTATAGAACAAAGAATTTACACTTGTGGTTTATCTTAAGACATTTCAGCAAATGCAACCTACTCTAGCTGGCTTTTGAAAATAGAAGGCTAAACATTGAGTTTTAGCATTAACTTGACTGGTCTATTTAGACCCATTAACTATTGACACAAGCTTTTAAACATGACTGTATAAGGAGTGAGTTAGGATGTATATAGGTTAACCTTACATTAACTATACATTACAGCACAAAGGTTGCACTACGGTATTAAAGTATTGTAATTATAGAAAATCACCTCATTTGCCTAAGTGGGTGTATGATGGTAAAGAGTTGTATTAGGTGAGTAAATCTCACCAATGGTTATAAGAATACAGCTACATCAAATCAATTAGAAACCAAAACTAAATATTTGTTAGAGTAAGTAGTTCAAGAGTCTTGATCTCATGGATACAGGTATGTAGGCAACTTGGTAGGCAGAGCATGCCTCCAATGTGAAAATGCCTTGGACATAGTTAAGTAGCACTTAACCATTTTAAGACATTATATGTTAACTCCGGAGGCTCATTCCCTTGTAGAAGCCTCTGCTACAATGGCATTGCCTCTAAACCATGCAAAGGATGTTGAAGTGGTTCCCAACCTTGAAACACTCTTATAAGAAATCGCAAAGCAAATGCATATGCAATACATATATATACATACATACACACATATGTGTGTGTGCTTATGTATGAATATATATAGAGAGATCTTGGCACAAGAAGCTCAAAGAAAAATAGTCGTTTCCACCTTAAAAACCACTTTGTTACTTCATTAAAATCAAGACTTAAACAAATCCAATGATACAAAACCTGTTGCCACTTTGGAAAAAATGTTGCCTCCAACATTGCAACCATATGATAAATGGGAATAGCACATGCTCGAGACATAACCCAATTAAATGGGGTCTAGTTTCTGACTAGTTGGGTTGATTACAAATTCTTGTAGAACTGGCATCAGATAAGGTACAATAAAATGAACAATCAGTTGTTCCCAGATAGTAGGATCAAATACAGTTTTCCAAGGTGATAAAATTGCATATGCAGATGCATCACTTGAATGTCAAGCATGAAGTGCATCCCCCAATTTATAATGAATGGTTTGATATAAAGGCTTCATATGCTGGCCCAACAATGGAAGCCAAGGATGTAACGATGCATGTATTGGCACAGTCTCCCTGCGAGGATCTCAAGTATCTATTGTTGTTGTTAATTTGGGCATCACTATATGATCCAAAATGTTATCAAAACTCTTCCCATGTCTCTAGAAAATGTAGCATAGGTTTAGGGTCCTTTGGCTCCTAGGAATTTGTAGCAATTATTCTCACTCTTGGAAGAATAACTTTAGTGAAGAGTTGAGTGCAAGGAGTTGAAGAAGCAAGTTTTGCTTCTGTGTAAATGTCATAATCATGAGGCTCATTCCCTTCCAGGAGCCTTTGCCACAATAACATTACGTCTAAACCATGCAAAGGATGTTGAAGTGGTTCCCAACCTTGAAACACTCTTATGAGCAATGGCAAAGCAAATGCAGATGCAATACATATATTACTACTATTTATGTGTATGTATGTATGTAATTATGTATGTATGAATGAATGTATATACATATATATACATATGTATATGTATATATATGTATGTATGAATGAATGTATATACATATATATACATATGTATATGTATATATATGTATGTATATAAATAAATACACACATATGTGTGTGTGCCTATGTCTGTATATATACAGAGAGATCTTGGCACAACAAGCTCGAGGTGAAATAGTCCTTTCCACCCTAAAAACCACTTTGTTACTTAATTAAAATCAAAACTTGAACAAAGCCAATTATACAAATCTTGCTGCCACTTTGGAAAAAATGTTGCCTCCAACATTGCAACCTTATGATAAATGGGAATAGCACATGCCCGAGCAATAACCCAGTTAAATGGGTCTATTTGTTGATTAACTGGGTTGATTACAAATTCTTGCAGAATTGTCATAAGATTAAGTACAATAAAACGAACATTTAGTTATTCCCAGCTAGCAAGATCAAATAAAGTTTTCAAAGGTGATAAAATTGCATATGTAGATGCATCACTTGAATGTTAGGCATGAAGCACATCCCCCAATTTATAAAGGAATCGTTTGATATAAAGGCTCCATACGCTGGCCCAACAATGGAAGCCAAGGATGTAACCATGCATGTATTGGCACACTCTCCCTGCAAGGATCCCAAGTATATATTGTTGCTTCTGTTAATTTGGGCATCACTATATGATCTAGAATGTTATGAAAACTCCGCTCATGTCTCTAGAAAATGTAGCATAGATTCAGGGTCCCTTGGCTCCCAAGAATTTGTAGCAGCTATTCTCACTACTGGAAGAATAACTTCAATGAAGAGTTGAATGTAAGGAGTTGAAGAAGCAAGATCTGTTTCTGTGTAAATGTCATAATCACGAGGTTCATTCCCTAGTAGGAGCCTTTGCTACAATGACATTACCTCTAAACCATGGAAAGGATGTTGAAGTGGTTCCCAACCTTGAAACACTCTTATAAGCAATAGAAAAGAAAATACATATCCAATATAAATATTACTATTATTTATGTATATGCATGCATGTATGTATGTATGTATGTATACAAGCCATAACCCAGTTAAATGGGTCTAGCTGCTAAATAGCTGAGTTGATTACAAATTCCTATAGAACTATCTTCAAATTAGGTACAATAAAATAAACAATTAGTTGTTCCCAGCTAGTAGGATCAAATACGGTTTTCCAATGTGATAAATTTGCATATGCAGATGCATCACTTGAATCCCAGGCATGAAACACATTCCCCAATTTATAACAAATGGTTTGATATAAAAGCTCCATACGTTGGCCCAACAATGGAAGCCAAGGATGTAACCATGCATGTATTGGCACGCTCTCCCTACGAGGATCCCAAGTATCTAATGTTGCTACTGCAATGGCAAAGCAAATGCAAATGCAATACATATATTACTATAGGCCATATGGAGGACTGCATAAAATAAACAAAAAAGAAAAGAAAACACAACATTAATCATTCCCCATTTGTTTTGTGTAAATGCCATAACGACGAGGCTAATTCCCTTGCAAAAGCCTCTACCACAATGACATTACCTCTAAACCATGAAAATGATGTAGATGTATGTATGTATGTATGTACACAAACTACAAAAAATGGGCACGGGTTGAGTGAGTTTTATTGTTTTATTATTTGGATTCTGAAATATGTATGCAGTTGGATCAATTTTTCTGTTGTGCTAAGATGTAATAAGCACTTTTAAAAGATCTCTATGTATATATACATACATAAATACGTGTATACATATGTATTTATATATGTGTGTGTGTAGGTATGTATGTATGTATGTATCAATGGAGATCTACGATTTTGTTGTCGTGTCCTTGTGATCACTGCATTTCGTTGTCATGTCCTTGTATTCTTTGCATCTTGTTGTCGTACCCTTGTAATCTATGCATTTTATTGTACCGAATTTGATGATAGTTCTAGAGGAATTTATAATCAACCCAGCTAATCAACAACTAGACCCATTTAACTGGATTATGGCTTGTTTCTTTCTAAAAATATCTGCTATGATATGTTTTTGTAAAATTTCTTGTGAACTCGACCCATTTTTCCTGGTCTGCATTATTTTTGTGTTGGATCTTGAGGTAAGTCACTTAGCACCATAAAAAAGATCTCTCTATATACATACATACATACATGCATGTATGTATGTATTTATATGTGTATATATGTATGTATGTATTTATTTATGTATGTATAAATATGTATATATGTATATATGTATGTGCCCTTGTGATCGCTACATTTTGTTGTCGTTCCCTTGTAATCTATGCATCTCATTGTAATACCCTTTTCATCTTTGTATATGTATGTATGTATATACATATATATACATATATGTATATGTACCTATACATACATACATACACACATGTGTGTCTATGTATGCATGTATGTATGTATATAAACAAAGATATTTTGGCACAACACTCAACATGTAGCATGGCCATAGATGCGGTGGCAAAGCCTATTGGTAAGTATATTCCTCTTTCTCTCTCACATTTTTCATGTGTTTATTTCACTTGAACTATTATTTCTTAGGGGGCATTTTGTAATATTGGATTCATTTTATGCAGGAGGTGATCAGGACATTCCTGGATGTACCGGTGTTAGATGTACGAGAATCAATAAAGAATTGTGATGAATTGCTTGTGAGCAATGAAGATGGACTTCCCCTGAGAGTAGTAGGAGGTGATGAGGACATTTCAAGTACTTTAAAGTTTGATCCTTTTGTAAAGATTTTAGATGTTAACTGAAAATTTAGATGTGGGGGCGGGGGGTGGGTTGTAGGGGGCAAATGAGCTTCTACCTTCACGTGGTTGGCCCTGCTTAGTAGAGAATATTAAACTATTCTCAAAACCAAGTGAAGCTCAACATTAACCTTATATGATTGCATGACAACTAATTGTGTGAAACTCTTGGTTTCAGGGAATGTAGAAGAAGGCCATAGTTCAATATGCAATCTCAATTCATATGCATACGACATCAGGTGCAAATGAAAAATGCAACAGGTTTGCATTTTTTGTTAGAGGCCTTTAATTAGGTATTTTAAGTTATAGACCATCACGAACATTCTCTTGGCCATAGCAGCTAGAATTCTAATGTTCATAATAGTCTATAATTTTAAAAACTTAATAGACCTATTGAATAAATGTAATCGTGCTACATTTTTTCAGCTCCTTCTATTGTCCATGCATATAGAACGCAGTTGCACGTGCATTCTTGATCCAGAGTGGCATAATCTAATTGTGGATGCGACAGAAAAATGACATGCACTAGAAGATAGGAAAATGATGTCACTTTTGCATGTCTGAAACTTTTTTTGTACTTTAAAGATTGATCCTCTCTTAAAGATTTTAGATGTTAACAGGGAATTTAGATGTTGGGGGGGTGGGGCCCAATGAGCTTCCACCTTCACATGGTTGGCCCTAATTAGTAGAGAATATTAAACTATTTTTGAAACCAAGTGAAGCTCAACATTAACCTATGGTTGCATGACAACTAACTAATGATAATAAAATTAATATTGTCTCAGAGAGATGTATTCTCTAAATTCGATTGTCATATTTTTGCATCGTCATTTTAGATATTGATCTTGATCACATTGGGTTGTGTCAGGAAGATTACATTACCGAGAAATCATTGAAATTTGTCTGATGGATAGAAAGGAGAGTTTACCCATAACCAACCATGCTTAAGGTCTGATGTGACGGTTTAAGAAAATAATGGAACTGAAACAATGCAAGCCTATTAGCTTGAATTTCCCTAGCCTTGCCCAGCCACATTTAAAAAGGGATCTTAACTCATTCAGTTGGTCGTTGCCTAACACGTGGATGAAACTACAAGTGAATCAAAGTGGCAAAATAGCAATGGGATTCGTTTGTCGCCAAAAAAAATCATAATTCAACAAGTTGTCACAATTGCGAAGGCTTGTTCCGATAGATAGTAGTCACACTAACAGTATTGTTGTTAGATCCTCGTCGCATTTGCAATGGACTATTCTGATAGATAAACATTGATTCCACAGCATGCCTGTTGCACAACCGTCGCAATTGTGACGAACAACTCTGATGGCTCATCGTCGATCCAACTACAGATTGGAAGCTTATATTATCGCAATTGTGACAATCTATTGTCGCAAGTGGGAGAGCAAGAAGATGAACTCTTGCCCTTACATGTTCCAAGTTGACACCTTTATCTGTCGCAGTTGCGAGGGATGCCCTTTTCGTCACAACGAAAGTCTGATGCCCGTCCAATGGGAGCCAATTCGTGGTATTGTCGCTCAGGTGATGGCTTGCAATTGCAATTCGGACCCAAACGCAATAGTGTGATTCTCTTAATCGTTTTGTAAGGGACATTCGACTTGGTCTTTTGTTTCCTTAGCATAAGATTTACTTGTGATAGTGATTTGATGGTCACAAAAATAGGTAAAAGGATTGAAGTTTGTAATTTTTGAGTCAAGCTCATTGAACTATATTTCAATTCATAAGAATCTCTCTCATGATAATGGACTAGGCACTCATTATAGAGGTGAAACATTAGACTTTCTCGGGAGGTCATCCAGCCCACTACTACACCAACTTGGCACACATAAGAAGTTTCCTCCAAGATGACACAAAGCACAAAGAATATAGTGTCTATTGATTGCATTGAAGGAATCTTGTATCATAGTGCATGAATATTTGTTGGAGTATCCTCTCATAAAGCCAAAGATCTATCACAATAAAAGCTTCATCTTTTGTAAATTCTTGTGAGGTTGAGTATTCCCAAATATTAGAGATTTTGTCTATAAAACTACAAGAGATGTGTGAATAACTCTGTCATGTAAGGGATCTAAGTGAGGAAGACCAGTACCTTTTGCATAGCTGCATGGTATTTGTAATAGATTTTGTCAATATTGAAGGTTCTTCATAAAATTGATTAGTATTATGAATAGTAAAGCACACATCAAAACCATAAACCTTGTCTTTGTCTCCAAACTAAGAAATAGTCAGAAATAGTATTTATGTAATGTTTCTTGAAAACTATAAGGGTAGTTTGCAAAATGGTTTATAAAGGATAGTGTCAAGGGATATCCAAGAAATTGGTGGTGAAGTTATGTGTTGTAAGTTTAGGGTCCAAATAGGGATAAACTTCACAATACTCGTAAATAGAAGAGGGAGAGTGATATATATACTAAGACACACTAAATATAAAATATCATTTATATAGAATAACTTAAAAGAATATTTCTATTAAGCACATTGAATATTCATTTATATAAAATAGGATTAAAAACTAGATAAATTCATAAATAAACTAATTTTAAAACCTATTTTAATTTAAAAAATCATTCATATAAATTAACTTGAAAAAATATTTGTATGAAATTAATTTTATATATATTGAATTTAATACACAAACTATATTGATTGAAGAAGACATTTATTTTATATTGAATATAAAATTGAAAAAGAAGGGGAGATTGAATTAATAAAAAGAATTACATAAAATAATGCAAATCACAAATTTAATAGTTGTACTACATTCAGTACCATTTACCTTCAATAATTTAATATCATTGCTTTATCCATGTGAGACTAGAAATTTCTAAAAGTCTCCACTTTGTAACAACCTGAAAATTTATTAATTGAAGTATTAGAAAATATTTTTTCTCCTTACTAAAAATAGTGGAACCAATCAAAAGATAAATAAATGTTATTATTTCACAATTTCAAATATATGAAAATTAAAGAACTATAATAAACACTAATAAATTCTAAAAATACTTGAATTTGATTGGTCAATTGATAAAAAAAAATTGCATTTATGAATGCAATAGTATTCTGCCATGGCAACATGTCATAGACTTATTTTCAATAATAAATGAAAACCACTACATAAGCATGTTTGTCTCATCAATATCAACTTATTGTTTGTCTGACTTTTCTTCAAAAGCTCCTTGTTCCTTTATCTAGTCACTTTGTCAAGAATCTGATTAATATTCGTTTGATATAAAGAAATCCTACCTTTCTTTGATTGTTATACTATTAATATGTACATGATCGTTACATTATTACTATGTCTTGAATGTTTTGTTTTTGATATAGAGAAATCCTTGATTTCTTCTCTGAATTTATTACATGATCAAAATCATCTAATTGTATATGGTGTAATCTAATTGAAGATTTTAAAGTGCTTTCTATTTAGTCTTGAGAAAGCCAACCATCTCTATCAATTGTTAGTTTTCTTAACATCGCCATTAATTATGAGAACCTCCTTGATTAATCAAATATAAAATTGTTGGTTAGCAGTTTGTCTTCCTTGATATTTTGGTTTATACCTTGACTCTTAGACTACCCAATGGCTTGTGGAAAACAAATGAAGTTAACAATAGAATGGGTCAATGTAGTAATCTATCAAAGACCCCTGAATTGAAAAGTACAACTCCCTTTTGAATGCAACATATGCAATGAATTTTGTCTTTCGGGTTTTGGGGGTATGCTCTTAACCAAATAGCAGAAGAGGCAAAAACCAAGTTGCTCAATACTTTAAACAACCTAACCAATTGAAAAGGGGACTAACTCACAAGATGTAATCTATTCTAACTACAACACAAGGAATGGAAATATGCATAAGCAACTATGACAGCAGGATAAAAGGAAGAGATGATGAAATAGGTAATTCTCGGATTACACAATTAGCTGATGTTTTGACAATACTCGAATTGTCTCTCTCAGCGACTCCATCCACCAATTTCCAACCTCCTTGTGCAATGAACTACACTAAACACAAACTGTGGCGTATAGTAGAAAGAATAACAAGATGCTTATGCTGAATAAAGTAATACATACAATTTGTTGAACAAAGGAAATAAAACCAAGTTCATTTACATTCATTCAATTCTCAACAATAGCACATTCATTCCATACACTATATTGAAACTAAATGAACAACAAAACTAGAAATGGACTTAGAGTCACACATAGTAGTCCTAGCTACAAGGGTTCACCCAAAAGTAATTTTGTTGACCTTATAACTTCTCAAAAAGTTACATATACAGGCCTTCTCAAAATGGTCGGTTAAAATAGATGATTGCATTGCAAAGCATCTCTGAACATAATAAGTTAAAAATAGGTCAAGCCTGAATCACTGTCCATTACAGAGACTAGCAAAATGCCATAAATGGCTACAAAAAGGAGAGAAAGATAGGTGTTTGGAAGAATAATAAAACATCATGACTTTCTAGGAGTAATTGCATTAGCTCTGTAGGCTTTCATAGCATCAGTTACTTGCCAAGTCCTCAACACCTGGGGATGATTATGTTGTCAGTTTGAATCATCCAGGAGTCATGCATCTCTATTAGTTCATCTATTATGACACTTTTATTTTAACTTCTCTAATGCTCTAGGCGCCATATGTCATAATATGATAGGCTGGAACTGCCATCATATTGCTTTCGCCACTTCACAACCCTGTTTCTTCATTAACCATGTTGACTCGCAAGAATGTGAGGACTTCTTTTAACTCCAGATCACTTTGTTGCAATTGCTTACTGCTCTCTTTTACTAATCGCAGCGATCAAACGAAACTGCTATTTAACATCCCTTCGCAACATTGTTGTCCTAAAATCAAACTGTTACTTAACCCTTGCAAACTAGTGAAAATCTTCGAACTGACCTTTTCGTGACTTCATTGTAGCTTAAACTCTTTCATCACTTGTGATGCTGCAAAAACCATAATCTCTAACCTTCATCACCACTTCGCAACCGTTAGACATATAACACCTTTGAATTGTGCACTGTTGCGATGACTACATACTAAACCGCCCAGGTTACTTCTCGCAACTTTGCAACTCAACTTTGATAATATGGAATATAAGCTGTGATGCTGCAAAATAGGGGTTACCGCTACTTCGCAACTTAAAGTTGAGAGTTTAGCGGGTTGCTAGCGATGGTGCAATAGTTGTTTTTATTTAACTGTTAAGTTGTCTTTGCAGCTTCCCAATCATAAAACTTAACTACAACCTTGGTCCCGCGAAGATGCAAAAATGAACCTTTTGTTGCCTCGCCACCTTTGTAAATATTGCTTTATCGAAATAACAAGATACTGCTTCCTTCGATCACCTAACTCATTTGATCACCGATCTCCTTATAGCCAAAACCTATAGCGATGTAAGATTTCCCATCGCCATTTGCTATAACAAAAATGTCATTTCTCTGATCTCTAGTGATTCATTTCACCATAACATGCAATGAAAAACTTCATATCTGGCTTCCTTTACCCATCGTCATAACTATTATTGACAACATCATCACTCATCGCCACAACCAAATCCACGACATCCTAACTGCTAATGATTGCCATAAGTTATAGCGATATACCTTCCTTTATCACTCGTGGCCATATAAAAAATGAGTCTTCTCCACACAGCGATTAACCCTATCGCTATATGCTATAGCGATATCCTACAAATCCACGACATCCCAATCATTGGTCATTGCCACAACCAAATCCATGACATCCCAATTGTCGATGATCGCCTTAAGTTACAACGATATTCCTTCCTTTTCACTCGTCGCCATATCAAAAATGAGCCTTCTCTGCATAGTGATAAACCCAATCGATATCATACCCGACTTCAAGTTGACCTTACTGCGCTTACTGTAGGATACCCCGATATCTAATCCTTCATCGCTAAATCTTGAGCATGCCTCATTTAAGAGCTACGAACAGTTCATTCAACATCGTGCTTTATCTGCTTGTATGTAAAGACTCAAATTTCACAAAAATTGGTGTAGCTTCGAAAGTAGAACAAAACATCCTCACTTCCATTAATGCGCAACGAAAAAACCCATAGATCCGCTCTACCTTGTGAAGGTAAAATTTACCTCTACAATATGAATGGGCTTCTTCTTGACTTTGATCCGTAACTTCGTGGGTCTTCCCATCATGTCATAATCATACATAGCTTATAAATCACTTTCATGGCTTTTATCCTTTGGATACACACTTGATTAAGTTCACCAATTACGAAAACAAGTTTGATTGCTTGGAATCCGTAGGAAAAAGGATGTTGAAGCAAGATAGCAGATGGTGAAAGATGGATAACTTCTCATCAAGAAGACGCCAAAACACATCCCACCCATGCCTAGATCACCTAGACCCATCGCGCACTAGGAAAACAAAAACCCCGCACAAAATGATTAGGTAGAGGTAATGCAAGGGAGACACAAAAAGCAAGGAAAGTAAGGCACTCATGAACGATGAGAAGTAACCTAAAGGATACTTAGACATCACACTTGAACACAAACACACTTAAATACCAATAACTTCAAGCTTTTCAAGGGTAGGACTAAAACTTGGCAACAAAAATCTACCACCTTATATGTCTTCTTAAAACAAGATTGACCTATATAACATTTGTATATAAAATTGTCTTAGCATAACCTATTGTCTTCAACCATCTAACACCAAACCTCATCATGTCCTCAATAACATTTCAACAGAAGTGCCATGGTCCCCCAAACTTGACGAGTTTTCTTTGTCTACTTGTAAAAATCTACCTCAGGTTTCTTTGATTGATAATAATATACCATAGGATACTTCTAAAAAGACTACTTTCACTCTAGCCAAACAATATTAACATTATGGTGGGATTTGTAACATCAACTAACATATGTATATTTTGTCTCCAACTTTGAACCTATTAAAATTTTATACTTTTTCATCCGCTCATAACATTTTATGTTTCATCAAGTTCAACTCCATGCTTCTGTATACAACGAACTAGTAATCCTCGATTAATTTTCATCCTTACCTAATTGCAAAG
The DNA here is from genome assembly GCA_028749045.1 of Cupressus sempervirens. NCBI lineage: Eukaryota > Viridiplantae > Streptophyta > Pinopsida > Cupressales > Cupressaceae > Cupressus > Cupressus sempervirens. The sequence continues at coordinate 3,938,374 of CM053791.1, forward strand.
ATGACAACGATGAAAAGCATTACCCCAAAAAAAGGTGGAAAGTTATGATGAAGATGCAATAGTGATAGTGGTGAAAAACATTACCCAAACACACAAAAAATAAGGATGGAAAGTGGAAAGTTACCATGGTCAAAAAATGTAAAATTTGGTGTAGGCTGATACTGAAGATTATTACAAAGTGCAATTCATTGGAGTGCATAAAAGAGTCTTGGAACTCCTCCATTTCCCTGATGGAGTACCTAAAACCACATGAAGTGACTTTGGCAATTTTGGAATGTTTCAAAATCAATCTTAAAGCCAATTTCCATTTTCGAAGTAAAGAGAGCAGGAAAAAAAATTCAGTTGTCAGGCTTTGTTGGATGTTTCAACACCCATATTGGCACTGGTTATGGTTCCCACAACCACAATAATGTCCAACATGCTATTTTTCCTGCATGATGAAAAGCAAGATTTAAGTTATCGACATTTACAGTGGTTACACAAACATCTTTGGCTCCCAACATGTTTTTAAGAACCATGTAAATTGCCAATAACATTGAGCCCCGAAATAGCATTGTAGTGCTACACCACCACTGACAGCATGAACAATAGAGACAACATTATTGACAAGCAACCTCATGAAACATAATATCAATTAACTGCCCAAGTGCCATCAAATTTATAGTTATACTTTTAAAAGAGGTTTGAGTATATTCATGAGATAAAATTGCCAGCATTACACTAGAATTTCAGTTTGTTGGAAAAAAAAAGCCACGTTAATTTAAACTGATGAATGTTTCTCATATGATAAAACCTTCAATTGCTATGAGTGCTGGGAAGAATTGGGTCAAGCATCATCATATGTGGATCAGAATCTGCTCATTCAGGGGCTGAGTAAAGAAGATAAAAAATCCCTGTTACCCTTGTATCATCATTGCATGCCAGAATGGGAGCCTCAAAACACGGCAATAGGACAGTTACTGCAAACCTATCAGATGTAATCACAACTCTGGTAGAAATGTAGATCATTGAGAAAACACAGATAAGGGCGATAAATTGGGTACTGTTATGGCTAAGTAGGAGATAATTTCCACAGCAAGTCAAATTGTGATATTGCTATCAGGATTTAACTGTGTGATTTTGAGTCAAACTCATTGACCCATGTTTCATGAGTAGTGATTCAACATAAATCCATCTCTCATGAGGGGTGAAACATCACCTAGATCCAACGAGTGCCAAGTGTTCCATTTATTCTCATAAGAGATGGATTCATGTTGAATCACTACTCATGAAACATGGGTCAATGAGTTTGACTCAAAATCACACAGTTAAATCCTAATAGGAATATCACAACTGTTATGGCTCTTAAAACCACAATGGAACCTGACATGATTCCAGAAACCATCTAAATCACTGACCTTGAAACATTGCATAGAGATGCATCTGCTGAAAAAGCTTTAGAAATTATCAAACAGATACAATCAGGACATACACAAAATGCATTTAGATCAGCCAGATTGTCAGATCATACTACTACTCTGATTATGACTTGATGGGAAGGAAAATTGATATGTATGCCTTGATCTTTGCTGGAGCAGGGATAGCTTCATTTGGCATCTGTATTTTGTGTTCAAGATTGTATCTGTGATAGAGATATTTATCTCTGATTTTGCTATATATTGAAAATGAGATAATACCTATATATTGTGTCTACAGCTGGAGAAAATATTTAAGATATTTATTTGAGACAATGTTATATGAAGAGACATGTAGCATGCGAAGAGGAGGCATGCATTTGGAAATATGAAAGAATTATTTTTAGAAACTGAAGAGACCTTCAGTTGTGAGATGAAAAGTCTCTCAAATTTTTATGTGTGATTATCTGTGTGTGCATATATCACATCAAGCGAAATGCATTGTATTTAAACATTTTATTATCAGTAAAAAAGATATTTTTCTACTGTGGCTGGGTTTTTCCCTTCAAATGGAAGGGTTTTCCCAGGATAAATGCCTTTGTCTCTTGTACTTATTTTTCTTTTATTTATTCTTGTTTACCATTATTCTGTGCAAAAAATCAAACATTTTGCAGCATTACTTCTTGGGCGTCATAGAAAAGAATCTAACAAAATGGGTCCGTATCCAAACATTTTAAGTAATTCTACAAAATGAAATCAAAATTCTGATAAGAGAGTACCAGCAGCCAAGTGGCCTCAAATCTGCCATAGTTGAAAGTATTTCTGAAGTCATCCAAAATCCTGCCATGCTGTTCACCATTTCCACTCTATGCTTCATAAAGTAGTGAAGAATTGCTTTCACTGTGCTAGCTACCTTCTCTATTGCTTCATGAGGCAAATGAATAATGTTGTCATGAAAGGATTTATAGCTGGCATAACCAAAGCTCACAGTAAAGCCACTATGGTAGCCGGGGAGGCAGTCAGTAAAATCAGAGCAGTAGCAGCATTCAATGCAGAACACAGTCCTAAAACTCATTCCGTGATCAACCAAGAAGACTGGAGAACAAAATCTTGGTCCGTGCCCAAATTGCTGGCTTTATATATGCCCTCTTCCAAATGTGCATGGCCTTCTGGTACAGCTCCAAAATGATTGAAAACAACATCATAGACTTTGGGCATGCAATAAGAATACTTGTTGCAGTGAGCACTACAGACGCCCTTAGCCTTACACCTGACATCATCAAGAGTAACCAGGCCATTGATTCAGTTTTTCAGACTTCGGACAGAAAACCCCAGGAACTCACTAAGCCTGCAATTCCTTTACTTCTGGCAGTTGGAGTCATTCATCAATATTCAATACGAAATGGCCAGCGAATGCTAACTTCTGAACTTGCTGATTCAGCTCAGTGCTCTAGCACCCATCATTTTACATGTCTAACTGGATATGGTACCAGTGCTGTTTGTCCTTATCTGGCTTAGAAGTTACAAGACATCTTGGCAATGGCACTCAAGCACTAGAACTGTAAATATAATGTGGAATATGGTTGTCAACAGTCACCATTGAACAAACACAGAATTTTTTTGCATGGCAGTAGAGATGGCACTTCTAAATATTCATTCAAAAATGGGCATATCTTTGCTTTTGAGTTATTATGGAGCACAATATACCAATAAACGAAAATACATCTTTACCACCATGCATGGAGGATTATCTTTTGCTTGTCTATCATGTGGAACTATATAAATTTTTGGAGTTAAAAGAGGATATAAAGAAACGGTTATGCCTCCAAGAAGTAATTGTGGAAACTGAAGGGGCTCATTGAGAGAAAACCTTTAAATATATAATGAAATGACATGAGAGGGGTACAGATTTTCTGATCCCCCTAGACCTTTGAGGCGTGAGAGAGTAATGATCAGAAGATAGGGTTTTTGATATCTGAAAAGGGAGAAGAGAGCAGGTTGGTTTCTGTTTCAAACATAATTCATAGTCTGTTAATTCGGTTGTTCAAGGAAATAAAGTAAAACTTTGAATCTTTGTGTTCATGGGTATCTCCTTTAAGTCATTAGTTTCCTGTGTGTTCTTGCAGCTATCATTTAAAGTTCTTCCCTCTTGTATTGAATTATCAATATGCAGATTAAGTGATCTGTGAGTCATAAAGCATCATTTTTTTTCAAGAAACCTTGTTTGTTGTTTGCGAGTTCCCAGCAGATGACCTGTGTGTGTTGTTCTCTTTGTTCCCAGCAGATAATCTGTGTGTTGTTCTCTTAAGTTTTTCAATCGTATTTGTGTCGTTATGAACAAATGTCAGTTTTCCCTTTCCTGGTTTCCAGTCAAAAGCATACCCCAGAAAACTGAAACTAAATCATATGACGGAGCTGCCCCTCTCAATTCAGAAGAAAATTACCAATGTAATGGAAATCTCTCCAACAGTATCTCTGTAGTTGGGCAAAAATGAGTCATTTATCTATCATTTACAGCCTCTTATTTCAAATGGAATGTATCCAATTACGTTATTGTTGTTTTCTCCAATATTAAATGTGTTCAATATTTGTGTATGTTACTGGAATATGAAGTTCTCAACTACATTTTGGCTCTTGATCTACAACCTCTATTATTTCTAATGGAATTTAGCCCTTTACATTATTGTTGGTTTTCAAACACGAGACGTGTTTGATGTTTGTATAAGTCGCTGCCTATGAAGAGTTGTTGCCTGAATCCTAAAATGTAGAATATTGATATTACTAACAGTAATATTTAGCATTTTTGTTTTGAGGAAGTGATGAAAGAACAGTTTTATGTCCCCTGGACTTTAGAAGTTTTTATAAATAAATAATAAATTGCCAAGTCTTCTTCAGTTAAGCTTCCAAAGGCTGAGGCATTGATTCAGTAAAGGGGACAAATTTAAATTCCTGATTATCAATCATGAGGCATGGGGGTCACTTTCTTATTGCATCCACTTGATATGTTGCTTCCTCGGCAAGTCATGCTTGTGCATTTTAGTAACTTGCCATTGGTTGGTCTTTGTGGGGGGAATAAAGCAAAAAATCTGCCTTTTGAGGTGTTGCAGATTCTATTACAATTACTTGCATGAGAAGAGAAGGATAATTTTAAGTTCTGATGTTTGTTTATTTTTCTCTCCAACTCATATACCTGATACTAGACGAAACCCCTGTAGCAGGAGCCTCTCTGAACACAAACCCAGCTCACGAAAATTCATTGAACTCAACCATATAGTGTTGTACTCAGTTAACAGAACAGCAAGACGTGACCGGCAAGTTATTCTGGAGATATCAACATCTGGTTTATATCACTATTTCATCTATCAATCCATCAATGGAGGATTCTTCAGCATTAAGTAGCAAGGAACACCTAGCGGCAGCTTATAAGGACAAGAAAGACCCCCAAAAAGGAGGAATTTCGGGACTGCTATTCTGACCTTCTAACATTATCGGAAATCAGAAATGAATTCATGGTTGCATTCCAATATGAAATTAATTATTAGATAGATACCCCATGACTCATACTCATGCTTGTATTCATCTGTTCCTGAGTTGGCAGTTGTAAATCAGATAATTATTGTAAGCCCAATTTTTTCTAGATAATTAGACATATGTTTGCATGAGTTCGTAAACTGCAGAGAAAGGATATTTCAATCTGGCAAAAGCGGCAACTGTAACCGTGAGCAGAGATGATGGCTACCACAGTAAATGATGACAGTGAGGATTAGCTAGAGATAGATTCCAAAGATAGTGTTGGAAACATGCCAGGGACGATGGCAGTTTACACTGGTTTTCCTGTGGCAGTGGTTGTGTCCTCCTTCAACTCTAACCTTGGTTGTTGCCTTGCGAGGATTCTATGGAACTCGTTAGAGTGGCTTCCATTAGGGGTTCCTCCTGCAACTTTAATGAAAGAGAAGGATGAATCTGAAAGCATGGAAATAGTTTTAGGTGAAGCTGAGGAGGATGTTTGGGCTCAGGAATGGGTTGAGGAGAACAAGCTACTCCTCGATCTTTTGTTGGAGGCTCGACGGAAAGAATAAGGGTGTGAGACCATAGTCGTATGTTACAGCCATGCAGTGGATATTGGGGACATATCCATAATGGCTTGATGAAAGAAGGCTCAACAGAAAGTCCTGTTGCAGCTTTCAAGCTCTGTGGTGGGCAAGGTACCATCAGAAACCGGAATCTTCTGGATCAGAGTCAGGAAATCTGACTCCAAGAAAGGGTTTTCTGCAACCCTCCCCTAGTTTCCCTATAGTGCAAGGTGTTTTTTTTGCCCTGTAAAATGTGGTTCAATTTACCTGTTGCCAGCATTTGGGAAGATGCTGGTCCTTGCTCCAAAACTTGTGATGGGAATGGTGAGAATCCTAAAAGCACTTAAGTTTTCCCTCCTTTAGATGGGTGAGACCCTGTTGGTTCTGTGTATTGCTGCCTCAATACTTGGTGAAGTCACTACCATTGATGAGACTTTAGATGCTCCTATTCCTATTTTGGATGAGGTGGAAGGCATGTTTCTTGCTATCCCTGACTCACTGTCTAGTCAGTCGGCTGAGGGGTTTAAGAACTTGTTTGCTGCAAGATTCTGCAGACATTGTCCCAACATTATGCTGATAGAAGACAGATGCTTCAGAAGTGAAATTTTAGAGTTTAGGTTTGTTTAGCCCATGGGTGAACAGGAAAGAAACATATAATGATTTAACAAAGTAACATACTATTCATTCATCAAATGCTTTTCATACATAACAGTGTTCCATCCAATGATTGATGCCAAACACATAAGTGAAAGCTACCTTTATAATATCCAATATGGTGTTTTTGAAACGACACAACTGTGTCCACACCGATAACTGCCTAACTACACATTTTGCCGAACAACATCATCCCCCCCAAAAAAGAGAAGTTGTCTCTTGGCGACTCAAAACTAACAAAATTAGGAGACAACATACAACATAGAAACAACATAGACTAGGGAGGAGGTTGCATCCTTGAAGTGTTCTGCTATTGGCGCAACTGATAAACTTGATCAGTGTGGATGCGTAAGTCCTTCTGTGTCCATGTGTTAACTTCCACTGCCTCTTTCAAGAGAAGCGTTGCCTCCATGGCTTGGGCCAGGGCTGTTTGCAATCCTTGTTTGGCCTTCTCCTTATCTCGCAAAAGTGTTGCTCGCTCAGCTGCCCATGTTGGCTGTTGGCTAACCAATTCAACAACCAACTTTTCTCGAGCTTCTACCTTGACTGCCGTAGACCTCACTGCTGCAATCCTCTCTGCTTCCCTATCTGCCTCTACACGCCTATCAACATAGTAGATGCCTTTATATGCCCCTACTATTTCATGTGCCAGCTTCTCCATAGTAGTGTTGCATGGTCCCAACTTAGGCTCTATAGCCCAATCAGCCAAAATTTCCAATGTTTCCACCATTGGCCATCCCCTAGCCTCAAAGCAGGAGCGAAAACGCTCAGGACAGACCCCTCGAATATGGCTCAAATCAAATGTAACTACTTCCTACGAGTCAAAGCCTGATATACAATGATTCGTCCTCTCTCCATCACAACCTCCATGGCTCTGATGTATGCCTTGCATCTATCCTCATCTGACCCATAATCCTCTATTCCCACAGCATCAACATCCCACCCCATATCTGTATACATCTCTGCCTCTTCTGTGGTCGCCACTTCCACCTCCAGTGCCACCTCCCCATCTTCGGGCGCATCCTCGAACTGTGGTAATCCCAAATCTGGTGGCTCCAATATGGTAGCTACTCCTGGGGATACCTCTCCCTACCTTAGGAACTAAATGGAGGAACTAACTTCTACTGGAATAAGTCAGAACTGTTGTCACAAAAATACACTAGCTCTATCCATCACCTCAACCTTCTCCAGTTGTGTTGCTCGTGGTCGTGCTATCTGGGTCATCTCAATGCTCTCGACTAGCTGTGCTAGCTAGGCCTCGGCCAACAAAGATGAAGATATGGTGACAACAACGTCAGAGCCTATCACACCTAGTTGATCCTGATGTTCAAGCTCTCGTGCGTACATCTCTACTAACTCTGCTCTTGGCACTATTGGTACAACTGGATCTACTGAAACGTTTTGTGGAGTCACAACATCTGTGGTTCCTGTCTTGGTTGTCGGTGGAGTCATGATAACTGGTGCATGCCTCTGGCCAAACGGAGGAATAAGCAAGTTAGTGGTTGTCAAGTGTGTTGAAGTCGGTAACTGGGGAGGGTGAAAAGTATGGACCCTCCAACTACCACATCGCTCCCAACATCTACGGAGGTACACTCTTCCTCAGAATCGACCCCATTGCTCTATGATTTCCTCCCTTCCACTATTCGTGTTCCCGTATGCATCCAACCCTTGCAATACCCTCTTCTAACTAGCTGCTATTCCACTTGTATCTAAATGCCTCCAACAGAACACTGGAGGTTCTCCTAGTGCCAATTTCCCCCTCAGTGGAACTTCAAAGTCATCTGCTGGAACTTGATGAAGGGCTGCTTCCAAAAACAAACCGATGGCATAATATGGAATGCAATGGTTCCCTTTGTATTTCTTTGACTCGCTTCTTTCATTTTTTTGTCTTGTTCCCTTTACGCAGACCTCCCCCTTTCCATTCCCTGCACGTGGTCCACCTTCATCATTTTCTCCTTCGTGATTGTGTGGTGCTTCCTTTATCCTTTTTTTTGCTTTTTCACAGCCCTTTGTCTTGTTGCTTCGTTCGTGGCTACTCTTTCTCCCGTGTTGCTTCGCAGATGTGTCTTTTATCCCTCTGTGGTTGTTTGTCTTTTATTTCAGCGCAAGATCCATTCGCCAACTCAGTGGTTGCCCTTGTCTTTCCTTTCTCCACAAAAATCTTCACAAGATGTTCCCCGAGATTTCTTCCTTTATTTTCCCATCAACCTCCGCGGGGTTTTAACTCTTTCCCCTGCAAGTCTGCAAGAGTTCGTGTCATGTGGATTATCTATTATCTTTTTACTAACTGCAGCAGACATTTAAATTTGCCCGTGGGAGGATGTCCACGGACATTCCCCGCAGAACACTTGTCCATGGACCTTGTCTGCAAGATACTTGTCCACGGGCATTGTCTACGCGGCACTATCCACAGGATACTTGACCATGGGCATTGTTTGCGGGGCATCGTCCACGGGATGTCCATGGACGTTATTCGCAGGACATTTGTCCACGGACGTTGTCCATGGGAACCCTTGCCCACGAGTGCTTTTCGTGGAACATTCCTGGTTTTTTCTTCTTTTTTTATCTTTTATTTTTTATAACTTCCTAAGTCTAATTTTTAGCTACTATCACCCTTAGCATTGCCTTCTTGCCTATCCAAGGTCCATAACTTTACAGAACCATTTTCGCCAACTTCTTTGATTTTATAAGGTCCAAGCCATTTAACCTTGAATTTTATGCCTGCTTCCAGCACTCGTTGCATTTCCTCATCTAAGCATGTTGTGTGATTCTTGTTCATTTTGTACAGTCGCTTCCGCACAAGTATGGCTCTAGGTACTAAGGGTATACAGTGGACACACATCTCTGGCGGAACCCCTTTTAAATCCTTGTAACTCCAAGCAAATACATCTTTATACTCCATAAAGATTTTAAATGTTGCGGCCTTCACTACTGGGTTCCAGTTATCTCCAACAAGAATGTTCCTCGGATTCTCTGCATCGCCAAGATTAGTAGCCTCTACTGACGGCTCTTCGTATCTTATTGCTTTCCCTTCAAAGCAATGGGCGAGACTCTCGTTGATCTCCGCGTTGCCTTCTTTGTATTCCCCGAACTCTGGTGGAAATACCTCCTCATCTTTAGGCTCCTCGATGCCAAATATGTAAGAGTGGAAGAGCTCATAATCTTCCATCTGCCAATGGAAAAATCCATTAAATGAACTGGTCTTGTCTCTTGAACATTCTTCCAATTCTAAAACACCTTTGTCATTCACATCCATAGGGGCTCTACCCTCATTTGTCTGATGTTCCTCGTTTGACTCGAACTCTAACAATGACGTCATTTCTTCACTTACTACTTGAGTTTAGAGATCAATGGCAAACTTCCGCCCTCCATTTTCCATTGACAAACTATTTTTCTTCTAGTTGTGATTCACTTTTGCGGCTACTAGCCATCCTCTTTGAAGACTAGCATCATATCCCTTTTTCTTCAAGGGAATCACTACGAAATCCAACACAAATGGTTGCGTCCCAATGGTTACTTGTTAAACCACCAAGGTCCTTCGGGGATTTATCCCCTGCTAGTCGACGCTGAGCAGGTTAAATGTGGGCGGCCACAAGGTTGGCTTGCCCAGTTTCTTCTATGTCTCCTTAGGAAGCATGTTCACCCTGAACCCACCATCCACGATGGTGTTCGTTAGGATGGTTCCAAGGATTCCCATCTCGACTATTGTCGGGCGACGATTGTTGCTTACTGTTAACAACATGGGATTTGTGGCCAACCCTCCTAGTACAGTTGGTTGTTCCTTTGTCTCGGACGGGTTTGTCTGGGCATTCAATAATGTCGTCCTTAGTTGTGGTACCATTTGTAATAGGTTGTGAAGTCTAACAAGCAGCTCCATTTGCAGCATCTAATTGACCAAGTTGTTCTCTCCCTCCGATCGTCCAGGAATAGTATCTTTCATATCTTTTGTAGCCTTCATTGCCCTTTCTACGTCTTCCCGTGCCTCTCGTAGTTTCTGCTTCTCCGTGCGGGGGTCAGGATAGGTTGCTTGCTTGACCTAATTGCGGGTGACAACAAGAACTTTCTCCTCGTCAATGTTAATGAGGTTTACTTGTTTTGGGTAGTTGGCGTCTTCGTGGTCCCTTGGACCACACCATCGACATAATTTTTGACAAGTGTCGTTCTTCAAACACTCTCTGGTGAAGTGGCCCCATTGGTTACATGCCCGACATTGTATTATGGGTCTTCCCATGGAATTATACTGTATCTGATTCCTGTTGTCATTCCACCTCATCCTCCTTGGCGGCTATTTCTGTAGCCGCCGAATGTGGCATTGTTGTTGCCCTAGGTCTCATTATTAGTGCCCAAAGTGGATGGTTCTTCTTGTGTGCACAGTATCTGCTGACTTCATGTCTTCATGTTGAACGGACACTCCTTTGTAGAAAGACCCAAGATCTAACAAATATCGCACATTGCCTTTTTAGGTCACACTCCCTTTGGGTGACCTTTCTCTTTGCAATCCGTACGCCATATTTCTCCATCCTCCATGAGACCAATGGCTCCCTTCATGGACTTAAAATCCTTCCTCATTTGCTCCAAGTCCTTTTGGAGGGCCTGTACTTTCTTGCTCGGTTCCTCCTCGCTATATGCACTACTTTCCTCATCATAGGACTCATCACTCTCAGAGGATGAGAATTTACTTTTCTTCTTTTTCTTTGTGGTCTTTGCCTCACTTTCTAAGTTCAAGGCACGATCGTAGGCATCTATATATGTAGGTGGGATTATCTTAATTTTCCTTCTCAATGCCCCGTGGAGTCCTTCGACGAACCAACATTTTTTTAGTTCATCCGCGGGGTGAGTACACATCCGGCTAAGAAAATCTTTGAGACTTCGACTGTAGGCTTGAACAGTGTCCTTTCCTTGTTTACAATTGTAGATCTCCACGACAACCTCGTTGTCATCCAGTAGCAGTCAAAATTCTACTTGAAGTTCTTTCTTTAGATTATCCCAAGTGGAGATCTTCGCCTTGTCCATGTCAGAGAACCAATCTATGGCCACTCCCCGTAGGTTGGCTGGAAACTGGTTCAACCACTCATCAATGTTGATGACCAAGTTAGCAGTCCATATGGTTTCGCATGTACGGCAATGTCGTACGAGGTCTTCCTTCCCGTCACCTATGAAATTCGGGAGTTTTTACTTTTGAGACATTGTTTTTCTCATCCTTTGATGACCACTCCGTTGCGTCCCGAAACTATTAGAAGTTGGTTCGACGGGTTAGTCTGACCACCGTGCAATGTCCCTCCGACACTTTCTTGTGCCCCGGTGTCTTCTGTTGGCCTCGCCTCCCTTTCTACTTCTTTACAGGCTACCTCTCGTAGTGGTGTACAAGATGAATGCAAAAACTCTTCTCTTGTCTCCTCAAGCACCATTAATTTATGTCATGTTTCCTCGAGCAACTCCTCATTGATCTATACTCGTCGTTCCGACGAACTGTGGCACCCTTCGACAGTTCCGGCGCCTTCCGTGCGGTTACCTTCAATCACCCTCAGTGATTCCTCCGACTGCCCCACAGTTCAATCTTCGGCAAGTTGTCTTAGCCGCAGCCTTTGCCCGGCTTGGATTAAATCCCCCCGCACAAATTGTAATTCGTCAACATTCTCTCTCAAGTTCCTATTTTTGCTTAAAAGATTGGGCATTTGACATATACCATTATATAAAAAAAAAAGAGAACACTCTTATTTAATTAATTTGTATACATCATGTGTTGACTCAAGCGACAAGTGCTCTTGGTTCCATGGCTCAAAAGCTCATGGTTTCGTTTTGCAGCGCTATGCATTTGTCTCCTCATAGAAATTCTTGAGGGTCTCCTGACAACGTTCCGCTCCCTCCCTGCATCTCTTTTGTGCCAAGTATGCTTGTGCAATCAGACGGGGGGGTTGGTCTAAAAATCTATTCATGGTTGGGCTTGCGCGCATAACATCCCACACATTGTTTAGTGGAACCTTGTTCTCCGTGGCTTCTCTCTGTACGAAGGTTTCCAGGCTTACGTGGTACAAGATGTGAAAATTATAGGCTGCCTCGTGCTCACCTTCCAAAATTTTTGTTTCATCGTCCTCATTCATTTTCCAGTTGTTTACCACGATTATTCCCATTTATCCTCAGCCTTCCATACTACTCTGGATTTGAACCGGCAACGGCACCAAACATTCAGCCCGTGGGTGAACAGGAAAGAGACATATAATGATTTAACAAAGTAACATACTATTCATTCATCAAATGCTTTTCATACATAATAGTGTTCCATCCAATGATTGATGCCAAATACATAAGTGAAAGCTACCTTTATAATATCCAATACTATGCTTATGAAACCACACAACCGTGTCCGCACCAATAATTGCCTAACTACCCATTTTGCCGGACAACAAGGTTGAAGAGCTGCAATGTTGAAATTTTTCTTCTTTTCCTCCTTTTCCACTTCAGACGATTGCTCAAGCACTATTAGGGGCAAAATGTCCTATGCATTAAAAGTTGGTTTCTAAGTTTTAAGTAAAGTTGCATGGACACAAATTCAGATATAAATACACAGCCATTTCTAAAGACACCCAATATGGATATGGTTGGATATGACATCAATTTAAAAATGCATACAAATATATCTAACACAAATTTCTAAGCTATTAGAGGAGATAATCATTACTTCAAAAACAATAAAGAGACAAATGCTACATAAAAAATTGTATGTTAATTATCACTGTATACTATGCAAAAATGGTAGAGTTGCATTGGAAGATAACCCAAAAAATGGGTCACTGAATTAGATAAACATTTCATTTATCTCTCTCAATTCTCAATTCACGTAGCTTTTGTTTATAGTTATACCAGTCTATGGCATGGTTGGAAATTCAAGGTTTTTTGCACACATATGGGTACAATATTTGATGTGAACCTGAGTTGTATCAGATATGTATCCCAATTGGATATGGGGAAAGACTACCCAAGGAGGGACAGAGTGTTAGGATTAAAGAGACATAAATAACAATTACATGCAAATATAACCAATATCATAAAATAATAAACCACACAGAAGAGAACACAAGACACAAAGATGAACATGGTTCACCCAATCCCTGGGCTACGTCCACCAATGGTAAGTCCAATATTCTTATTATCCAATGATTGCAACCTGATTACAATCTGTAATCTAAGTTACCATGGTACCCCCCCACATCTGCACCAGGAAAAGTTCAAACTAGTCTATATGGTTTTGGTCCAGTTGGGACTTGGTTCGAGCAAGGTACGAGTATTGCCCTACGGGTTCAAACCCAAGCAAACAAACATCAAAAAGTTTGAACCCGCAACAAATTGGGCCCCGCAGACAACCAGAAAGTGCTTTTTGGGCGAAAATAAAATGTTTTTTGGCGTCCACAACCCTAAAAGTTATTATGAATTGCTTTTGGTGGCCTCTTATTGTCATTTTATGTTTCCACACAGGTTATTTTGTCTTGAGGAAGAGCATATAAGTTTTTGAGCAAGAATCCAGTTGTGCAAGGAGTTTGAAGATTGATTTGTGGGGGTTCTTCAAGCGTTTGTGCATCCTTCATAGATATTTGCAAGCTTGCATTGGCTGGAATAGGTAAGATCTTATTCCATTTGCTATTGTTTTTGTTCTAGTGTTTTCATTTTTCTATCTCTCTTTCAATCTTCATATGTTCTTTTCCATTTTTTCAAAATTTGTCATTTTCTTGCATATATATTTTGACAATGTATCTAATTTCTTGCCATAGGGAAAGAAATGGCATCTACCTCTTCATCAATAGGCAATACCGAACAAAGAATAGAACCCAACTCTGATTCTCCTCTATGGAAACATTATAAGACCCCTTCCAGGAGGTGGTACATTCTGTTGGAGATGTCGAGATTGTGGTGTAGAAAGAAATAGTTCTTATTATCGTGTGGTAGGTCATTTGTGTGGATACACTAGAAGAGGAGTCAAGAAATGCCCTAGCAAAAAAGGTGCCCCTATACCAAATGAAACCATGTTAAAATATATTGAGCATGAGACAGCAAAAGAGAGAGAAGGGCGTAGGGCAACAGAACTCAGTAGCAATAAAAGTAAAAGTAAAAGAGCAAAAGGAATGCAACCCTGCCCCCCCCCCCCCCCCCCGCCCCCCAAGATGTTATAGTACAAGACGACCCCTTTTTCTAATATCGCAGTGGACACTGACACTAAATTTGTTCCCTTTGCACACAAAAAGAAAGGGACCAATAGAAACTGCTTTTCAAAATAAGAGTCGAGAAATTGCTAACATTAAGGTGGGAAGATGCATGTATGCAAATGGGCTGTCCTTTAATGTTATTCGCTCTCCATTTTGGAAGGACATGTTGAGGGGTGCCAATGAAGCTCCACGAGGGTATTGTGGCCTCAAGTATGAGAAAGTGTGTACCACCTTTTTGGATCAAGAGATCCAGAAGATTGAAGATCAATTGAAGCCCATAAGGCACTCATGGGTTGAGACACAAGTGACAATTGTTTCAGATGGGTGGAAGGATTCCAGGATCGTCCCTTGGCCAATGTCCTTGCAGTGTCCCCTAAAGGAGCAATGTTTCTAAAAGCAATGGATTGTGAGGGCCAAGTAAGAGATTGGCCATTTATTGCTAATATCCTAATTGAGGCCATTGAACAAGTGGGTGCAAGAAACATTGTCCAAGTCATAACAAATAACGCAAAGAAATGTAGGGCAGCTGGTTTTCTGGTTGAGGCACAATATCAGCATATCTTTTGGACACCTTGTGCAGTCCATTCACTCAATCTTATGCTACAGAAGATTGGGAACCAAATTGAGTGGATCAAAACAGTGTATGAAGACGTTGAGGACATCCAAATGTTTGTCACAAACCACCACATGACTCAATCTCTTTTCAAAAACCACTCAAAATTGGTGCTACTGAAGGTAAAAGAACTTGAACTCAAGTTAGTAATTTAATTTTTAATATTTGACAATTTTTATTTCTCATATTTTGCTTGCAAAGTATATGCTTTTCTAAAATATGTATCCCATATTTTTTTGCTCTAATTTATGTCACAGGTTGTTGAGGCCTATTTTGCATCACATATAATCGTCTTGAGACGACTTGTGCAAGTGAAAGATGCACTTTAAGGCATGGTAATCAGCCACAATTGGGGTGTATGGAAGCAAAAGAACACTGAAAGGGCAAACAAAATAAAAGATAGGGCATTGGCCGACTCATGGTGGGAACATGTAAAATATCTCCTTAAGATCACGAGCCCATTATGAGCATACTTAGGTACACTAACATGGATAGGCCTTGCCTTGGAGAGAACTATGATGGCATAGACTCAATGCTTGAGAAGATCAAGCAAATTATAAATGAGGAGCAAGATCCACAAGAGACCTTTTTCAAACAAGTGCGAGCAATTAATGTTGAAAGATGGAACAAAATGACCACTCCACTACATTTGCTTCCCTATGCCTTGATAGCTAAATACTATAGCTCTCAATATTGTAGTCTACAAGGAAAGTTGCCACCATATAGAGATATGGAAGTTTCTGGTAGGTACTAGGGAGCATTTAAAAGACTATTTCTTGATAATGATATAAGAGATGTAATTGTGGACGAGTTCATATTGTTTGTGAATGCTAGAGGTCTAAGAAACGATGCTCTTCGTAATTGGTTCAAGAAGGATGCTAATAGTTGGTGGTACCTTCATGGCCAAAGATTCCAAACATTGCAGCCCCTTGCAATCAAAATCATATCACAAGTTTTATAATTTATTTTTTTAAAAATTAGCTGTCATGTCCCCTCTTTCACGCTAGTTCTTTTGGCACTTGGTTAATCTATCTCCACATCCGGATAGATTAACGACATTAATAGTAAGGATGTCTGCCAGTCACAAGGGAAGATTTGTCTTAAGTTCGTCATTTAATGTCTTAAAGTACTTTAATAAAATTACTTTATGCTTTATTAAGACATTCACTTGACAAAGTGACTAGAAGACGAAATTGGTGTTTTATCCCACATCTCTTATTCCAACACATTTCCCTTACTTCGAGGTTATAAAAAGGAGGCTCAGTCTTGGGAACAGCACAAAGAATGAATATAAACAAATTTTTCAAATCCTAATGGTCGCTTAATTTGTGACTAGATTCCTTCTAAGGACGAAATCCCTTTTGGAAGGTTGGTGAAGCTAGACGCAAACCTAGTTATCACACATCAAAGTTGCAGTATTTGGTTCAAATTTGAGGTCTTAAGTGCATAAAGAAGTGGGAGATAAACAAAAGGCGGGATGGCTTAATACACAACATACCAACAGTGATCCAGGTTGGGCATCAAGCAGATAAGTTATTCACATTATCCAAGGTAAAACTTAACACATGAAATAGCCGCCTTGACTTCCAGTTCAAATACATATGTTGTATTGCTATATTGTGGAGTATAGTTCTGGAAAAGAAAGGCAAAAAGGATTATCAATCGGATAGAGCCATCAGTGGGAGCCACATCTGAACTCGGCTTGGGATGCAATATCTCAAAAACGGTACACATTACAGTGTAACATCTGCAAGCCGTCGTTGTCCAATTAGCAGGTTGGGTGTTATTAATGGTGGAGAAGAGACCCTGCACGTCCACAATCCCAGCAGCAGCTACAGGTGACAAAAGTCTGTGAGAAGTTTGAGGCAACCAAAACTAATGACAATGGCAACCGATAACTGATTCATTGCCTTAAATGAGTGATGGCGGATATTGGTTTCAAATACATCTTAGTCAGCTTCAAACAAGGCGCTTCATCTTGAAATCAGGTTTGTACCCCACAAACTTACTCTGTAACTTCTTCTTTAGTATGTGATCTTCCTATTATATGTTGTGGCAAGTCATATTATGCATAAGAAAATTTCATGTCGGAGTCTACTGTCATTAACTATTGATGTATTGTTCTTGTTTGGTGACAAGTTCTCATTTATTATCATAATTAGTTCATAGAGGAATGTGGTTAAATAACTAGACAATAGTACTACCGTATTGCTTGATAGACTGGTTTATTGACAACTGTTTGACATGATTCCTGTAAGTTTAAAATTCACTATTCCTTATCAAATCCGACAAAAGAACATTACATTAGCTCACTTTATCTTCAAAAGAATCGTGACTAGAAAGTGATTTTTAATTTTTTATAAGATTGAATTAATTATTTTTTAATTGCTTACCCTATGTTGCCTTCATAGGTTGCCAGTTCTTGGAGCACCTATTTCTTTCATCCACTCAATGAAGCACAATAGGTTGCAATAAAAAAAAGCAAAGAACCTAGTATTTGTGCATAATAACTTGCAGCTTCTTTCCCACAAGAGTAAAGAATTCAAAGAAGAGGAGACAAAGAAGTGGTATATAGGTGCAACGATTGCGGACTTGGATGCTTCCACTACTCAGCTTACAATGGATAATTTTGATGACTTTGATGTCAATACCATTGTTGCTTCTGTTGTTGATCCCATTGGCCTTGGCTCAAGTAATACCGGAGAAGAAGATGATGATGATGAATATGAAGAAGATGAAGATTGAAGAACTTAGAATATTAATAGTTTTTCAGATTTCAGATTTCCATTCCATTAGTTAAAGGAACGTGAATCGATGATACTAGAACTTGATATTTATAATGTTTTGAATCTTTGGTTTTGAAGTTGATTGAACTATATGATGGTATGATCACTATGATTACAAGTTTAACTATTTATGCTATTTTTGTTGTTTAAATCATAATGCTACTATGCTACATTATAATTTTAACTCATGCTTCATAAATATGTGTGTGTATATTTACATGTTTTTGTACTAACGAACCCAAACCCCTTTCCAAAATGTTGACAAACTTGCGAACCAATTCTCGAACTTCGAACTTCAAACTAAATCCGAACCGGCAACTTAGTCTGTCATCCCTTACAGCTCAATACCGCCACAAGAAGCTATAATCTCATGTGTTATGAAATCCCTAAGCTTGAGCCATTTTATACAAGTTTTTTGCCACTTACAAAATTATGGCCAAAATAAGTCGTTCAATAGAAAAATAGCAGCCGACGACTTTTATAATAATCAAGTCAATTGAGTGCACCTGGGGCTCTGCCCCATGACCCTGCAAGGGGTGTTGCCCCCAAAACCCCATAGCAAAATTTGGGGGAAAACCGCACCAAATAAAGTGGAGAACATGCATGAACATTGTTGATCCTTCTATTAACTTAGAAAATTACATATATAGGACCCCTCTTAGGGTTCTTGGCCAGTTACATTAACAGAGCACTTGAATCGCTCAAAAATTCAACAGTCACCCATTACAATTCAATGCATCAAAGAAAGAAAACAAAAATGATTAGAAACCCGGGTTCATATTCTTCTTTGATCTGTCAGAGTCACCTTGGCGGCGAATTCATATAATTTGAATCTCAACGATCACAACAAGTTTAAATCTCTACCGTCGATCTCCTATCAACGATTATGATTAAAGCATGAAAACCCTTTTTACTTTTTCCTCTTTTCGCTTCTTCGCAACTGTCATTCATACGATGCCTTCACTCGATGTGATGATGCGATGACTAACCTGGTTTGTTGTTTGCAACTTCGCAACTCAGAACTTATGCTTATGACTTAACCATGTGACAATGCGATAACTGTATGAAATTGATTGTTATCATTTATCATGACTTCGCAACTTGACATGTCTTCATTCTACTAATTGCAACAACTTAGCGACAATTGCACATTAACCATGATCGCACATTCGCAACATTGAATTGAGAGTTTAGTTGACTATGTGTGATGTTGCGATGATTGGCTTTCGCTACTTTGCCGTGTTGACTCAAGGTCGCATTTAACCATTTGCATCCATGCGAACACATACTTACGCTCCATCACGAAATTAACCTCAAGTTGCCTTCAACTACCTACGACCATGTGAAAGCTCAAATCCTTAACTGTTGTGGTTAACTCTTTATCATTTTATCGAAAGAACCAAATGTTGCTTCTTTCGATAACTTCACTCATTTGATTATTGATTTTAGTCTGACCTTGTTCGCACCATCGCAGCCTTCACCTCCAGTTAACTTTATTTACGTGTGACCATGCCACTATTCAATATTTGAATGTCTCGGGTTACCTTTCGCAGCTTCACCACTTTAAGTCAAAGTTAACTTTAATTGCTTGCGACCGTGCGCCCTTAAGCCTTTAACCATAGGTTACTCTTAAACCTCTGCGACGATGCAATCATTCTTTTTCACTCTGTCGCTGCCTTAACTTTAGGTTTCTTCTAACCACTGGCAACCATGCGATCATTGGTTTTCGCTTGTTCGCCATGTTAACCCAAGGTTGACTTAAACTCCCTGCAACTTTGCAAACACAAGCTTTTCGCTCTGTTGCGACACTAACCTGATATCATCTTTAACCCCCTGCGATCCTACAAACAATAGTTTTTGCTACTTTGCCATGTCAACTCTGGGTTACCTTAAATCACCGACGAACATGCAACAATCGTTGATCTTTATGATCTAACGGCTGGGAAGATACATCTCTAAGGACCATTATAATTCTATTTTAAAACCCCATCCGTCAATTTGGTCTTCATCTAACGATCTAGATTTAATCTCTAAGCCATTTGACTTGACAACTTTGCAATGTAGACGCGCGGATTAAATATAAGCCATCAATTCGATTTCAAAGAAAGTCACACCACCTTTGATGGGTTCTTTCATCATTTCTGAAGATTTATTTGCTTCTCCTGCAGTCGATCTCTGATTTTCATGATGTTCCTGTGATCTGCACCTTGGACCTAAGCTTCGATCCAAATGTTTTTAGTCCCCATCTGTTTTGAATGCAATGTGATCTTCTTCCAGATGTATCATGCCTTCAATAAAATACTTGATCATAGAGTTAGGGTTTCTGAACAACTTTCTTCTCATCTGGGAAATGCATAAACTTACCCTCCCTTTCCTAATCACCTAATATAAACCAATGCATTAGATTGCTTTTGAATGCCCACCAAGCTGTACAAAAAGGAATAGATGAGAAGAGAAGTTCCTTATAGGCAATCTAGACACAAATATGATATCACGTTGACTCAATCCTAATCCTAGAAGTTTGAAAAATATAGGGCACTGAAATCATGGCAACAATATAAAATACCAAAAGTGGCAACATTGAATATAGTAGTTATGCTATGACCTTAATAGGAGAATTTGTAGAATGGTCATTGTATAATTTAGACGAGGCAAAAATGTTGTGAAAAGAGGTTAGTCACCAATGGCAAGAGACTTGATTCAAATTGTTATATTTTGTGTTTTCTCTGAAAATTTGCAAGCCTGAATTATGGGCATGATCATAGCAGTCTTCTGCAGTCTATAAAACATGTTACTCTAGTAGATGATGCATTGGTTAAAGCTGACCTGTGCATTTGAAATGTTTAGGCTAATGTGACTGATATTCAGCAATACAAAATTATGTGAGATAGATTCTATCATCAATAGTTCAGTTTCAACAGCATAATGGACATATTCTCAAGGTTTTCAAGACACAGCAGTCTACGTAAATAAATAACGTGTCCATTGCTTGTAATGACAACCATTACAGATTTCCTTGAAGCATATGAGAAAATGTCACCAAGTGCTGAAATGTCGCTGAAGAATCTAGGATGAGAGAAAAGCGTCTGGATCAATATGTTAAATAGTGAATGAATAAAAGAATGATTTTAATAATGTCCATGAAGCCAAAGCAGCCTACGGGACCACCTAGAAAAAAAGCACGCCCCCAGACAAAGGGTGCAAGAACCTTAGACCTTTTGGAGCTGCTTCTTTAAGTCTGCTCTTGGACAGTGAATGTTGATCACTAAATTTGCTGTCTTATTTAGCTGTGTTTCCTCAATAAGAGTACCTGAATTGTCTGTTTCTAGAATATCCCCATAGCTGGAGTGGATGTCATTGTATGCTGGGCATTCCATGAGAAAATGTCGCTCAATCTCCACCACTCCTGAGTTCTACCTAGTGAATATTGGTATTACTATACTATTTTTGAAAAAATGGGAAACAGGTACTTGGAGATGGATAACATTGGGAACGAAAAAACAATTTAAAAATGAGTAAAATCATCAATAATAATTATTAATTATGGCTATAGTTTTAGAAAATGTAACAAGTTCAAAAATTAAAAAATGCACGCACACACATCATTTTGTTTATTAGCACAAGCTACTACGATGGTGTATCCACATGTATCTCCAAAACAAATAAGTGTTTTCCATACAGAAAATGAGTACCAAAGGTCAGCGGGCTATGAATCCTCCACTACCTGTGTCAATTATGAATCGTATGGCAAGTATAATCCTTTTGTGAAGTGAACCTTGTGATGCATCTTTAGGCTTCCACTGCACTTAACTGCTCTAAAAAAAACTCTGTTTTACTGTTATACAAAGTGTTTTGAAGGATTTCTGATTACACCTTATGGACTGGTTGATCTATTAAATCCCTACCCTGAATAACAGCCAGGCTCATTTGACATAATGCTATGAAGGTTTTCTATCTACACCTTATGGAAAGTGTAAAGTAACCCTTTTCAAATAGGCTTTACTAATAAATTAAAATAATTAAAATAAAATTTAATGAATTGTCAGAGGCATGAAATGAAAAGTCGTGATTCCCTCAAAACATTGACAAATAAAAGTTTTGAGGAGAACTTCATTTCAAAGGGTATACAGAGGGAGGAAGAAAATCCAAAGCATGTGAATCAAGGATTAGTGAAGGAATGAAAAACAAACAAGGAAGTGTCTCTTTCAAAGAGTGCTCATTGTGAAAGATTGTAAAGGGCAGAAATTATAAAGAGATACACTATTTCAAAGGGTGCTAATTGTGAAAGGTTGTGACTCTTCCAAAGGGCAGAAATTATGAAGGGTTGCAATATTTCAAAAGGTGTTAATTATAAAGGTTGTGACTCATGCCAAAGGGCAGACATGATAAAGTGTGTTCCCTCTCCGTAATTGGAAGGTATAAAGGAAAGAAAGTGTCATTTGAGGAAGACATCTAAGGGAGATAAATTTGAAATATTAACTTAATATTCTCTGATGGCAGCAATGGAAGGCAGGACAGAAGTTATGGAGGGTTGCACTACTTCAAAGGGTGCTAATTGTACAAGGTTGTGACTCATGCCAAAGGGCTGACATGATGAAGAAGTGTGACCTCTCCCTTAAATTGGAAGGTATAAAGGAAATAAAGTTACACTTGAAGAAGACGTTCGAGGAAAATAAATTTGAAAAAGAACTTATTATTCTCTAAAGGCAGCAATGGAGGGTGGTGATTCAATTCTTATAAAAGGTAGTGATCCTTTGACCAATAAGGAATAAGGAGAAATCATTCCAAGCATAATAAGGAATAAGGAGAAATTATCTTTCATGAATCCACTTATCAAGTAACAATGAAATGAGCAAACCACTCTATCAAATCAGCATTAAATATTTATTTAATCATAACTTATCAATATATCAAACCTGCATTCATTACATCATCATTCAATAATCATCTAATTAATCACTTAATCATCACTCACCAATATGCCTGGTCTTATAAAAAACTGAAACTGTGAAAATATTTTCTCATGGCATCTATGCTTGAATAACTAATTGTCAACATTGTATATGTTATATTTGATAGGGAACCATTGGAAAATTTGATGATGAGGCCTTGAAAAATGTATTTATAAACAACACAAGGTAAGTTGGAAAATTGTGCACATTTGTTTAAAATAAAATTGTTCATCCCATTGATCGAATCATGTTAAGAAAAATAGAAATGAAAAAAAAAGGTTATGCAACTCATTGAGAAAAAGAATTGGTCTTCCCCCTGTCAACATATAACTTGCTGAAAATTCATTGTTCTCACTTCAGAAGCATTAACACTAAGCTGAACATGCATTGTTCTAATTCTTAAATTACAATCACCCACTACATCAATTGCAAACATTTTTCTTTTGCCAAAAAAAGGAGAGAAAAATACTGAAAGTAATTGAAATCTTTTGAAATGGAGTGTTCTCTCCCCTCTACAAACATAATCACCCAGCTCAATTTGATTTATTAGATCGGAAAAACTAAAGGAAATGCCTGACCGCCTGTTTTTGACGTAAACGAGAAAAACCTGTCTAATCAAAATTCAAAATGCGGCCAAAAATTTAACCTACTTAAGAATTCAGACAAAGACTTTAGTAGATGATTTGTTCTGGCGAGCAATCTTCGCCCATTCGGTGTGGAAGGCCCCGGGGCGATCAATCCGCTCATAAGTATGAGCTCCAAACAGGTCACGCTGAGCCTGGACAAGATTAGCAGGAAGTCGGGCACGGCGGTAGGTGTCAAAGTACGCAAGGCTGGCATTCATTCCAGGGGTACTGATCCCGGCATTAATGGCCATACTCACCACTCTCCTCCAGGCTGCCTGCCGCTCGACCATCTCTCTGGCAAACTCGGGATCAACCATCAGATTAGGCAGCTGTGAATTCCGCTCATAAGCCTTCTTTATCCTGTCAAGGAAGACGGCCCTAATGATGCAGCCGCCCTTCCAAATACGGGCAAGCTCTCCGAGATTCAAATTCCACCCTTTCTCGATGCTCTTAGCCCTCAGAAGATTCATTCCCTGGGCGTAACTACAGATCTTGGAGGCATACAGAGCTTTACGCACATCGTCCACCAATTGCTTCTTGTTCACACCAGAAATCGAGCTCAAAGGCCGTATCCCTAGCCCTGCTTCTTCGAATATTTTAGCTGCAGCCACGCGCTCCTCCTTGAGCCCACTCAGATACCTACTGTCCAGCGAAGCCGCAATTGTTGGCGCGGCAATCGACAACTCAGCGGCCTGCTGCACCGTCCATTTTCCGGTCCCCTTCATGCCAGTCTTGTCCAAAATCTTATCGACGAGCTCCCCGCTGCCGTGCTCATCTTTGACAGTAAAAATATCCGCTGTAATCTCAATCAGAAAACTCTCCAGCTCGCCGCGATTCCACTCTGCAAAAGCCTCTGCCAGTTCCTGATTCGTCAAACCCCCAACATGCTTGAGCACATCATAAGCCTCGGAAATCAGCTGCATATCCCCATACTCAATACCATTGTGGACCATCTTAACAAAGTTCCCGGAGCCGCCCTCGCCAACATAGGTCACACAGGGGCCATCATCCACCTGAGCTGCGACCTTGGTAACGACATCGTGAATACAATCGTACGCAGCACGGCTCCCCCCGGGCATAAGCGACGGCCCGTTTCTTGCCCCTTCCTCACCGCCGGAGACCCCCATTCCTAAATAAAGCAGGCCTCTTTCCGCCACCTGCTGCGCCCGGCGCTCTGTGTTCTCGTACCACTCATTCCCACCATCTACGATGCAATCCCCGGGTTCCATGAAGTCCGAGAGCGTTGCAATCGTCTGATCCACCGGTGCCCCGGCCTTGACCAGAATGATTACAGCACGGGGCCGCCGGATCGACAGCACAAAGTCCTTGGGATTGTAGAAACCCTTGAGAGGCAACTGTCCTTCCTCCTTTGCGCGTTCAACTGTCTCATCCACGCGGCTTGTAGTGCGGTTGTATACAGAAATCGGGAATCCCTTCTCAGCAACATTGAGCGCCAGATTCTGACCCATGACCGCCAATCCGGCCAGGCCGATCCTCGAAATGGTTGCCGCCTCCATTGCTCTCTGCTTCTGCTTTTTCGATCTAGGGGGGGTCTCTCTGATTCAGAAGCCCGGGTGGGTGATGTTTAAATTGTTTATGTTGGCCGAGATTTCATGACCGGTGTAGTCTGAAACTCCAATTTTTAATTTTCTTTGCGGTGGTTGTTGGTGTGGTCGAGGAAGACGACGGATATCACAAAGATGCTGGTGATATTGGCAATGAATCAGACGTGACATTTTGGGCCCACTGGGTGTTAGACAGAAATACCGAAACATCAGCGGCATTAGACGTCAAATTTGCAAGGCAAGCTCCCGCTATCCGTCGGATGTTTCTGTCGTTACAAAAACTGCCCTTTCGATGCTGCATCTAGGCATGCCGCTTGAATTCTAGGTAAGGGCGGACAACGCAAGAAACTTTATTATTATTATTATTATTATTATTATTATGTTTTTTAAAGCTTGTGTTTTGGGTTGACTAGGGGAAAAGCAGCATTATTATTATTATTATATGTAACATCTCCAATGCTTAAGCTACATGTGGATTTTTAATTTCCATTGTAGTTGACACCTTAAAAAAATATTTCTTAACTTTTAAATGCTAGGTAACAAATTTATTGTAGAGATTATCGAGTGTAAAAGGGGGTTATTACAAAGTGTCGCTCAATGTTGATTTAAAGATGCATAAATAGTAGATCACTATGTGAGTCAAATGTCCAAGTAGTCATACAAAAATGTCTCAATTGTGGTGCACAAATAGACAACTGACCAACCCAAGGGTTAGTAGAGTGTGTTTATGAGATATCATCAATCTCACAAGAGGTGGCATTTATAGCTTCAACCATTAAATGAAACATGGTGGATTTCTATTAAAATCATTTATAGATTGAAATTATGATATTTAGTAAGAATTCAAATTTTGTAGGTTGAAACTTCTTAAGTTGAGCCCCCAGGATTGAAAGTTGTTTATTTTATCAAAGTCACATAAGGCTCAATCTTGATTTCTTTCCTTATGGTGTTAAGCTCTTAGATTCAATTATTAGCTTCAACCATTTATTATGATGATTAAATGAAACATGGTAGATCTCTATTAAATCATTTATAAATTGAAATAACTATTTATTGTAAGAAATGGAATTTGGTAAGTTTTTTAATGGGGGGTTAATATGGGAATATAAATCTTAGGTTGAAACCTCTTCACGCTCGAGGTTTAAAGGTTATATATTCTATCAAAGTCACACAAGGCACAATCTTGACTTTAGTTTCTATGATGTCAAGGTCTTCAACTCAACGAGACATGATCATGGATATGTTCATTCATACCCATTTAACTTTGCTAGTAGAACAAGGGTCAATCGACTAAATTCGGTAGGGTTATATGTCTCAAAAAATGGTGTTTAGAAAGAGATTCGAAATAATTAGCATCAGACTTTAAATTTGAGAGACGAGTCTCACAATCACTTGGATCTTTATATCAAGTGTTCTATTTTTTAAATTAGTCTGTTATGTTGTTGTAAGACCATCACATTCAAACTACCCCAAGCGTAGACATGGGAAGTAACGTGATGAGGCCAATTTATTGGG
Organism: Cupressus sempervirens; assembly: GCA_028749045.1. NCBI lineage: Eukaryota > Viridiplantae > Streptophyta > Pinopsida > Cupressales > Cupressaceae > Cupressus > Cupressus sempervirens. Next base: position 3,964,750 of record CM053791.1, read on the forward strand.
AGTATATTAACAGTGTATATTGTCTTAGAAGATCATTTTTATTACATTTATTTAAAAGTTGTGTTTGTGTTTTTTCACTACTTGATTAATAATTTTTATTTTATTTTATTTTACTTTCACTTTGGAGGTTAAGACATTAGAAACCTCTTTTACCAACCTCATATGAGGTGACATTTATGCCTTAACCATATCCTTTATAACAAATTGAATCACAATGATTTCCATTTCATTGAAATCATTTATAAATTGAAATTATTTCAATAATATTTTGTAAGAATTAAAATTTGGTAGCATTTTTATGAAGGATGTTATAGTGTCTATGTGATTATTTTGTTGCATGATTCAATAACACAAGTCTTAGGTTGAAACCTCTTTGGTTGAGGGCTAAGGATTGAGGGTTATCTATTTCACCATATTCACCCAAGCTACAATCTTCACCTCATCCCTTATGGTATAAGGTCTTGTACTCAACAAGGTCTGATCCCTAGTAGGTTCATTTTGAATTGTTCAACTTTTGCAAGAAACCAATGTCTTGTTGACTAGATTTGGTACCTTTTATGTATAATCATTATTTTAAGATTAAATTTTAGTTCAAATTTTCTCTTAATGTTATATTTCTCACAATTGGGATTTTCAAGGGTTGACAAGGTCTAAGCGTAGATAAGGAAAGAAAGGTGGTGTAAGCACATTGTTAATAGTAGACTTATGAATTATTAAATAGTATCCAAAAGTGTTAACAAATAATAGGTATGTATAAATATTTATTTTTTCGCTAGCTAAATTTACTATATAATTATATTCAAGGGTCATTATATATAGTTGTGTCATTTAAAAATATAGTTACATGATTTTTGTAAAGCTAGTGTTTTGGGCTTACTAGGGGAAGAGCACTATACCAAGTCTCTAATGCTTAAGCTATATGTTGGATTTTGATTTTGGTTGTCTTAGTATACTATTTGATGCCTTAAAAAATGTTTCTTAACTTCTAGATACTAGGTAACAAATTTATGATAGAGATTATGAGGTGTAAAAAGGTCAAAAAATGGCTATTACAAAGTGTTGCTCAATGTCGATTTAAAGATACATTGATAGTGGATCACTCAAAAATGTTAGTACTTGCATCCAAATGTCTAAGGAGTCATACAAAAATGTCCCAGTTGTGGTGCACAAATGGATGACTTACCAATCCAAGAAGCTTAAAAAGTATAGTTGACTATTATTGTCATTTTTGGGGCTCCTTTAAGATTAGTGATTGGGGTCAAATGTGTGTGGGAGTGCGGTTAATAGAATGTGTTTGATTACTAGTGTCCTTCCCCTAGTTACTTTTTTTTAAGACTTTTGATTTGGAGCTTAAGACATGAGATATCGTCAACCTCACAAGAGGTGGCATTTATAGCTACAACCATTAAATGAAACATGATGCATCTCTATTGAGATCATTTATAGATTGAAATAATTATATTTGGTAAGAATTTAAATTTTGTAGGTTTTCGATCGCAATTAATATGGAGCATAATTCGTAGGTTGAAACTTCTTAAGTTGAGCCTTGAGGATTGAAAGTTATCTATTTTATCAAAGTCACATAAGGCTCAATCTTGATTTTGTTCCTTATGGTGTTAAGATCTTGGATTCAATTACTAGCTTCAACCATTTATTATGATGATTAAATGAAACATGGTAGATCTGTATTAAATCATTTATAGATTAAAATAATTATTTATTGTAAGAAATGGAATTTATTAAGTTTTTTTAATTGGGGGGTTAATATGGGAATATAAATCTTAGGTTGAAACCTCTTCAAGCTCGAGGTTTAAAGGTTGCCTATTCTATCAGAGTCACACAAGGCACAATCTTGACTTTATTTTCTATGATGTCAAGGCCTTGCACTCAAGGAGACTTAATAATGGTTATGTTCATTCATACCCATTTAACTCTGCTCGTAGACCAAGGGTCAGTGGACTAAATTCGATAGGGTTACATGTCTCAAAAATTGGTGTTTGGAAAGAGATTGGAAATAATTAACATTAAACATTAAATTTGAGAGACAGGTCTCACAATCACTTTGATCTTTATATTAAGTCTTCTAATTTAAAAATTGGTCTTTTATGTTGTTGTAAGGTCATCACACTCCAACAACCCTAGGTGTAGACATGGGAAGAAATGTGATGAGACCAATTTATTGGGAGTATATTGATAAAGTATATCATCTTATAAGATCATTTTTATTACATTTATTCAAAAGTGTTGTTTGTGTTTTTTTTCACTAGTTGATTAATTTTGTAATTTTATTTTATTTTACTTCCACTTTGGAGGTTAAGGCATTAGAAACCTATTTTATCAACCTCACATAAGGTGACATTTATGCCTCAACAATATCCTATATAACGAATCGAATCAAAATGATTTCCATTTCATTGAAGTCATTTATTAATTGAGATTATTCTAATAACATTTTGTAAGAATCAAAATTTGGTAGCATTTCTATGAAGGATGTTATAGTGTCTACATGATCATTTTGTTGCATGATACGAGAACATAAGTCTTACGTTGAAACCTCTTTTGTCGAGGGCTATCTATTTCACCATAGTCACCTAAGCTACAATCTTCACCGCATCCCTTATGGTATAAGGTCTTGCAATCAACCTAATCCCTAGTAGGTTCATTTCGAATTGTTCAACTTTTGCAAGAAACCAATGTCTCATTGACTAGATTTTGTACCTTTTATGTATAATCATTATTTTAAGATTAAGTTTCAGTTCAATTTTTCTCTTAATGTTTTATTTCTCAAAATTAGGATTTTCAAGGGTCGAAAGAAAGGTGGTGTGAGCACATTGTTAGTAGTAGACTTATGAATTATTAAATAGTATCCAAAAGTGTTAACAAATAATAGACCTATATGTATAAATAGTTATATTTTTGCTAGCTAAAATTACTATATAATTATATTCAAGGGCCATTATATATAGTTGTATCATTTAAAAATATATACCCTACATTTTCCAATATATGTATTCCACTAACTTTACTATCCATTTCAACAACATCATTATTGATTGTTCTTAATCTGTCACCAAAATATTTCAGTCCCTAAATCACTAGGCTCTAACATTGACTTCATTTTGAAATGAATTAGCAGTGCAAAGAATGAATATCAAATCAATAAAAATAAAGGAAGCAACGAAGTAACAAAAAATACATTTCAAATTATACCTTTCTTTCTCCCTCTATTGAGTCAAAGTTATGCATTCATCTCACTTGATTTTCTCTTAGTTACTTTGCATCTACGGATTGCACTCCAAGTAGGATAACCTTGACAAGTTTATGTAAGAAATGATAAAATAAAATGAAGTGAATGTGGAGGAGGGGAGAAGGGACCAATATATAGTTTTTTTAGATAGAGAATGGGGGAGCCAATATTCTACTATGAGATTGGCAATCAAGATTGAAGGAGGAGAGGACTTAGCCTTTTGACGGGTGATGCAAGAGCACACTAGGTGTAAGGACATTCTTGCATCACCCAAAAATATTTATGGTTTACCTTTGATTCAAAAGTGTGGGTGGATGTTGTTTAAATTATTTATGTTGGCTGAGATTTTCTTGACCGATGTCATCTAAAACTCCAATTTTTTATTTTCTTTTCAGAGGTTGTCGGCGTGGTCAAGGAAGAAAAAGAATTTCACAAAGATGTTGGTGATATTGGCAATGAATCTAACATCACATTTTGGGCCCATTGGGCATTAGACAAAAATACAGTAAAATTAGCAGTATTTGACATTAACTTTGAGAGGTAGCTCCCAATGTTCATATGGTCTTTCTATTGTTTCGAGCATTGACCTTTTGATGTTGATTCTAGGCATGCTACTTGAATTCTAGTTAGGGATAAATTTAGTGGTGAATATTCGCCAAATGGTAAATTTCACTCATCGAGAACCTTGAATTTGGCCAAAAAAATGTGCACTTTTGAGGTGGTCATGTCACCCACACTTTACGAAAATTGGGTCCCATGCTTAGACCAATTGCCAATAATGATACTTAATTATTATTATTTTGGTGATAATTATTTTTATTTTGGTGACGACTTCAAGTAAATCAAACATTCTTGCCTACGATTTATGCGGCTTATCTTATTCGATGGACACATTCCCCAATATGTAGTAAATCTTTAAGTTAGCTATATGTTAAGTATATATACTTGACATGTGTTGCTATTCTGGAGACATTCCAAGTAAGTTTTTATCATTTTTACCCTTGGTGTGAAATAGGTTTGAGTGTGGACAGGTATCGTTATTCTAGAGACTTTCTTTAAAACTTGTTCTCCTTTTAACATTTTGTCCTGGAATAGGATTTATATCGTTGATTTAGGATCATTTGGCGGTTATTAAATAAGGTTACTATCTTTAGATGACATAAAATTATGGTTTCTAGGTATTTGCACTTTTGGTCGCACATTTCTTCAATAGTTTTACAGAATTTTCATGTGATAGAATTAAAATCACCAATAAAATTAATTTTTTTGCTTGTTTGGAAAAGAAAATCGCCAATACAAATTAATTTTTCCCCCTAAAATAATGTCGGATTCGCCATGATTTTATACTTTTTTCCAAGGGGTGTTTCTTAAAGTTATCCTTGATTCTAGTTAAGGGCAGATAAGGAAAATAACTTAATTTTTATTACATGATTTTTTAAAAAGCTAGTGTATTGGGTTGAGTAGGGGAAGAGCACTAGGAGAATACTTACATATCAAATCTTGATGATTTATTTCTGTTGATGGGATAGGTTTTGTGTGGGAGCTTTGCTTTAGAAAATTGAATTTGTGACGAAAAAGTTGTCAATACTCGAGTAAAAATATTTTTTAGTTGAAAAATTGTTAGCCTTTCCCATTAATTATTTTTCGGCTATTTTCCATCTCACTCCACGTTTGACTCTCTTTTTTCCCTACTTATTAGTTGTTATCTCCACTTTTGAGTCTTATTTTTTCCCCTATTTATTATTAAACTTTTCATTTTTTAAATTGATTTATATTTTAGAGTTTAAAATATTATAATTTATTTTTTAAATTAGTTTAATTTTTCCTTATTTGTGAGAGAAGTTACAAATTTTCCATATTATTTTTGTATTTCTTATATTAATTTTTCATAGTAATTTTTTTGGTGGTTATTTTTTTAAATGATTTTTTAATTCGTTTATGATAAGCTGAATTTAAACAAATAATATTTGTTAATCTATTTAAAAGTTTTTTAAAATACTATGTTATTTAAATTGAAAATTATTAATTATATTTTTTTAAAATAATTTTATTATCAAACATCTATCGACTTAATGTTGCAAGCACAAAAGTATGCTAGTGCTAGTAGTATAATATTTTGGGTTGATTAGGGGAAGAGCCCTATTAGGAGTAGCTTATATGTTGGGTTTTAATGATTTATTTTGGTTGTATTTGTATGTTAGTTGACATCTTAAAATATTTCTTAGCTTCTAGGCATTTAACAAAATGCCTTATAGAGATCATCAAGTGTAAAAGTGTCAAAAAACGGCTATTGCAAAGTTTTGATCGATGCCCACTCAAAGATACACCAATAGTCAATCACTCAATGTCAGTACTTGTGACCAAATGTCCTAGTTATTCACAAATATCCCATTTTTGGTGCACAAATGGGTGACTTACTAACCAAAAAAGTTTTTTTTCTTTTTTAAATGGTTGACTATTATTATCATTGTTGGGGTTCCTTGGGATCAGATGTATGTGGGTTTGTGGTTATTGGAATGAATTTGATTACCATATACCAAAAATAAATACACTTCTCTGAGACATGTTATCCAAGGGATCCAATAGATTAGGAACCTTGAATGACAACTTAGAGCTCCCTATCTATGATGTACAAGAGCTATGGGAGTGACTCTCAAATGAACCTAGTATGCAACCCTTGCAAGGTGCGCCATAGAATGAGAGATTCCAAGACAAGAGAAAGTATGCTAGTATGCAAGAATCAAAGATGAGATGAAATGAAAAATGCAAGCTAAATGAGAGATGTAAGAGTTAACCTTAGAGATGTAAATGCAAGCTAAATCTAACAAGAATGAAAGTATTACAAAGCCTTCTAGTTAGGCTATGTGATATATGCTAGAGCATAAAGGAAACTAAGCTAACAGTGTCATTAAGCTACAATGCAAGTAAACCAAGTGAATGTAAAATGGATGCAAACTGAATGCAAGACGAGTTATCCAAATGATCCAAAATCACCAAGAAAAACTACAACATAACAATAGCATAAGTGAAAAAGAGATGAGAGAGTGAGGAAAGAGGTTCCTTTTAAAGAAAAATGGATGACAGGGATTAAAAGACCTAATCAAGGGTGGATAATGAGCCTTGAGTGATCCATGCGCACAAGAATCTCACCTGAGCAAGATCAACCATTGACTTTAAGAGGCAAAAGATGTGTGGAGAAGAATTAAAGCTATTACGATTGCATTTCAAGAGGCAAAAGATGTGTGGAGGATACTTAAAGCTATTTTAAAAATAAATATTCCTCTCGCACCGAAAAGTGTACCCCTCATGTGAGACAAAAAGCCTTTTATTTTATTTTTGAGATAAGAATAATGCTTTTCATGTGCATATTTAGGATAAGTGGGATTTTGGGGACTTCATTTAATTAAAAGGGAGAAAATACTTTAAATTAATAAAAAAACTTTGAAAAAAGTGGCCAAACCATATAATAATCAAAAAATAACAAAGTGATGATTTATTCAAGAATAAGCGATGGATAAATTAAGCAAAAATGCTAGAAAGGGGGCTCATAGTCTAGATTTCCATTTTTGGGTGATTGCATTTACTCCTCTTTGACTAATGTATGATCAATCCGGGAACACATTACACCAAAGAATGAAGATAGAAAGATAACAACAGATAGATAGATCTGGCTTTGAAGAATGAAGCACAAAGAGATAGTAGACCTTGAATGTGTAGTTTAGCAACAAAACTAGACACTAGGAGAGAAATAAACATAGAGAAAATGGAAAAGTTAAGCATAAGTTTTAGAGAGACAGTCAAATCAAGAGAAATCGAAAAGGTCAAGCATATGCTCCCGAGATAATAAATAGTCATAGTAGAATCAATATGCAACAAAGCAAACAAATGATAGTGTATTCTTGCCCCCTCATGATCGAAATCAAAATGAGGTAGAGGAGATTCAAAAATGAGCTAGATTTTATCAAATCAAGATAAATTCCATGATGACACATGAGAGATTAAGAACAAAGAATAACCACCAAGCAATGAAGATATGCCCGAGTTTGACTAAGTCTAACTTGCAAGATAAAGCGTAATAATTAGGTCAAAACATGAAGAAAGATGAAATGATGATGATGATGATAAGAGAGAAATAATAATAAGAAAGATGGAAATGATGTAGGGAGAATAAATGATGATTTCCTTAGAAAGATTTGAAGATTAAGCCTTAAGAAGGGTAATTCAACTGCATAGAAGAAAGCAAAATTTTAAAATGTGATTTTGATCATCAAGATAAACCCAAATTTTGGTTTTGATCTTGAACTAGATCCAAGACATCAAAGTTAGGTAAGGGTGCAATTTTTGCACAAATCCAAGGAGTTCAAAAAATTAGGTCAAAATGGGGTCAAAAGGTTATATAAGGGGCCCAAGGGGTCATTTTCAAATCATTTGTCTTTTTTGAGTTTTTGAGTCCAGAGCATTGAGAGAGAGAGAGAGAGAGAGAGAGAGAGAGAGAGAGAGAGAGAGAGAGAGAGAGAGAGAGAGAGAGAGAGAGAGAGAGAGAGAGAGAGAGAGAGATGGACTAGAGGAGGATTCCAATTGAGATGCACTGATTTGAGCATGATCAGCTGCACAACTAACACTTGCAGTATGGTCCACCAGTAAGTAATTAACATCCAAGCCAATTTTTAGATTGTTTAAGCATTTTTAGCATGTTTTTCATATGTTCTAGGTAGACCACATAGAAAACTTATACGATACTTTTGAAATATCTTACCACTGTTGTGAAAAGTCTTGTATGATAGTTCTATTGTCTAAAAAGTGGTGCATCACAATTATATGCATTATCATATCATAGCTACCCATTAGTCACATGATATTAGATGAAGTATTGTCCCAACACAAAGTATCATACTGGTCTAGAGAAAAGTATCATTTGATACTTATTCAACCACCTATTGAAGTTCATTTAGAAATTTCACCACTTTGTGATTTGAGGACTTAGTTAATTGTTTGTGCATCTAATTAGTGATGTTTTAATTTTATTTTTGTTGGTGTAAATGAGTATTTACTATTTACACTTACTTAAGTTTACTTAGGTTAATGCATTATTTTATTATTTTATTTTGTGAGACACTTAGGAGTTTGTGCACCTTTTTGAGTTGTCATGTTGACAACACAGAAGTACGCAACTCTATTTTAGCACATGGTGTCTACAACACTAATTTGCATGTCACACCCTTGTAGGCTTATCCTCTCATCATCACACTTACTTTCGTGCTTAATGGAGGATAAGCCATATATGGTGGACATGTGCTTGGTTGTATGGCATATCATGATGTTGATTACAAGGCATTCTAGATGTATCTCAGAGGCCTTTGTATATAGGCACTCCTAGTGTACTTTCACATGGCATATTGAATGAATATATCGTCATTTTCATCATACTCTCTCTTTCTGGTTTATAGTTGTGCTTGTGTTTGAGTTCTTAGTTCCTGGATGAATTTTTCCCTTAGGCAAATTCTTACATGGTATCAAAGCTTGGAGATTTTCTCATCACATAACCGTTTGAGACCATTGTTGCTTCAACACCTTAGCTTGAATTCGGAGTACTACAAAAATTAGCAGCATCTAGAGCCAGATCTGACCTTGCCATTGCGTTTAGAACACTGATTTGGTGAAGATCAACTATAAACTTGGCTATCTTGGCCCAAAGTTGACTGTAAGGCAAAAAAAATTTGCAAATCGGAACTCAGAGGCCCTAATTTGCAATTCGGGTATGGTCATTTTTGTAGATCTATAATTTAATTGTAATTCAGATCTATCATTATTCTCTATCATTTTTGTCTATACCAGCAGAGAAATTTTTTTTAGCAGAACTGGGCAATGACACCTCGACTTTGTCATTTGGAGATATATTTTATTTTTCGCAGAGAATATTCCTACGAACTAGTGGGCATCTCCTTATTCCAGCGAATATTCTACACATAGTAGTCATCGGTTTCAACTTGCATAACCGACAATTTACACTCCGGCTAGCCCCATTACCCCGACGAGCTTCACATTTACATTTGGGTGTACATGACATTTGTTTTATACAACTGCCTAGGCCATTGTGTGATCAATGTGGGATTTTTAAAAAAATCTTGGCGACGACATCGACTATAGCATATTCCAGCGTATTGAACATCCTATGCATTGAAGATCTGACCTACACTCATCCTCCTTTTCTAGCATCAAAATAGATATTTCGACAGACTATGAGTATATTCTGCCGCTATTTCATATACTCCGGGACCCTAGAGCTCAAACTCCGATGCGTTAGAGTTTTTTCGGCATGCTTGTTCTGTGAACTCATGCGCATTTATTCTAGCCACGACGAAAAATACCGGCACGAAATAAGTTTTTCCAGCAGCATACAGGAATATACCGGCGTTGATAAGTAATTTTCGACGACGAAACAACAAAAACTAGCGACTGTCCAATTTTTTCGGCGTCAAATTGCACTTTCCACCTTTTTTTTTTGAAGTCTACCACACAGTAGTTGTTACCACATATATTTTCCTCGTGTTCTAGTAAGGTTCAATCACAATTCTTTTCCTAATCATGAAGTCGAACTTGAAGTTTCAATTAACTTCAAGTTCAAGTTCGATCTCCCATCTATCTTCCATGTGTTAAAGTCCACTTCCTTTCCCCGAGTCAGTCTTCGTGAAGTTGAAGCCCGATCAATCCAAACTTCAACTTCAACTTCGATGTTAATTTTGTATACTGACGCTTTGTTTGCATGCAGGGTTTCAATCTTTGAGTTAAAAAGCAAGGTGGGCACCAGTGAAGACACTTCCCAAGGCACGCGAGATAATAAATAAGGACTTTAAGGTGGCACGTGTTTAGATACGACAAGATTTGGTGAAAAGGCAAATTTGTCATTTCATGATGACATGGAGTGTTAATAGGTGTGCGGATTTGATGGGCACTCAAAACAAATTACTCAAAGGGTCTTTTCTGATGCATGACACATGAATAGTAATTATTGAATTTACTTGCCATATCTGTACTATGATTTCCTTTGTAAGTCATTCCTTAAATGCATTCATTTTGTCTTCTTACCACTCATTTCACCATTTCCAAAAAAAAAAATCTTGCACCATCAAGTAAGGAGAACAAATCACAGGCTGTAACTCTATCAAATTGTAAGTGTGTTGCCATAACCCTCTATAATTTCATTTGTGCTTGCTTTGTTTTGAAATATTTCAATTTGTATCTTTTTGACCCTATCTTCCATAACGAGTCATGATGTTATTTCATCCCAAGATGCCCAAGTTTGAAAAGCCATGTCTACTTAGTTCTTTGCTTGAAATTCGTGGCACATTTCTGGTTAATAAAAACTTAACTGATGTCATTGAGAGAGCCAGAAACACCTAGTCAGGTCCCATTTATCAAAAGCTAGCTAATAGTGGGTTGCTTGAAGCCGCCGCTTTTCCCACAGCAATCACATGCTCAGAGCTTGTTATTGAGTGTGCAAACCATTATGACCCTAGCACAAGGTGTATTAAGAAAGTTTTAGGGGAAGTAATAGTTAAGATTAACAGAACCAGTGTCTATTCAGCCTTTAGAATTCCTCACAAAGAACCCTATGAACCATGGACGTTCAAGGAAGCAGAGCGCCTATATGCCGAAAGAAAAAGTAGTTACGATAATAAGGTAGCTCAGTCTTGGCTCCTGAAACCGGTAGAGGGTGGTTCAAGGTTGCCAAAACCTTTAACCATTGAGCATTTCATAAAAGAAATTGTGGACATTGTACCTCTGTTGAATAGAATTAAGGGAAATGAACATGCATTTCATTGGGAGTCTTGGATGTATCTTTTCATCCAAAAGATTGTTGAAGGAAACAAGTGCATTGATTGGGATGACCTGATTGCTAAGAACTTGCACAAAGATTTAGTGGCTGTCAATAACTTTGGCCCATTTTTCTTGTCCTCCTATTTGATTTATACCCTAGCAGCGTTTAAAGAATGGGAAAATCTCCCACATTCACCTTGGACCAATGAAATGCCCATTTACCAGTATTATAGTGATCTTCAGGAAGCTACTTTGTGTAAGGAATTCAGAAGGATAAATGATGTCTTTTAGAGAAGGCTAGTCTTTGAACTTCAATGTCATGAAAACGATAGACTGTTTGAAGAAGCCATGCAAGCTATACAAGTCTATGGCTACTTTTACATTCAATTTCCTAGGTTCACATATATTAGGATAGGTGGTTTTTCTGGTGAACCATTGAAGTTACCTTGTTACAGCTTAGACTCTATAGTTTTATTTGAAATGTGCAGACAATTTGTCTCTATGGTAGAGTCTTTTGAGATTTCTAAGAGGTCTTCTTATGTATTCTTTCCTATTAAAATTGGACATTATAGATGCCCTAGCCTAAAGCAAGCTATGTTAACAAAAGTATCATTGGCTTGTCTATGCTTTCAACCCTTCTCTCCTCAGGAAGATTTTGATTATACAGGTTTTGTCAGAAATAATGTTAAGAATGCAGTCTCTCTGGTTCATACCCCGCAGTTAGAAGACTATTGGACGAATTTCCCTAATGAATTTGAAGTAAGGAAAAGATTGTAGTCATGGCTAACTGTGAAACAAATTAATATTTTTAATGTGGATCTTGATACATGTGGGCTGAAAGAAGAGGATTTTGAAGAGGTGCTTGACCCATTCTACATTGACCAGATTGAGTGCATGCCTATTCCCCAAATTGATTGGGGAAGAAGAGAAGAAGATGATGTTTTCTCTCGCACTAAGGATGTGTTGGCTAGGACCGCAAGTTGAATAAAATCGAAAACTGTTGCCACCCCTAACTTGATTAGGAAGTTTTCAAAAAGCAAAAGTAAAAAGGCTCCAAAAAGCAAAAAGAGATCACTAATCAAGATATTCATGATCCTATTGCAAGCCCGGCTGAAGTTGAAGCTGAAATAGTTCGAGAGCCACTTCAACTTCAAGTTCAAGAAGGTACGCCTAAGACTAAAAGGGTGACCCGTTCAAGCACAAGGAAGGCATCAGTGACCAAAAGCAAGGGTGCAGTAACAGTTGATCTCGAGGTTGCAGAAGAACTACCTATGGTGGACAATGTACTTGAACCTAAAAGGTTGCTAGTAAATACTGAAGGCCAAGAGAGTAATCTTGCCTTGGCCAAATTATCCCCTTCCACTGACAAAGAACTAGTCACACCTAAATGGTTGGAGATTTTTGTTGAGAAGAAGAGAAGCATGGTTCCCCTTTCCATGCCGATTGATGATTCAATCAGTAAATGTCTAGGAAAAACACGTAAGGTGAAGAAGGCAAGGACTGAATCAAGGATCAAGTTTGATAAGAATTCAAGGTATTGGTTGGCTGAAATAGCCATGCCACCCGATGGAAGTTCACGCGAATCCTTGGCTCCTCAGGACTCCTAGATAACAAAAGTTGATATAGGGAAAGGAAATTGTGAGGTAGATATGGAATTCTTTGAAGCCTCTAATAAGAAGATTGCACACAGGGTATGGAAGGACAAATAAGAAATGGAGACAATAAAGAGTATGGCTCAATATATCAATGCCATCCTTCATCCTAAGGCAAAACTGATTAGTAAAATGTTAGCGATCATTGATATGTCCTCTGCAACCAACTAGCAATCTCTTGAGAACCTGCACAAATGCAGAGTAGTTGCAAAAACAACAAAGGAATGGGTGCAAGGTGTCCTGGATGACACTGTGAAACATATAGGTCTCCTGGATAAGGCTTCGAAATAAATATCAACCATTACTAAAAAGGTGGAAGTGAGTAATGAAGGATATGAAAAGGAGAAAAATAATTGGGCGAAGGTAGTGATATGGTTGGAAGAGATCCAAGAATTTGGATTACAAAAATTCCAAGCCGAATGCCCTGTGGCAGGTTTAGATGAGAAGGCCTTGTATGTGATCAAAGAATGTATTGAATGGAGAAATGAAGCATTAATATAGGGCATGACTAAAGTCAAGGAAAAACTGCAAGAACTTAAGATCATACACTAGATAATTCAAGGAGACCTTAAATGGTTTGTCAAGTAGTCCAGAGGTAAAGAAGAGGACTTCATTGCCCAATCTGAGAGAGTGATCAAGGAAGTTCATAAGAAGTTCCAAGAACTTTAGGACAAGAAAGCACCAACTAAGCAAGATTTTTCAAATGTAGCACACACTGAAGCCATGCTAATAATTAATCTCAAGAACTTGGAAATGCATGAAGAAAAGATAATGGAATTGAAGAAAGAAAAGGAAATCTAGAAGCAACAGCTTGCCTACATTGGTCTACCACATTAGTCCATTATTTCAGCATTCTCAATTGCCTACGAAGCATGGAAAGAGGGCAAGAAACATGACTAGTAGGGATAGTGCTACCTAATTAGAAGAAATAGTTACACATAGTTGCTTAGTTGTTCTTTTTTGTTATTTTACTTTTTTTGCATTCTGATTAGTAGTTATGTTAACCAAAAGACTATTTTACTCCTGGTAGGGTAATTTTGGCAACTGTCCGGCCCCATGCCTTTTAAATATGTAATAACTAGTATGGTAGAGGGTGAATCTCTAGCATACCGATAGACAAAACTATTTTTGTTGTGGTTTAATCTTAAGTTTTAGAAGTAGCATTTCAAAATTCTGCAAATACAAAGAAAACTCTGTAGTTTGATTTTGTTAAGAGCTTTCACTAGTACATTAGGCCCCCATTTTCAACCAAAGGCCTATTTGGGTTGTTAAATTCTTTTTTTTTTTTTTTAAATGGGCCCGATATGGTCGAAATTTTGACCAAATTTTGACTATGGTAAAATTGTTTAAATTTCAACCTTCAAAACATAGGAAAAAAGGTCACGACAGTGTTAATTTTTTTTTGGGGCGCACCGTGACTGCAATGGGCGGGAGCTTGGTGCAGGGTCAACAGGAGAGCAGAAAGGAGGTAAGAATCTGGTCATTAGATATCATTCCAAGTTTCTTATCTATTAGAAAGTTGTAGAGGCGGATTCCAAAGCTATTCAATGCTTTTACATTTTATCTTTCTCTTCTACTCATTGCAATTTAAAAAACAGAGCCACTGTTAATTCTTTCAGGTCACAAAGTTGTTTTATAGATGATGTTTAGGTTCAGGTTTAGCATATATTTAAGTGCAAGGATAAAGCTGTGGAAAATTTATATTTTTGATATAATGCACTATTCATTTTTTGTATTTCTTTTGCATGCAGGGAATCTCGAGATGTCTTGGTGTTGGAAAACTCTGGATTAGAAACAAAGAATGTAATATGCCATAGCTACTCCCATTTTCTTTTTCACTCAATTTAGCAACATTACCTCTGACAAAATTTGATCCAGACCCATTCACACAGGTTTGTGGCCATTTTACTGTAGATTGCTTTGCAAGACATTAAACAAGAACTCAATCTTTGGGAGGATTGATATATTGTAGAACATCTATATTTGCATTATTTTCCTCTTCATTCCAGTAGTTTATTTTCTATATGGCTTGCATCCACAACATGACCTTGTTGAGTCAGGAGTCTTTTTCACTACTTTATTTAAAGAAGAAAGGAAGCTTAGCTTGCAAGTTTTCAAAAGAACTTCATTGTAGAGTTTGGAGCCCCAACAATGTAAATACTATGAGGAAACTATACGAGATGCATTGTTATAAGTTATACAAGCTTTCCTGGTGCAATCTAGAAGTACCATTTTAAGGAACTGTTTCTCCAAAATAGAAAATGTAATGTAGTGATTCTAGCATATGACGTGCAGATGGGTATTCTTGTGTGGGAGAAAAAAGAAGAAGAAAAGAAGCAATTTTCTTTATCATCTCTGGCTAAAGACACAACTCATACTCTTGAAGCTGTGTTATATTCTCTCATAGATAGTCCTGCTATAAATAATTATTCATTTTTTCCCTCATGCTTGTGCTTTGAATGATTAGGAGTAGCGTGTATCTTGTTGGTGTTTCAAACTGCTGAAACTATCAAGCAACAAAATGCTTAATATCACAGTGAAATGACTCACACAATCTAGGGATTAGGCAATTCCCAATATCAACTATATGAATGAATCACTATAACCCAACTTCAACAAAACCAAATGATGGTTTCCTACTCTTTTGGCTCTGCTAAACCAAGGCGGGTATACCTAGGGATAATTCTAATGCAACTGTGTATGAAATTATCTTAGTTTCATTCTGATTCTCATCTGTTACCTTCACATACATACACAGCTCACTTCAATTCTTTAATGCTCTCAAACTTATGCACATCCCTTATCAACAGATCTGGTCATAATTCTCCTAAAATTTACAAGTATTCCTGGAAATAACAACTACCTAAGAATCAGGAATTAGATATAAATGAGTTGAGACCAGCATTTATAATTCTTGAACAGGATTGAAATAATTTTGATTTTATAAGATGACTTGATATGCAACAGCAGAATTCATCCTTGTTTACTTCTAATTTATAAGACCAGTGCCTTATCCATTGGGCAAGAAATTGACTATTGGCGAGAGATCTAATTCAAATAACTTGTATAAGAATTAATCAACTGCAATCACCCATCTCCATTCTTATGCAATATCCCTTTTATGAACTCATAAACCCTATTGATTTACTGAAGCATTTATATAATTGCTTGAATTAAAAGCAACATACAACCCATCCAAACTGCATTCAACCAAATAAACCTTATTTAAATGACTTCAAAGTAAACAAATCCATAAACTGGAGACAGAAATTGATGAATTAGGCAAGCTTCAAGATTTAAGTTTCTAGGTATTTATTTGACACCATTTCCCCATGGCCTACTTCCACTCTCCCAATTGCACCTAAAAACTACCAACTGCACCCTTTAGGACCCCAACTACACCATGGATGTAATATTCATTGTTTAAGCACAATTGGGGGCATCTTGAGTCATTTTGGTCTTTTGGGGTGTAATCTGCTCTATCAGAGCTCATTTGGTTAACAGAAAGCACCTATTTTGATCAAAATTCACATCTAGGGTTTCAATTTCATGTTAGGACCTGGAGTAGATGACTTTTTGTTATTGATGGTCTATTTACAATATGTGGCAATTATTGGGAGAACACATTCATTGAAAAACTACTAATGCTTGTTTGCAGGATGTTGTTGAAGACTTGTGTGCTTGTTCAAACTCTATGCATGGTTTTTGTAGATTAGATAACACTTTATTTGGTTCACCAAAATTAACTTTCTATACTACTTGGTGTTTATGCATTGTTTAGAACCCTAGGAGTTGCATGGACATATCATCTCCCCTCGTTATTCATAGATCTTGGGTGCAAGAGAAATTTGTGCAATTTCTATAGAGAGGCCTATCTTGGACACAAGACTCATCACTTGGTGAGCCCCAAGGAGTGACCTTGAAGTGGTGATGGGCCAAAACTAGGTTTCAACATTCCAACCACTATAATAGACTTGATACAATTAATGTCATGTCAATGGTATTGTTGTGTGATAGCTCTCCTTCAGTATCTATGTGGTGTATCAAACCCTAGTTCTTAGGGCTCGGAGACCTTCTGAGGAAGTTTATCATTCACTTTCGAAATGAAATGACCACACTAAATACCTTGTTTTAGAGACCAAAATCCTTTCTACCCACTAGCTCAAGGGGTCATTAATGCCCATAAAGACATCCCATATTCTCACATCCTTAGTAGAGACAATAGTCCCTATGGAAGTAATGCCCTTTGGGAACCAAATCTTGGTAGCCCCAAGAAGTGAGTTCACTATAAGGGAGAGCCTATGGTGCCAAGATTCTTAGTTTTCCACTCTAGATAAGCATGGATGAACTTCGGTTCAAGTGGGAATTCAATGGAATATACAGTCTTAAATCCTAGGTTGTGATGTAAAACTATTATTGTCTTATTGTGCCTTGTGTGTGTGTAAAACATTAATCAAGATAAAGAAAAACTTGCAAATTTACACCTTGGATACTATTCAAACACTTGTCAAAAAATTTCAACATTGTCAAGACATTGTAAACTTTGGTCCAAAACACTTGAAACCTTGAAAATATGGAGACTTGTAACCTTAGGAGTGCTTGGCATGACTTAGATTACACCTTTGCATAGCATCCACTTACATTTATCATTCTTTGAGCTTCATGCTTGCATCCTGTTAGTAAACAGATTTGTCCTTTGGATAGAAAAATAAAAGAGAACTCAACATGCCCAACTATGAAAGACAAAATACACTAATAGTTGGATTAGTTATCATTGATTGATAACTATCCTCTAAATTAAGAGGTATAGCTCCATCATTTATATATTTGCAATGAATTTAATGATAGGATATACCTTTAATCCAAAGGTACTAAGGTTTTCTAACATTTATCCATAGACATGGGATGAATACGATTGCTAGATTTATAAATTGAATGGGAAGAGAAAGCCAAATAAGTAGCCACAAGACTATCTAACCAATGTTTTGTATTATAGGAGAGAGAGAGAGAGAGAGAGAGAGAGAGAGAGAGAGAGAGAGAGAGAGAGAGAGAGAGCTAAAATTGTAATGTTCTGAAGGCAATTTTTGTATAGTTACTTTTATTTGTTTTTGTTATGTATGATATCATTTTGGGACTTAGAAATTTTTTCCCAAATGTTTCCATCGATGCCAAAGGAGGAGATTATTGGAAATATGGTCAGCTATATGTCTTGATGGTTTTCATTTATGGAAACATACATTCAACATTTCATTTATGCATTTAAAGATAGAAATTGTTTAAGTATTAAATAGTTTGCAACAATTCAGAGAATAGATCTGAAGAGTATGGATGATGCGTTGAGAGTTATCTTATGTGTAGTTGAGGAAAGCTTCATAAAACTATCATGATGATGTGTTCCATTGCATAGATGTGTATGAACAGTACGACACAAGTTATAGTAAGATTAAAAGTGTGGGTATTTAATAGTGCAAAACATAGCATAGCAGTAAACAAAGTTGTATGACTTAAAGAATTATTTTGGTTACAAAATAATTACTAAGTTATGTTGAGCTGACTATGTGGATATTATTCCATAAGTTATTTTATATTACGTCAAGCATGTGAAGACATGAAGGTTGCCAGTGTAGAGTTTTGTTAATGTGAAAGGTATAAGCAAAGATCTTATCTTGCGCAGAGAAGGAGGAACTTGTGTGATTAGATGTGACATGCAAACTATTATGAGAAATATCTGCAAGTTTTATGTGATGTGAAATCTGATGTAAGATCGGAGCAATTCTGAGTTATAGTAGCCAAGAAAGTATTGTATGTATACCTATTTTGTGAAGGAATTGAATTGTATAATTGCATGTTAGGGCAGTGAGATATTCTTGCGTGTAATAGTTATACCAACTCCTAACAAGGTTGTAGCAACTCCTAATAGGGTTGAGGCTTCTAACAAGGCCTAGTCCTCTATCAAGGACTTGAAATAATATATGTACTTCATAGACTTCTAATAGGGTCAATACCCTTAATAGGATCCTATTGTTTAGTGAATCATCTAGTGGGTACCATCCCCGCCAGGGTTTTCCCTTGGCCAGGGTTTCCCTAGTTAACAAATAATAGTGTTATGAGTTCTTTATGTGCATGTTTATATTTACTATTCAACAATTATGGTTTACTTCCGTATGCAAGTTAGAAAGTAATTAACAATATCTCGTTGTGCGCAAAAGTTTGTAGAATATTGATTCACCACCCCCCCTCTTAGTATTATCTATTTCTAGCATAATAAAGATCTTTCCAAAAACATAAAAAAGAATATATACTTTGAATATATATGCATATATTCCATTTTCATTAATAAATAGAATATATTAAACACAAGATACATATGTTAATATATATACTCCCACACATGACATTAGCAAAAATTTAAATAGAAATAAGGAATGGGAATGATCATTAGCAATAAATTATGCATTTATACCTACCTATCTTTAATGTGTCTAACTTATTTCCTTCTCATGTATGGCCACACCACCTGGTTAAACACCTAGTGTACTTTTCTACTAACATATATACACTTAGGTCACTTTTAGAATGGTCTACCTTTTTTTAATTTATATGCCCGAATGCTTATATTATAGGTGATAAGGACCAGTCAAACATGCAAACTTGAATGATGTACATGATGTGAATATAACACCAAACCCTTAAATGGGTCCAATCCAAGTGCCTTAATGTGCCTTGATTTTCACCATCAATATCAATTATTATAGTTAGAAGGCCTCCCCTTGTCTTTACTAAAAAGATTAATGATGACATGTCACTTATTTTATAACTAGCTAGAGAGTAAAGTGATTCATCCTTATGTGTCTCTCATAATATAGGAGGAACTAATACATCATCTAAATAAGTGATAGGAATGCATGAAATAAAGATTTTCTGCATCGTATTCAATCAGAGAGCATGACAATCTTTATGTAGAGGCATCATCTTGGTTTATATAGAGTAGAGAAAATTTGTAGAGTTTTTAAAGAGATTCTTATTGCTTTCCACTCTACATATTGTTAATCTACATCTACTACCAGTGTGTGTGATTAGCAGAGAA
Organism: Cupressus sempervirens; assembly: GCA_028749045.1. Lineage (NCBI taxonomy): Eukaryota > Viridiplantae > Streptophyta > Pinopsida > Cupressales > Cupressaceae > Cupressus > Cupressus sempervirens. The sequence continues at coordinate 3,984,554 of CM053791.1, forward strand.
CCATTATATATATATATATATATATATATATATATGTATGTATGTATGTATGTATGTATGTATGTATGTATGTATGTATGTATGTATGTATGTATGTATGTATGTATGTATGTATGTATGTATGTATGTATGTATGTATGTATGTATGTATGTATGTATGTATGTATGTATGTATGTATGTATGTATGTATGCATGTATGTTAATCCCTTATTCATTTCACACCCCATCACGATCATTAGGTGAGAGTCTTTCACTGCAATCCATTTGGTGTCAATCTTCCACTAGGATTCATTTGGTATGAGTATTCATTTGTTTCTAACCCACATTATGATGCATAATGTCAAGTTGCAACACACCAACGCTGCCACAATACTCTTTGTAAATGTTGGAGATAGACCTTTGCGGACCTCAATTGTAGAGATCCAATATCATTCATTAAAAAATATATTAAAGGAACCCTCTTCTTAGATGAACAAGAAAGTGGTTCATTGTCCATCCATTTACTAGAGCTTTGTATTGAAAAAAATGGGTTTGTTCTTCATATAGAATATTGCACTGAACATCCTTTAAGGTAGTTTGTAGTGAAGCACTCCTAAGCATCCTTGAGTTCACACACTTGTGAGTTGGATGGAAAGTCTAGAAAGGATGCTTAGAATATTCAAGGTATTCTTTTATTTTCTTGCATTTATAGTTAGGCTTTGATACCATGTTGAGTAACATGGATCATTTTCTATAAATGTAATAACATTGCCAATGTTATTAATGATTTCAAAATGCAGATTTGGATCTCATATAAATATTAGAGGAGGAGACATGTCTCTATAGTTAATCATCATTATATTAATAATATAAATAACTATATGTATAACTCATCTTTAAGCATATATGTAACATGTTATTATATTATTATATAATAATATATAATGTATATTATATAAAAAATATATTACATTACATATAAAATATATAGGATATTTATTTTAAAGATGTTTTACCATCAAATCAATCTGACAGAAGCTACAACCTTAACAAAATGAATCATCGCCTCATCACCAACTTCAAAAACATGATGTCTCTTAGACTTATCAACATTCACTGTATACTTTTGATTACTTTTTTCCAAGTTCAACTTCACTTCTTCATGAAAAGACTTCATAAAATCAGAAAATTCTTCCCCTTTTCTCTTCTCTTCACTAGCAACATCCCTCAAATCTAATATACCTCTAGGTTACATTCTAATAACAATCTCAAAACATGTTTTTTCTGTACTCCTATTCACAAAATTATTATTTGCAAACTCATCTTGTGCCAATACAATATTCCAATCGCTTGGCTTATCTCCAAATAAATAGCTCAAAAAATTGCCCAAGCTTCTATTTACAACCTTTGTCTTTCCATCTATCTGTAGATGGAATGTAGAACTAAATCTCAACTTAGTACCCATCTTCTTCCACAAAGTCCTCCAAAAGTAACCAACAAACTTACAGTCTCTGTTAGAAATAACACTTTTTGGGAATCCATGCAATCTAACAACATCTTTGAAGAAAATCTTAGCAATATGCACAAAATCTCATGTCTTCTTACATGGTATGAAATTTTCCATCTTAGAAAATCTATCTAAAAAAACAAATATGGAATCATACCCTCTTGCTATCTTAGGTAATATAAGAACAAAATTCATACTAATGTCACTCCAAGCTTTCTCAAGAAGAAAAATAGGTATATAAAAACTAGTATTCTAACTTACTCCTTTTGCAATTTGACAAATTCCACAAATCCTTACAAAATTCTAAACATCATTATACATATTTTGTTGATATAACTTATCCTTAAGCAAAAGAAAACTCAATGTCTTATCAATTCCAAAATGTCCATCCAAACCACCACAATGTTTTTTGTTAATCAAATTAACTCTCATAGGACTTCTTGGTATACACAACTAATTATCTTTGAACAATATACTTTCTTGAATGAAATACTCATCATACTTACTTATTTGTTATGATAGATTTGGTGCTTCGCACTCTCTCCACATCGTAGAAAAATAGGGGTAGTATCAAAAAGTTCTTTCATTTCATCAAAACCAATAACTTCAACCTTCATCTCGATCATCAAAGACCATCTTATGCTCAATGCATTAGCAAATTGATTAGTAACTCCACTCCTATTCTTGATCACAAATGTAAAAATTTGCAAGTATTCAACCCACTTCAGATGTCTTTGATTCAACTTATATTGACTTTCCAAATACTATAAAGCTTTATGATCAATATACCGCATAAACTCCTTAAGAATCAAATAATGTCTCCACTTCTTCAAGGCTTTAACAATAGCATACAACTCTTGATCATACACATAATACTTCCTTTTAGCACACAGATATAGTGTAAATACCCTGTTGTATTATCCTTTTTCATATGACAAATACAATAACCAATAGAAAACCAATTGAATGCCCAAAATGGATTGCCATTTCTGTCATTTCAATTTGCTTATCAGAAAGTACAAAGGAAGCAAACTCAAAACCCCTACATACTATTGGATCGACTGTATATGTACTCTTCTTGAAAGAAAACAAAAAATTACACAAGTCTCAGACCATCACAATGCCTTGAAAACTCATTTATATAGATATGAGTTGCAACAAGCAAAGGGCAAATGTGATTGAGAGGTGTCCAAGGAACAAAACATTACACAAAAGACTAAAATGTCACAACAGAATGCCAGGTGTATCAAATATTCTTTTAGGTAGGCCCATTCCTGTTACTGTTGTACTTATCAACTTCTAATTTGTCTCTCATTGTTCTGGATCCTCAGAATACATGGCTACCAGGCTAGCCAATGAGGGGTGATCTTGTGATGCCTTCGGATTAGTTTGTTCCTATGGGTTTTCACTGCTTTCACCTTGAGCAGGCACTATTTCCTTTTCACTTTCTTCTTCCTTCAATTCTGGTGCTGATGTGTGAATGACCTGCACCTCATCTTCCTGTTCCCTATCATTATCTGAACTGCCTTCCTCCAATTTCTGGTCCAAAGGAATATCTGCCATCCATGTGTTAAACTGTATGTCATTCGGCTAGCTGAACCGCAGGATATCATCTTGTTTCTTTAATATATAATCAACCTCCTTTTCAAAACCAACAAATTCTTGCCTCAAAGAATCAAAAAATAACTGGACTTTAACTAATTCCTCTGTCGTGGTGGCCCATCAGGCATGCCTCTTTTCATTAACAACTTTATTTATCCTTATGCAGAAAAGGTCATCCAGTTCTTTACTCCATTCATCCTTATTTTTCAATTGGTTCTTTCTATTCAAAGCACAAGGAAACAGATCAAATTTTTGATTCTTGTATTTATTCAAATAAGAAACAATTTTCAGTTGCAAAGCAACTCTCCTATTATCAAAATCTATCAAGTCATTAGCAATATCATATAATTTTTCAATATGGTCATTTGAAGACCTTATAACTGAATAACATAAAAGGGTGATTTCTTTTTACCTTTTTCCCCACTTGTTAACAATAGGCTTGAGGATTTCATCATGGGTTTTCAATTGCTCCCATATACTTATTACTCTTGCCAACTGATCAAAAAACAAGCGCCATTCAATCTTATCTACCAAATACATTAGGGCCTTTCTAAGCTTATCCTCATATTGCGTATTTAACTCTACATCTAAAGCCCATAGCTTATTTTTTTCTTCTTCAAAATCCTCAGCTGTATAATATTCTGGCCTTTGAGGTGTGTCTGGTAGTTCTACAAGGGGGGTGGATTTAAAAGGTTCCACTGGAGGATGCGGGTATGTTATTCTTGGCCTCGTGGACTTCCCCATTACCTTGTTTTCAAGTTCAATTCTCCTTTTTACCTTCCTATTATAGGCCTCAAGAAGTGTTTCATATTTACCCCGTAACTCAGACATGGTATGTTCCTCCTTCTTTGCAGTATCCAAAAGAAACTTGGAAGATTCCACATTCCAAGATGTTGCTTGCACATGTGAGGTATCGACAACTCTTCTCACAATTAAGCTTCCCATCAAGCCAAAGTCATCTGACTGCGATGATGTGGCTCTGGATCCTCTTCTTAGTGACCAACTGACCAATGCAGCTTGATCTTCAACGAATGCAGTGGCTTGAAAGTTCTCTTTATTCTAGTCTTGCAAAGTCAATTTATTTGAAACAGAACTAAAAACTAAACCATAAGCAACATCCCAATTTGGCAACAATAAAATGTTAGATGCCTTGACCATTTTCCTCCCTTCCTCAAGGCTTATATTCTGTAATTCTTTTATCATTTCTTCTTTAGTTTGGTTCTGAATGGAAGTTTCATCGATTTCTGGATGCTCTATTTTCATCTTTTTACATTTCTCCTCAAAAATGTTCATGTTTGCCCTCCATGCAAACTGCTGAAAAGCCCTAGATTTAGCAAAACTGTCATCAGTCAAAAATTTATGACTTGCCTGCTCTAACACAGGGTCCAATTCCCTACCACTATAATCTGCTACAGTTAGATCCAAACTTGGGAGGGAAGGTTCTGGAGGGTTACCCTCATCTAATTCTGCTTGAGTAATAAAAATACCTCCCTGTGATCCCATCTGTTCGATCTGTTCACCAGTGAGATGTTCTTCTCCGATCCTCAGAGGGGACTGAGTGGGCGAATATTCCTCAACTTGAGGCCTTTCTTCTGTTATTACCTTCTGCCTCTTAGGACTAGGCTCATCAGGTCTCTCCTCTTGGGCTATACTAGTGGATCCTTTTATTTGTTTGCCCTTATCTATAGGAACCCTTTTATTCTGAATTATAGTATACCTAAGCCTCTTTTGTACAATTATTTTACCAGCTCCCACATTTGGGGTGAAAGCCAATCTCCTTATGACCTCTCTGGCCTTATCAGGATAGGAATCAATAAAAAATTGCTTCTTTTCATTTATGACTTCCATTATTTCAGGGCAGCTATTCATGAGTTTACTTATTTTTTCAGCCTCTGTAACAACATTATCTAAAGGATCATATTTATTATCAAAAAAATGAATGAATTCTAAGACCCGGGAATAAACTCTCCACTTTTCCTTTTTAGTTTCCTGCTCCTGCAATGAGAATTCATTCCTTATAATGTCCTCTGGATAATAAGAATTGTGCTTGACTGGTCCCAACTTGATTCTATGCCTCAACATCTGATTGAAAAATCCCTCAGAATCACAAAAACAAGGATGAGAGACAACCATCATATACTACTCCAAAATTTTATGCAAAAAGAGCCATCCCCCATTTGTAATCACAAACTGATGGGCCACTATGCAGGTAGGGAAAATTGACCCTAATTGCCTTTTCAACAAAAATATTTCTTCAACTCCTCCTAACTGCCACAAAACTTCAGCCACTCCTACCTTCAAAGGTACTTGGTAAGGTAAAACATGAGGACTCCCTTTAAAACCATATATTCTGAAAACAGTAGAAACAGAGTAAGGGATGATATCTCCCCAATTATGTGAAACTTTCAAGTCATGGGGGTTATCCATAGGCCTAATGAGACTCATTAGTGCTTTAGAGATTCTGAGATTGTCACTCAATATAAGGCACCTCAGCTTAGAAGCAAAATATCTATCAAATATGACAAAACTAGCATTACTTGCATCCCAGGTCATATCTGCACTCCAAAACTAGACTGGCAGTATTCCCCATTCTCCTCTCTGTTTAGTTCCATCTCATTACCAAAATATGTCACTCCTTTGAACAAAAACATATGCATTAATAAAGAGTAGTGACCAAAAGTTTTTTCCACCTTGCCCTTCGCAATCCCAACTAAACCAATGTGAATTTCTTCAGCCAAAAAGGAAGCAAAATAAAAAATAACATCTACACCGAAGGAAGCAATCTGAACCATCATGTACATGAAACCAATGGGCATAAGTTCTTGCTCATCTTCACCAAAAACTTGGCATAAGTTCCTGTATATCTCTACAGCCCAGGAAGTAAAAAGACTCTTCTTAAAAGGCTCTCTAGAGGCTATAGTAATTACTGGCAACGTTCCTATTGTACCAATATGTGCCCTCAGTGCACCTCCCCTGATTACATCCTTCTTTGCTTTATATTCATTCTCTAATTCTAGCAGATTGATTTGCACATGGTAATTTGATAATGGTTCCAGGTGAAAAACCTCTCTAATTTCTTCAAGAGTAATCGAGACCAGAGGCACACCATCCTTTCTTCTTACAACCCTAATGGCTTGGTCATAATTCTTAGCAATGGCTTCAAGCAAATCATAATCCATGAAAACACTTGGGACTACTAACTTTCCCAAATCAAAATTCTAGACATTAGCATGCGGGGCAAACAACTTCCTTTCTAAAAACCACTTTTTAAACAAGATAAGACCAGTTTGAGTAGTTGTTGCATCCCTTACCCAACTCCCCTTGTCATATAGGCCATCCATAATTTTAAGCCTAGGGTTTAAAGAAACCAATTTTTTAACTTGTGCAGGCTCTACAGTAGACTCTAGGAGTAATTCTAATAAATCATCATGGACATTCCTATCCATATAGTTAATTTGCCCAGAAAATGGCTTCTTAGGAGGCATTTTGACAGTATTGAGAGAACTAGAATGCCACAGAGGTTATAGTATGAGTACTTACTTGACTTGCTAAACTTGTTCTTCTCTGAACCTCTGTAATTGATCTTGAACAACTAAGGAATAGTTTTCACATTCTTACCAAGCTTTACACGACGAAATCAATAGGTTCTTGCGCTCAAAAAATCTAGAATCTTTGTTCACATGGGACTGGAATTAATGAAAATCTCCTATATTATACTCTATTTTTTCCACACACGAAGCTTTCATTTATCATAAATGCACAGGACAGAAAATAGAGTGGCATCGCATTTCCTTTTTTAAACTTGCACCGTTGATCCATGAAAAATCCTACGACTTGGGAATGACAACTAGGCTGAATCAGCTTTCTTCTTAACACATTAGCAGTCAAACCAATGAAACATCTCCATTTGTACCTTTCCTTCAAGGCTGACACTTCAAACTGGGCTCACAAATGACCACAGACACGTGTCATCAACTCGCTAACTCGTTATACATAACTCTTGAGAACCTTTCCATAGCAAGCTAGCGATAACCACTAATCTTACTTTAATCATGTGGTAGATAATTGAAACAACCTTTAAGAACACAATGGTGGGTCCCTTGCTCATTGACTCACTATACTTATTTATTGCACATCTCCTCATAGTGAGTTAACGAGCGTCGTCGATCTAGATTTGATCTTGCGGTTAGCAATTTACTGCAACAATGGTGGGCCACCACTCGCCAACTCGCTATACATAACTTCCAAGCACTTCTTCATAGCGAGCTAATGATGGCCTTTTATCCTGGCTCAATCTCATGATCAGAAATCTTTGTACTTTATACACGGGAAGTGGGTCCATGATACCGTTGTTGCTGAGCTGGCTCAACACGCTGGCACACACACACACACACACACACACACACACACACACACACACATATATAAATCTCTTGATGACATCACATGTCTTGGGCCTTGCCATGTTTATGACTTTCAGGTGGGTCGCTATGTCGCTACCAGCAAAAAAAACAACAATCCAACTAGCGACATGGTGAGCTCCGACGAAACAAAGTTTTCCGGCTCAAAGATATTTCAATAGGATGCCACCATGTAATTTGATCTGCATAGCTCAGCCTTATCACATCACTCATTCGGGGCCCACCGTTGAGGATTTTTCAGTTACATTACCATTTTTTGAGCAATCGCTACATCGCTACCGGCATAAAAACCACAAATTCGGCTAGCGATATGGTGAGTTCCGGTAAGCACTTTAAAAACAATGCCTGAAAAAAGAAACTACAAAAGACAATAACTTGCAGAGGGACAAAAGTGAAACATGCACCATCTCTTCCTTGGGATCCTCAAAATTACTTTTGATCTCAGAAAGACGTCATCTTTGGAAAATTTGAGCATTCACTATATCGCCATCGACAAGTTGCAAGTGTTTTCAGTTAGCGACTTGGTGAATTGTCGGATAAAATTAAACTCCGGTGACACCACTGGCAAATATTTCCACATGCCTTTCTTCTTGAAACTGACTGGTCTGGGACATAGTACATGGTCAATAGATCTTCTCGCCAACACATTTTGCGGCACCGGACTCCACTTTTCAGTATTACACATAATTCTTCGATGGTCGCTACCTTGCTATGTGTAACATACAAGCATCTTGCCATAGCGAACATGCAACAACCGTAGATTCAAATCAGATTAGACGGTAAGATTAAAACCCCTTTTTCAAAAGACTTAACAACGACGATCAAGCAGGCGAGAAAAGAATATTCGCTCCTTATTATTTGCTTTTTCTTTTTTTTTTTTTAAATTTTCGCGCCAGGAAAAACTTAAAAGGAAAAACCTAAGGCTTTTCATAGATTTTTCAAAGGTATCAAAATATACTATGCCAAAACCTAAAGCCCTATGACTTATCAGAAACTTCTTATTTGATTTTTTTATGATCCTAAGAAAATTTGATTTGCAAAAAATCAGACCAACATATCTGATGTACTCATTAAAAGATACTTTGTCCTCAATGGAGGGATCATTTTTGTACAATTTAATGTGAATAGCACACAAATTGTATTGCACATTTATCTACTAGATGTTGGGTACGTTGATTTGACATAATAAATTTCTTAGAGGATATACAAACTTACTGATTATGAACAATAGGTATGTTCTTAGAAAAAAAATCCATACTCATTGTAAACAACAGGTATGGACTTAATGCATATTTCATGAGTTGTGGTTCATAAAAACCCATACTCATCAGCTTGAATTGTTTGTTTAATACCCAATGCATTGAGGTGACGCTTACAATTTGAATTCATAACAACTATTTCTCATCAACTTAAATTGTTTGTTTAGTACCCATTGCATTGACATGACACTTACAAGGTTGAAGTATTGCAACTTCCTAGAAGGTCTGCCTACTCAATTCCATGATGATCCAACTTTCCTTGATCCTTGGGAGAATAATGTAGGAACATCAAGGTCAAGGTTGAAGGCATGAGAAGACATTAAGGTCTCAAGATAACCAACATGACCATGTTAGAACAGTTGATGTAATAAGACCTTGTGAAAGTCCTTTTTGATATGTTTGTAATCATTTTAGTTATATTTGAAAACATTAATTAACAAAAACCATATGTGTAGATATAAAAATTAATCACAACATGTCCAATTTATTTGTAGGTATATTTTCCTGGGAAGAAAGACCATGCCTAACAAGATGAACCCAGAACAAAATAATGAGACAATAGTTGCATTGTGGGCTCAGTTCCGAAGAAAACCTGATAAATGTTATTGTCCTTACAAAATGTGTAAGGGCTTAAAGAATTGAAGAATTCTAATCACAACATTCCAGAGTCATTGTAGGCAATATGGTCATGTTAAAGGGGGCCATGATTTTCATCCATTGCTAAATGTGGATTTCCTACTGGAGGAACATGGAGGTGTGAATATCCAAGTTGAGGATAACACTCCCATGGAAGAAGATGATAATGTGCCAGAGGACATGATTGAAGAAGATGGTATTGAGGCAAGTGATGAAGAGGCTCACAATGATGGTACTAGCGAATCTGATAATAATGATGATGGCCTTGATATTCCTTTACTTGAGAAGGCACACGAGCCCTTATACGAAGGCTCCCAAACAACTCTATTGTCGGCTATAGTGTTGTTGGTGAACTTAAAAGTTATGAATAGTATATCCAATGTAGCAATGTCACGTATGCTAAGGTATGTCATTTTTGTCATCTTCAATGTTAGCATACAATTACTATTCATTATATTAACAATGCATATTTGTTGTTGTAGGTTGATTAGTGAGTTTTTGTTACAACCATCAAACATTTTGCCTTGTTCGTACCGAGAATTATCTAACATTATGGATCAGATGGAATGAAGTATCAGACAATACATGCATGTCCCAATGATCACATTCTATATCATAAACAACATGAATTTGCAACAGAATGCCCTGATTGTCATTTTAGTAGATATCGGTCAGATCAAATAACAAAAAAGTGCCTCACAAGGTTCTTCGGTACATTCCCATTATTCCACATTTTGAACGGTTATTTAGGTGCACTAGCTTGGCACAATTTATGGATTATCATGCATGCAATAGAAGTCAGGATGACATTATGCGAATGCCTGCCGATGGTTTTGCATTTAAAGAGATAGAAGAAACATGGTCACACTTTAAAGAAGAACCTCGTAATCTGAAACTTTCATTGGCGGCGGACGGTGTCAATCCATATGGAGATATGAGATCTGTTTACTCAGTATGGCCTATTTTTGTTATTAACAATTACATTCCTCCTTGGATGTCCATAAAGAGAGAGCACATAATGTTGTCAATGATTGTGCTAGGTATTTTTTTTTATTTTATAGTTATCTAAATTAATTTATAAATAGTGTATGAAAATGGTTATAATAATTATGTAATGTTTATGTTCATTCAATTGCTAGGTAAATACCAAGTTAAAGATACGAACGTGTATATTGAGCCCCTAATTGACGAGTTGTTGAAGTTATGGAATGACATGACTATGTATGACATCTCTAGACTGATAGGACATCGACAATTTCAATTCCATGCAATGCTTGTATGGACAATACATGATGCCCCTAGGCTAAATCATTTTTGCGGTATGTTATATTGTGAAGATTACATATTTTTGGTATGTTATAGTGGTTACACATTACTATCGAATGCTTAAGTTGTGCGTGATCATTGTACATGATCCAATTATACATGATCTTTTAGGTCTTCAGACAAAAGAAAAATTTACATGTCCAGTTTGTAGTTCGAAGATAAAATGTTGTCATTCGAGAAGTTTAGGAAAGCAGGTGTTTGATGACTTTAGACACTTTCTCCACCATAATCATAAGTATCGAATTGTCGAAAAACATCTTTTCAATGGGAAAGAAGAGACATCATCAAGGCCACGAAGAATGACACCTCATTTATGGAAGTTAGAATATGATCGACTAAATTGTCGAAGGTAATGTCCAATTGGTCGTCCGAAGTTTACAATTTGTATTTCGATATTGTCTTATATTTACTAATGCTGTAACTGATGCTTGTGAAGGTCGTCAAGGCATCAATGACCAACTTCTTAGAGGAATGAAAAGTTATCCTACTCAATTTAGTAGGTTACCATACTACAAGGATCTCCCAATCGCGCATTTGTTTGATGCTATGCATATTGGAAAGAATGTAATAGAGACACTATGGAAAATGTTGGATGGAAGGCGTGATAGAGAACAAATTGCTAAAATTTGTACTGACATTCATGAATCTAATCATGCACTAAAAGTTTTCATTGAATCAAATAGGAATGGAGACCACATAAATACAAGTGCCCTTCCTTGGTTATTAACGGAGCAACAAAGTGATGCATTAAAAAAAGTCATAAAAAAAACAAAATTTTCAACAGGATTTGCTACAAATATAAGCACTCTTCTATCAAAGAAAGTTAATTTTGGGCCAGAGTTGAAGACACATGATTAGCATACCTTCCTCAAGGTAAGTCATGTTTTCTATTTACAGTATATTTGTAAGATTGAATGTAGTACCAGTTGCATTATTTAATAATATATTGAAATGATCATTTTTTAATGATTGTAGTTCGTCCTACCTCTATCCCTTCCACAACAGTTTGACAACAGTATTAAACAAGTTATATATGATCTTGAAAAATAAATGAAGTTAGAAGAGTGTTTTTTCTTAGATTTGTAGCTTTTTATTTGAAATCTATTGTATAATTTTATTTGAAATCTCCTCTATGTGTTTTTGCGTGTTGAATCTCTTTTAGGTGGTTATCATCTAAAGAAATTGATAAAAAAGATATAAAATATTGGAAGAGAAAAATTCCACAGCTTATGTGTGAAATGCAAAAGTGTTTACCTCCAACATTTTTCAATGCTCAAGAACACTACCTCATACATCAAGTTGAGGAGATTGAATTGTGTGGACATGTACAAGCTAGATCAATGTGGATGGTTGAGAGGCACTTGAAATTTATGAAGGGCTTGGTTCAACAAAGAGCACGTCTTGAGGGTTCTATGATAGAGGGATATATGATATACCAGACCATGGTGTATATCAATGAATATCTTCCAAATTTTGCAGCAAGTATCCATGTAGATCACATTTGGGATCCCAACTGTAATGACAAATTCAAAGGGGAGTACCTAACGAGGAAAGGTAGATTGAGGAGGGTGACAGGTAATTATAAGTTTTTTTTTGTAATTTAACAATTCTTATCCATCATCAATATATCTAAGTTGTTTCTAACTGGTGTAATTGTCTTCTTTATAGTTGGTCGTGAGTGGGATGCACTACACTTGTACATTGCAAACAATCTTGATTGGATGACAGTGTGGATTGAACAGTCTCAAGAAAATGGTCGCTCATTAACATGGGATGGTATTGCATCATTGGTTAAAGAAGCTCATCATAATGGAGATCCTAATGTTACGCCAATGGTACTTGATCTAATATATGGCTTAAGAGTTACAAAGGTATGCATAAGATTACTAATCATGAGACATAAGTTTAATATCAACTCACAGATCAATGAGAAGATTCTTGACATGTTTGAATAATTTTAGGTCAAACACCACAAAGCTATGTACTACCATGGCTATAAATTCCACACAAAAAAGTTAGATGAAACTAAGAAAACGTGTGATTCCGGGATAAGTGATGTCTTCACGGTCACCAATATTTCATCTAGAACTGACATACATCCTCAACAATATGAAAATCGATACTATGGCATTTTGGATGATATACTTGAGTGCGAGTTTGATTAATTCAAAATAGTTCTATTTGTCGTCAAATGGTTTAGGTTACGACTGAATCAAAATGATCCCGATAGGACTGTTATTGAACACGACAGTGGATTTACTATGATTAATACAAGGTCATTTGAGCCAATCGGAGATGGGCCCTATGTTCTTCCAAGTCAATGCAAGCAAGTGTTTTACTTTGGTGTTCCAGACAAACCAGGTTGGTCATTTGTTGTTAGACATGACCCAAGAGGAAGGCCAGTAAAGTATAATGTGATCGAAGAAGAAGATATTGAAGAAGCATGAGAGGAAGTAAATGATTATCAGGAACGACAATTACCCAGTGATGAAGAAGAAGAAGATGGTGATGATTTTGGTCATGCTAACGATAATGGCGATAATGATGATGATGATGCTGATCATGATCATGATCATGATGATGAAGATGACGATGATGGTCATGATGATGATAGTGATCAAGAGGATGATGATGGTGATGAAGATGGCGGTGGTGACGACGACGATCAAAGTGAGAAGTTCGATGATGATGATGATGACAATGACATGGATGAAGATCATGATGATCAATGAAATCTTTAGATACGATCAATGTCAACTATGATAGGGTCTTGTATGACCAAATATTTCTTTCCAAACCATATGTGCACATATAAACATTAAGTAGAACATGTCAAATATTTTTTTAGATATAAACATTAGTTACGCTAAATTTTTCACTTAAGACAAATGATTTACATATACAATCTACTTTATTATTAATATTTTTTTTAGTAAGTCTATTACTTTAATTTCGCTGCTGATTTCTAAAACTTACTAATTTTTTTTCACAGGGCGATATGGATGCACCATCTCAAACACCTTCAATAGAGGTAAACATTAATTATTGTAAAATTTAATGTTAATATAGAAACAAATGTCCTATTATTATGTTCTTTTCTTTATGGTTTTGGAGTTATTTTGATGAAAGTATACGAATATTTGATGTCACAAATGATAGGAAAAAGCTACAATGATCGTTGATCAAATGCAATCTGAAATACGGGCATCATATCTACATGACATTGGCCTTAGTACTGACCTTGTATTCATCACCCAACAAATTACGCAAAGATACACTAATGTGCTTGTTAGAATTATCACCAAGGGTGACAGAAGTGAGGAGAAAGAGGCATTGAGAATAGAATTGGACCATAGAATCCAATCTTTGAAAGTAAGCAGTAATAGAAATTCAATAGATATTAATCTTTTATAGTATCTTATGGATCATGATCTCTAATTTTATGTGTTCTTGTATAGACATATGTGCCAGTTGCGAGGTCACATGGTGAACATGGTCAAGATTGTTGCGCAGAACCTTCGTGTAAGTAACACTTTGTTTGTTTTGATCAACATTATAACACTTACCTTTTTTTTGTGGATGTTTCTCGCTAGTATCCCATTTGATATTTATCCATTGCAAATGTCTTTGCTAACAATATTCTATTCTTCAACTCATGATGAAGTGCAGACTTCTCCTTCAGTTGGCGGTCCACTATTGTCTGCTGCATTGTCGGCAACAAGGACCATGCGAACATCATCGTCTATGCCCAGTAGAACTGGTAAAACCTTGTTTTGCTATATTTTGTAATGTGTTATATTTTGTAATGTCTTTCTACAAGTTGATGAACAACGAAGTACCATATTAGTGCTTGAATGATGTCTACAAAAGCTTGCATACACACAAACACATGCATACACACACCACGCATACACACACACACACACACACACACACACACACACACACACACACACACATATCCACATATAGAGAGACATGGACATAGGCAAGGAGGTAGACCAATAGAGAGCAGTACTAAAATTATCATTTAATTGTATGATGTTTTAGTTGATAGAGCAATAGAGAGCAGTACTATTGAAGCTGATCCATTTCCTGGAGCAGCTCGTGTGATTAGTACTGGTTTGTATGGAGGGACATTGTTGCTAAATAAGAAAACTATGTTTCCATTAAGAGAACGAAAGCTTCCAGGTGCTTTAAAATTGATATTATTTAAAGTGTAAATTTAATTTACTTTTACATTACTCATTTTGGACTGATAAATCCTTATAATTTTTGTAGGTAATAATGCTTTCTTTGAACATCTTTTTCATATGACATTGAGACTATTTGGACCCACCATACGTAAAAGGTACGTAGTTTCATATCATTGGTACATAATTTTTGTTTTCTTCTATTTATTGTAATATATTAAAGTTATTAATCTAACAATCTATTTGTTTTTAAAAGGTGAAATTTACAAGCTGTGGAATTAAAAAATCAGCTGATTGCATCCATTGAGGAGAAATTTGGGAAAAACATTTTTGACACTGGCCTACTTCTGAAAAGAGCAGCAAAGCATATAAAGACTATGAGGGATCAATGTAGAAGGGCTCTTAAGGATAACCCAAAGTACGACCGTCCTCCTATGATTCCACCGATGGAGTGGAATGAAATAATAAAAGATGCAAAGGAGAAAAGGTTATGTGATGATAGAGATAATGAAGCAGCATAGGGCAAAAAGAGGTATGTCATTATAGTGTTAAGTATATTGTAATCATGCACTAATTATTGATATTTGTAAATATATAATCTAAGATGTTTGAAATTGTTCATAGATTGCAGGACACATCCATGGCTACAAAAGTGAGAATAGAAAAGGTTGGCCAACACAAACTTGGCTCTGGTGGCTATATGAATCTGCAGTCTCGAGTTGTAAGTAGAGCAATGAATTTTGTATTTTTTTTTTAATATAATGTTGCAAAAAGTTTTGTTTAATGAAACCATACATGGAAAACTGACGTTATTAAGCAAAAAACACAGGGCACAGATTTCAATGTGGAGGTCACAGATAAAGATAGAAAAATTGCCTTGAAGGAAGGCTGTAAAGTTGTGGTTGCACGCCTACGTGAAGAATCTGTAAGCCTTTCCCAACAATCCAGTGCACCAAATGATATCTCACAGGTAAATTGGTTAGATGAAAAGTAAATGAAATTAAATAGTTGAGAAGATTATTTTTTGGTATTAGTTTTAAATGTAAATTGACTACATAACAATGTGCATAACATTTTATTGCAGCCTTCATATCCTACCACAAAACTTGCTCCTGACGAAGGCCATGATGTGCATTATAGTGGTGGAGGTATTAATTTGCTATTGGAAATTAATTATGCAATTACAAATACAATTTAACATCTTCAATTGGAATTTGACGTGTATCCTTTTTTTGAATATTTCAGAGCATGTTGAACATCATGCTGAAACAGTGGACCATGTTCCAAGTGTTCAACATGTTGACGCGGTGGCAGATCAAAATGTTAATGTAGATGATGTGGCATTGTCAAGTAAGAAAAATGCATTTTATGTTGTACTCATACTTAATTACAAATTTGTAACAGTTAGAAAAAGAAAAAGAGTATGCCAATTTATCGCATTCACTTGTTCTTGCAATAGAGCCCCCTTTAGTGCAGCAACCTCCTGCTCCTCCAAAAATAAGGAGCCATCGTAATTCGACATTACACGTGCCAGAAGAGGAGGAGAATGAAGCAGATATGGATGCTCCTATGAGCACTTTTCTTAAGAGAGCTCAGAAAAACAAAAAAAAGAAATGATGTTTTAAAAATCTTCTTTGATAAACCTAGTTGGATAATGAAAGAACTTTGTTTTAAGTATTTTTGTATGAATGATGCGTATTAATAGCGATTTTTAGTTTATGTTAATGAATATTGTTATGTGTTAATGAAGTTTTGATTAGTATTGTGTATTAATGAATTTTACATCATATTAATGAATGTTATATGATTGTATTGATTGAATGTTATAGTTCATAAATGGATGAATGAATGAATGAAGTATGTAATTAAATGATAATGGATACTTTAGATTGGTGTTAGGGGGAGGGGGGTGAGGCTAGATGAGCTTCCACCTTCACGTGGTTGGCCTTGTTAAGTAGAGAATATTATAGTATTCTTGAAACCAAGTGAAGCTCAAATTTGTTAAGTCTTCAAAAACACATCCCAATTCTCTTTAACGAGACTGAAGTTTTTTCGCTTGTAATAGTCTCATTGCAGTCATCTTTTGGTTCCTTGAACATATAGTTCTTGCTTAGTTTAAATCCAAATTATTAGATATTTGTCCACATTGGAGTTAGTTTGGCATAGAAACTTGCATATTTTATTATATATATTTAGTCAACTGAAAGCAATGTAGAAAGCATTCACATAGTTGATGTCTAACAAAAGAAGACAAGATGCATATACTATTTACCATGGAAATCCTTGTAGGTGAATTGTGTGTGTATGTACACACACACACACATATATGTATGTATGTATATAACTTCAAACAAATTTGTAGACTCAATTAGCAAGAGACACAAATCTCAAATCCTGCAATGCAGAAGGAACTGACCTTTGAAATGTAAATTGTTTATAATGTAGGTAGATTTGCCTTAGATCTCCTTCGAGGTCTTCAACAAATCTGCCTTGTACTTATGAATAATCCACCAAGATTTGAAATAGTGTTTTTCAATAAATGCTCTAAACTTGGAATATACCTCCATAAAAATTTTGCCTTAGATCTGCTCATCATATTCAAAATAAGCCTTCACATGTCTGTTTACTTAGGTCTGATTTAGGTCTTCCACAAATTTGGCTTATAATTATGCTCTTGAATCTCTTAAAATCTTCTTTATATTCAAATGATATTTAATGAATTGACTGATACAAATTTCCTCATACTTGAATCCAAATATCATTATCATTGTCAAACATAACACAGACATAAAATCATTTTGGTTATTTGCTTGTTATACAAGTTAGTCTTATCTTTTTGGTTTTCACAAGTCATGCACTTATGCATTTTTGGGATATCCACAAGCTATTAGAGATGTTTGGATGGTTTATGTCCTTATTTTTTTGTGTGTTGTTTGGAGGGTTTTTGCCATGAAGTCTAAGGATAGACATGTTGGATGTTTGTGATAGACATGTCCACCTATAAGAAAAGTATCAAATGTAGAAAAAATGCAAAGAAAAGCTTGTAAGGGTTTTAGGTGTCTTTAGGCCTAGTACAACTTGTAAGGGTTTTAGGTGTCTTTGGAAGGGTTAGTGAAGTTATAAAACATTTGAAAAGGTTAGTGAAATATATTAAAGGCATATATGATTGTAAGTTGTCGAAGTTGACACTTTGTGTCAACTTAGACAACAAATTTCAGTTTATAACTAACTAGTAACAGTCAGATAGTTAGACAGCAGTGGTTGTTTACTGTTGTTTGGTTATTTAGAAGGGATTTGTCGAGTGTTTGGGGGAGAAGTAGAGTTGGGGTGGTGAGACAAGGCATTGTGAAAAAAATTTAATCAATAAAATAATCATGTTCTCTGTAATTCAGTATCTGTCCCATGGAATAGTGAGTTCCTATGATGTATCAAATGCATTTTGACTAATATTTAATGTGAGAACATTTTATTATTTTTGTTATCTTGTCCACGCATTCTTTTAATTTTCATTGCGGGTTGAGTAAGGAATAATAGACTAGTGCATTCAAACCAGTGACTGGTTAGGCACAATCAACTGTACTTATTCTGAAGTTTCCAATGTAGATTCTCTCCTACCACCTGTAGTCACTGTTATTGGTGGGAGACAATGAGGTTGTGATAATTTATTTGTACTATATTAACCAAATGCAGGAGAGTGAGAAAACTTGGTGTCAGTGCAGTGTTGGATGGTAATTGCTGATGGAGGTTTAGCTTGGATTAGATACCAGTCTAATAGACAATGGATCATTTCATGTTTGAAGATGTTTGGGGGGTGAATCCTTCATGTTTGGGGGGTGTCTCTGTTACCAAAAATGAGACAATAGAGCACTGCTAGTGTTATGATGGGAAAAATATGTCTTTCATTGTGATAGACTATTTCTAAGTCATCTATGTTGTTTCTTGCTATTGTTAAGCACTCTTTGTTTTCCTTGAGACCATGAACAAAATTATCTACCATTTTTGCTAATGATAAACTTTTGACTTGAACAATGATAAAGTTTATTATTAATCATTATAGTGGAACAATTTTTGACTTGTTCAAAAATTTTAGTCGAAGGTGTTGGAATTGATAGTGAACCCCAAGCTCCTAGAAATCACCTGCAACCAAAATGCATGTCACATTTGTGTCTGAGAGAGAATATGATCAAAAAGCATGCCTACTTTGGTGATTTGGCTATTATTGAAGCACTACAAAGTGTCTTATAGTGTTTCTCAATTTCTTAAATAATAGGCAATTAGTTCATGATTTCATCATATCTTATAGTGGAACAACTCCAAGAATCTTGGGTAAATTGCTTGCTATAAGACTTTCTTGTATAGGACACTCAATAATGTGGGCTAAGTGGTGGGCACAAAGAGGAACAAGAAAGGATCTCTACAAGTGCACGGTGCAATAGAATTAAAAAATGAAATTGAAGTGCTCTCATATATTCATTATAAGAATCTAGTCAGGCAAATTAGCTTTCATCTCCATTCATGATCTAACTTACAATGATGCATATCCACAACAATCTTTAACTTCCAGCAAACAAGTTAAACCTAAAGATAAGTTGTTTGAAGACCTGGTTGACTTTGCCAAGGCAAAAAGTAAAACTTCACCCAGTAAAAGTGAAAGTTTTTAAAAATTAGAGGTTGTTCTCTGGGATGGTTTGCACTACATATCTTCAAGTAGCTTGCTACAAGTGATGGTTTAGGTGTAGCACCAATTTTATTGAAGCCACTGTATAGTCTTTTGTTCAATTGAGGTTTAGTATTCATTATGTGTTATATTATTCCTAGTGCACTGCAATTTAATTTATTTCTTGTTACTTTTTTTTTTTCTGATATGAAATTCCTTTTGAAGATTTGTATATTGAAACAAACTTATGTTCTTACCTAGAAGGTAAACGATTTTAGTAACAGTGCCAAAAGATCCATATATATATATATATATATATATATATATATATATATATATATATATATATATATATATTACAATGCATTGCTGAAGCTTGTTCTATTTCAGATCTCAAGTAGTGTGCGAGCTGTTGGTGTTTCAAACTGCTGAAACTATCAAGCAACAAAATGCTTAATATCACAGTGAAATGACTCACACAATCTAGGGATTAGCTAATTCCCAATATCAACTATATGAATGAATCACTATAACCCAACTTCAACAAAACCAAAGGATGGTTTCCTACTCTTCTGGCTCTGCTAAACCAAGGCAGGTATACTTAGGGATAATTCTAATGCAACTGTGTATGAAATTATCTTAGTTTCATTCTGATTCTCATTTGTTACCCTCACATACATAAACAACTCACTTCAATTATTCAATGCTCTCAAACTTATACACATCCCTTATCAGTAGATCTGGTAATAATTCTCCTAAAATTTACAAATATTCCTAGAAATAGCAGCTACCTAAGACTCAGGAATTAGATATAAATGAGTTGAGACCAGCATTTATAAGTTTTGAACAAGATTGAAAATAATTTTGATTTTGTAAGATGATTTGATATGCAACAGTATACTTCATCCTTGTTTACTTCTGATTTATAGGACCAGTGCCTTATCCATTGGGCAAGAAATTGACTATTGGCGGGAGATCTAATTCAAATAACTTGTATAAGAATTAATCAACTGCAATCACCCATCTCCATTCTTATGCAATATCCCTTTTATGAACTCATAAACTCTATTGATTTACCGAAGCATTTCTATAATTGCTTGAACTAAAAGCAACAATAAAACCAACATACAACCCATCCAGACTGCATTCAGCCAAATAAACCTTATTTAAATGACTTCAAAGTAAACAAACCCATAAACCGGAGACAGAAATTGATGACACAGATATAGTGTAAATACCCCTTTGTATTATCCTTTTCAAATGACTAATACAATAACCAATAGAAAACCAATTGAATGCCCAGAATAGATTGCCATTTCTATCATTTCAATTTTCTTATCAGAAAGTACAATGGAAGCAACCTCTGCATACTATTGGACCGACTGAATATGTATTCTTCTTGAAAGAAACAAAAAATTGCACAAGTCTCGAACCATCACAATGCCTTGAAAACTCATTTATATAGCATGAGTTGCAACAAGCAAAGGGCAATTGTGATCTGACAAGTGTCCAAGGAACAAAGCGTCATACAAAAGACAAAAACAATCACAACAGAATGCCAGGCATATCAAATATTCCTTCAGGTAGGCCCATTCCAGTTTCTGTTGTGAATCATCAACTTCTGATTTGTCTCTCATTATTTTGGCTCCTCAGAATACATGGCTACCAAGCTGGCCAAAGAAGGATGATCTTGTGATACCTCCAAATCGGTTTTCTCCTATCGGTTCTCACTGCTTTCACCCTGAGCAGGCATAATTACCTTTTCCCCTTCTTCTTTTTTTAGTTCTGGTGCAGAGGTGTCAATAACCTGCACCTCACCTTCTTGTTTCTCATCATCATCTGAACTGTCCTCCTCTAATTGCTTGTCCAACAAAAGATCTGCCATCCAAGTGTCAAATTGTATATCATCTAGCCAGTTGAACTGTAGGATATCATTTTGCTTTTTAAAATTATAACCAACCTCCTTTTCAAAATCAACAAATTCTTGCTTCAAAGAATTTAAAAAAAAATGGACTTTAACCAATTCCTCTGTCATGGTGGCCCACTAGGCATGCCCCTTTTCATTAATAACTTTATTTATCCTTGTGCATAAAAGGTCATCCAATTCTTTACTCCACTCTTCCTTATTTTTTAATTTCTTCTTTCTATCCAAGGCACAAGGAAATAGATCAAATTTTTTATTCTTGTACTTATTCAAATAAGAAACAATTTTCAGTTGCAGAGCAACTCTCTTGTTATCAAAATCTAATAGGGCATTAGCAATATCATATAATTTTTCAACATGATCATTGGAAGACTTTATAACTGAATAACATAGAAAGGTGATTTCCTTTTCCCTTCTTCCCCATTTATTAACAATAGGCTTCAGGGTATCATCATGAGTTTTCAATTCCTCCCATATATATATATTACTTTTACCAACTGATCAAAGAATAAGGGCCACTCAATTTTGTCCACTAAATACATTAGAGCCTTTCTAAGGTTATCATCATAGTGCATATTTAACTCTACATGTAAGGCCCATAGTTTGCTCTTCTCTTCTTCAAATTCCTCAGGTGTATAATATTCGGGCCTTTGAGGTGTGTCTGGTATCTCTACAAGGGGGGTAGATTTAAAAGGTTCCACTAGAGGACGGGGGTATGTTATTCTTGGCCTTGTGGATTTCCCCATTGCCTTGTTTTCAAATTCAATTCTCCTTTTTACCTCCCTATTATAGGCCTCAAGAAGTGTTTCATATTTATTTTGTAACTCAAACATAACCTATTCCTCCTTCTTAGCAGTGGCCAACACAAACTTAGAAGAATCCACATTCCAATATGCTGCCTGTACATGTGAAGTGTCAGCAACCCTTCTTACAAGTATATTTTCCTTCAACCCAGACTCATCTGATTGTGATGGTGTGGCTCTAGATCCCTTTCTCAACGACCAACTGACCAATGCAACTTGATCTTCTATTTGGGTCTTGCAACTCCAATCTACTTGAAACAGAATTGAAAATTAATGCATCTGCCATATCCCAATTGGGCAATAATAAAATGTTAGATGCCTTTATCATTTTCCTCCCCTCCTTAGGGCTTATATTCTGCAATTCCTTCATCATTTCTTCTTTAATTTGGTTTTGCATGGAAGTTTCATCCATTTCTAGATGCTCTGTTTTCATCTTTTTACATTTCTCCTCGAAAACGTTCATGTTTGTCCTCCATGCAAACTGCTGAAAAGCCCTTGATTTCACAAAACTGTCATCAGTCAAAAATTGATGACTTGCCTACTCTAATACAAGGTCCAACTCCCTACCTCTATAATCAGCTATTGTTAGATCCAAACTTGGGAGAGGAAGTTCTGGAGGGTTACCCTCATCTAATTCTACTTGAGTAATAAAAATATATCCTTGTGATCCCATTTGTTCAACTTGTTCACCAGTGAGCTGCTCTTCTCCAATCCTCAAAGGGGACTGGGTGGGTGAATATTCCTCATCTTGAGGCCTTTCTTCTGTCATTACCTTTTGCCTCTTAGGACTAGGCTCTTCAGGTCTCTCCTCTTGGGCTATACTGGTAGATCCTATTATTTGTTTGCCCTTGTCTATAGGAACCCTTTTATTCTGAATTATAGTATATCCGGACCTCTTTTGTACAATTATTTTATCAGTTCTCACATTTGGAGTGAAAGCCAACCTCCTCATGAACTCTCTGGCCTTATTAGGATATGAATCAATAAAAAATTGTTTCTTTTCATTCATGACCTCCATTATTTCAGGGAAGGTATTCATGAGCTTACTTATTTTGTCAGCCTCTATAATAGCATTATCCAAAGGATCATATTTATTATCAAAACAATGAATGAATTTTAAGACCCGGGAATAAACTCTCCATTTTTCCTTTTTAGATTCCTGCTCCTGCAATGAGAATTCACTCCTTATAATATCCTCTAGATAATAAGAATCGTGCTTGACCGGTCCCAACTTGATTCTATGCCTCAACATCTGATTGAAAAATCCCTTAGAATCACAAAAATGGGGATGAGAGATAGCCATCATATACTGCTCCAAAATTTTATGCAAAAAGATCTATCCCCCTTTTGTAATCACAAACTGATGGGCCATTGTGCAGGTAGGGAAAATTGACCCTAATTGCCTTTTCAACAAAAACATTTCTTCCACTCCCCCTAACTGCTATAAAACTTCAGCTATTCCCACCTTCAAAGGAGCTTGGTAAGGAAAAACATGAGGGTTCCCCTTGAAACCATAGATTCTAAAAATAGTAGAAACAAGGTAGGGGATGATATCTCCCCAATTATGTGAAACTTTCAAGTCATGGGGGTTATCCATAGGCCTGATGAGACTCATTAGTACCCTAGGGATTCTGGGATTGTCACTCAATATGAGGCATCTCAATTTAGCAGCAAAATATCTATCAGATCTGACAAAAATAGCATTACTTGCATCCTAGGTCATATCTACACTCCACAACTGGACTGGCAGTATTTCCCCATTCTCCTCTCTGTTTAGTTCCATCTCATTATCAAAATATGTCACTCCTTTGAACAAAAACATATGCATTAATAGAGAGTAGTGACCAAAAGTTTTTTCCACCTTGCCCTTTGCAATCCCAACTAAACCAATGTGAATTTCTTCAGCCAAAAAGGAAGCAAAATCAAAAATAACATCTACACCAAAGAAAGCAATATGAACCATCATGTCCATGAAACCAATGGGCATAAATTCTTGCTCATCTTCACCAAAAACTCGGCATAAGGTCCTGTATATCTCTACAACCCGGGAAGTGAAAAGACTCTTCTTAAAAGGCTCTCTAGAGGATGCAGTAATTACTGGCAAAGTTCCTATTATACCAATATGTGCCCTTAGTGCACCTCCCCTAATTACATCCTTCTTTGCTTTATATTCATTCTCTAATTCTAGCAAATTGATTTGCACATGGTAGTCTGATAATGGTTCCAGGTGAAAAACCTCTCTAATTTCTTCAGGAGTAATCGAGACCAGAGGCACACCATCCTTTCTTCTTACAACCCTAATGGCTTGGTCATAATTCTTAGCAATGGCTTCAAGCAAATCATAATCCATGAAAACACTTGGGACTACTAACTTTCCCAAATCAAAATTCTAGACATTAGCATGCGGGGCAAACAACTTTCTTTTCGAAAACCACTTTTTAAACAAGATAAGGCCAGTTTGAGCAGTTGTTGCATCCCTAACCCAGTTCCCCTTTTCATATAGGCCATCACCAATTTTAAGCCTAGGGTTTAAGGAAATTAACTTTTTAACTTGTGCAGGCTGTATAGTAGATTCTGGGAGTAATTCTAATAAATCATCGTGGACATTCCTATCCATATAATTAATTTGCCCAGAGAATGGTTTCTTGGGAGGCATTTTGACAATACTGAGAGAATTGGAATGCCACAGAGGTTATAATATGAGTACTTACTTGACTTGCTGAACTTGTTCTTCTCTGAACTTCTAAAATTTCTCTCAAACACTAGAAGAATAGTTTCACGTCTTTACCAGGCTTAACACAACACAATCAATCAGGCTCTTGTGCTCAAAAAATTTACAATCTCTATTCGCGTGGGACTGGAATTAATGAAAATCTCTATGTTATACTCTGTTTCTCCCACACGTGAAGCTTTCACTTATCATAAATGCACCGAATAGAAAAATAGAGTGGCATCGCACTTGCTTTTTAAACTTGTGCCGTTGATCCTTGAAAAATCCTACGATCTAGGAATGACAACTAAGTTGACTCAGATTTCTTCTTAACACATTGGCAATCAAGCCAATAAAACACCTCCACCTGTACCTTTCCTTCAAGGTTGACGCTTCAAACCGGGCCCATGGATGAGTACAGACACGTGTCATCAACTCGCTAACTCATTATACATAATTCTCGAGCACCTTTCCACAACGAGCTAGCGATGATCATTGATCTTACTTTAATCGTGTGGTAGACAATTGAAACAACCTTTAAGAACATGATGGTGGGTCCATTGCTCGTTAACTCGCTATACCTAATTTTCACACATCTCTTTATAGTGAGTCAATGAGCGTTGTCGATCCAGATTTGATCTTGTGGATAGAAATTTTACTTCAACAGTGGGGGGGCCACACTCGCTAACTTGCTATACTTAACTTCCGAGTACTTCTTCATAGAGAGTCAATGCCACCCTTTGATCCCGACTTGATCTCACGATCAAAAATCTTCGTACCTAGTACACGGGAACTAGGTCCATGATATCGCTGTTGCTGAGCTGGCTCAACATGCTGGCACATATATATATTTTCTAATCTTTACATGACATCACATGTCTTGGGCCTTGCCGTGTCTGTGACTTTCAGGTGGGTCGCTATATCACTACCGGCATAAAAACCAACAATCCGACTAGCGATATGGCGAGTTTCGACGAATCAAAATAAGTGTGCAGATTTGTGTATTAATTTAGACCATTCTCTTTGTAATGTTGCATGTTTTTGTTTCAAATTTTTTATAAATTATAATAAATATTTAGCATCTAAGATAAAATTAATTGAATTAAATAATGAGAATATGCAATAATTAGTATTGTAATGATAAAAATGATTTTTAATTTATCTTTATATTAATTTGAGCTACTCATTTTTTTATTATGTGAATAGTTATAAATGCTATAATTTGTGTTTTTTTTTTTTTTTTTTTTGTAAATTGATTAATTATATATATTTATTATATATATAAACATGTATATTATCTTTGTTTAATTTATTTTCTTATAGTATTTGAATATTAAATCAATTAAAATAATCTCTATTAGTGATCTGATATACGGTTCCTTACTCCTAACATTTTCTACTAACCATTCCTAAACTATACTATAACTATCCCTTACATCTTGCTTTACTTCCTACCATCCCTTATCTAATTTTACCACTAATTCCCTATCCACTAGCCATTAACCCTTATATCCTTTAAAAAATAACAATATTTAAGCCAAATCTTTTATTTACTACATTTTACTTTACTTATACATCTCCCCATACAAATAACATTAATCCACTTATTGTCCCTATAATCCCAACCTGACGCCAACCTTCCCAGAATTCATGTAACATGGGGTCAAGTGAATCATTACTTTTTTTGTTTTGTGTTTGATGAAATTGACTTACTGCAGGGAGGTTTGTCAATAAATATATGATAATACTAAGTCCCATAAAATACTTGAAAACTTCATCCTTAAAATCATTCACTACACATCCATATCACAATCTATGCATGTAAAAAAAATACCAAATTAAGCATAACTATTCATAGCTTGAAAGTAAATAAACATTCACACATATGACACAAGATATGATTACCCAAAAACCCTCTAATGAGAAGGTAAAACTGGGGTGGGGATGACACTCATACATCTTCACTACTACATTTATAAAGTATATCCAATAAATTTTACAATGTTTGATCATGAACTATGATCTACCCTGTTAAAGGTATGCCCTGTTAAAGGCTTACAAAGCCTATTACGTCTTATCCTATTAAAGGATTTCAAGACCCTATTAGAAGTGTGCCTAGTAAGAGGACTTCAACTTACAATGAAGTAAGCACCCTATTCAAGGATTTATCTCAGCATGTTAGGACTACTCTGTTAAGAGATTTAAATGATTCACCTCTTAAAATGTCTCAACAATGATCCTTTATTAGCACTCTACTACTTGATGTTAGATCACCTTTTTGCATGTATTCTTGATCCTTCTTTGATTAGATGTATCTCTTCTATCCTCTAACTCCTTTACTATGTTCTCCTCTAACATATTCTATAATTCATGTCTCTAGATCACAATTCCTTAGTCACACCTTGATTCTCTTTTTGCATGCACAAAATTCTCTCTCTACTCATCTCCTTACTTACATTCTACATTAGGGTTTACCCTCCTTATGAAGATCTTGGTGACTTAGGGTTAGGCATGAATCAATGATTGTGATTCACCTATTGCTTAATCCTTCTCTTTTTTCTGATTGGTTGCATGTGTTGCATTGGGATAATCAATCAAGATTCATTGTTATCATCTAGGATCTCAAAATATATGCTTAAGTTGGTTCCAAAATAATTTACATAGGAGTTTGTGCCATTACAAACAACTATGTCAAAACTATATAACTCGACACTAGAAGTCCCTGATGCTCAACATCAACTACAACTTCAATGCCAAAACTCAACATCCTTTGATTACTCAACTCTTGAATCACTCGACATCATCTATCTACTCGACACTTGAGTGGATTGGCACCAACTGTTTACTCAACATACACTAAGAATCTCACTTGATATGCACTATCTAACATGTTATGCTCCAAATGTATTACTTGTTCAACATGAACTAATCTTGTAAATGACTTAAGTGTATAAACACTCATATGTCAAAACCAATTTGAGATTAACAATCTCCCCCTTTGACATGAGTGGAAAAAACACTTGGTCATGCATGAATATCTTTAACTTATAAGCATAACTTAGATAATCACCATCTTTACTCGGTATAATACAAAATTTCAAAATTTCAAAATTTTGCAAAACTTGACTTTACTATCATACCTCAAAATCTTATAAATCCCCTTGAGTTGATTATTATATCTTGAATCTTGAATCAATACTATTGCTAAGTAAATATGCATATGCTATACTTTGTTTATGTCTTTGACTCCCCCTTTATTTTGTCTCCCCCAAAATTGTATCTATTCATCACTTGGAGTCAATGTCACTAAAAAACTTATTATGCTCCCCCTTTCTTATTTCTCCTCCTATCTTATTACTCCCCCTTTTTGACACTTATGTCAAAGGGTCATAACTAAATAGTGTGTTTATCCAAAAAAGATTTATGGGTCTCAAGTATTAGCTTCAAAGCTACATCCCAATTATCACAACCTACCTCCAATGATTTGATTTGGATGGCCAAATTGGCAACAAGATAAACTAAGCCTTCTAGTATAGAAAGATGGGGATCTTTTTGCATTAGTGTCTCTACAAAGGCTAGCTCCTTGTGAAGTATTTCCATGTGTGGGGTCAACATGGATTGGATGCTAATCAACGTGGCCCAAATATTTTCTTCTTGAGCATGCAGGTCAACCAATTGACCTTGGGAATTCATCAAATTCTTGAAGTGCTTCTAACTCTGAGCTAGAGAATTGGGTAGAGTAATACCTGTTACCTTCATTTTTGCCTCCAAATTGTTAATATGGCACAATACTTCTTGTGTGAACAAATTTGTATCACACAAATTTGTGTAAAGTAAGAAAATATTCTCTAAGATTTTATTTACACTTTTAGTCTTGGTTGCTAACTCAACCAAGACTAAAAGTGTAATAGAACTTGATACCTTGTCATTTACCTTTCCTTGAAATTTTCTCTCAGACCATTCAAGTAGTTTGACATTTGAATCTAGGTCTGCATCATTGATGTGTTCTACAATGAATACCAACTGTTCCATGATAAGCTTGTCTTCTTCAGGTGCTGGCAGGCTGAATGCATCAATAAATATATTCTTGATGTCTTGCAATGCTTGCTTCTTCCTATGCTCCCTTCTAAGTAGCTCTTGATGCTTTTTCCTTGCAAGTGCATCTTGTAGTATGCCCATTTGTTGAATTGTGATTGTTGCAAGGTCAAACTTTGGTTGGACAATCACTTCATCCAAGTTGACATCAATAAATGATGTAACCTCACCTACCTTGGATGTACTAGACCTTGGTGATTATAATGGTGTCACTTCTATACTTGACCTTTGAAGTGCTTGACTTGGAAGAGTAGTAGTTGCTGGTAACTCAAGCTTATTAGAAATAATAGTTCACCAAGATAACCGAAGAGGGTGTGGGGGTGGGAGGGGGGGGGGGGGGGGGTGAATTAGTTATCCAATAATTAAAACACTTATCTTCTTTAAACAAACTTAACCATTCAAACAAAGTAAATAGTAACAATAGAAAGATTCACATAAACAAATACACTAGATATGTTGACTAGGGAAACCCTTGATCAGAGGGAAAACCCCAGTGGGAATGATGCCCACAAGATGATGTACTAATATAAATATTCCTTGTTAGAGTATAGACCCTGTTAGGAGTCTGTTACAACATTTAGTAAAATCAGTCCCTGTTAGGAGACTTTGAATCCTTATTAGGAGATTCCAACCCTATTAGGAGTTGTGCTAACCCTGTTAGGAGTTGTGGTACAATGTATGCAAGAAGATCCCATTGCCAAAACATGCAATTTCAACTATGAGAAGAGCTCATTGCTCAAACAAGTAATTTACTGTTATTTATCTTCCTTGCTTGTTCTTTCCTCTATCTTATCAACAAGACCAATTACTATTAGACCTTGTAGACTAGGTCATAAACCTCAAATCCAAATAACAAACCTTGGATCACTCAGAAAAACCTTGGCAATGAAATTTCCTTTACTTCAGCACTGCTTTGCTCAACTTCACATTCCATACTCTCTGCTACTTTCCAAACATTCATAATTCACATATATCCATGCCATGATAAAGGAAAATATCCTTCCTTTATACCAAGTCCATTAAACAATTCCTTGAGTTGGTTGTTAATCCTTCTCAATTAATTATTATAGGACCACATTAAGAGCATGTTACACTTAGCGATAACACAAATCTTCCACCTTGCAACTTGAATAACTTTTTGTACACATAATATTATTACAAGTGACCTTAG
Source organism: Cupressus sempervirens (assembly GCA_028749045.1). NCBI lineage: Eukaryota > Viridiplantae > Streptophyta > Pinopsida > Cupressales > Cupressaceae > Cupressus > Cupressus sempervirens. The sequence continues at coordinate 4,014,838 of CM053791.1, forward strand.
CCATGCCATCCTTAACATGTCTTCTCCAAGTCCTCAACCTTGATCCTCAATATATCAAATCTACTAAGAGATATAACAAGTTTACCCTAACATGCCTCTATAAACTCTATCTTAGAACAAACATTACCAAAAATTACATAACTTCTTCTAGACTTAGCCTTTCTACTTCCGATGTTAACTGAATATGCTAGATACTCAAATGTATCTCTCATAACCATGAGTGGTTGTTATGTTCAAATAGTCAAGCATATCAAATTGATCTTTCCATTGTTCTTTTGTTAGATACCACATAAGACATCAAACATTCTATATTGACATTAATGACAAACTTAGTCATGAGTGTTACATATTATCATCAAACCAATATTCCAAAAATCTCTCCAATCTTGCAACAAGGCTATGTAGTCAAGTTTGAATCTTCCATCTTTCCTCTTCTTTCTTTTCAATTTCAATTACATCTTGAACTTGTGTTGTAGGTAGATGAGTATCTACCTGTCTTGTTTGAACTTGTGTTCCATCCCGTGCTTGAGTAGAAACTTTTGGTACTAACAAATTTTGCACCAATTTGTTGATGTTAGCCATGGTGGTTGTTTCTTTCCTTTGATACACTACAATGGGTAATGTAGGTTGCATCATAGTAAATTAAGGGGTTTTTGATGTCTCAAGTTTCCACATCTATAAATGTCTTCTCTGCCTCCTTAAGTTCATCTACACTCACTAATATAGGGTGACTACATAAGTTTTCCTTGGTGGTGGTGTCTAGTAGTATCTTCTTCATGTCCTCCTCTATTAGTGAATTAATGTTTTGAGCCATAGTGTCAGAAACATCCTTGATCTATATGATTTTAGTGTCTACTTTTGTCACATGTAGTGGATTGGCACTCAACATTTGTATATCTGGTATACTCTATTCTAGTTGCTACTCATCTTCAGTTATTGCCTATTTTTTTTCCCATTCTTCAGTGCCTTCCATATGTTCATCCTTCTCAGTATCAACTTTAGTAACCTCAATTAATTCTTGCTCATCTTTATCTTCACCTACCTCAATAGGTTTCTCCTCAATTACCTTAGATGTTGTCAGCCCATAAATTACCTTCCAGATTTGGGTACTTTTTTGAACAACATCTTCAATTTTAGTTTGGAGAATATTAAATGCATGATACTTAGGAGAAAATCTCCCTGCATACTTCTTTATGGCTTTAGTCATCTTAGCTTTACCTAAATCTGGCATCACTCTTACAAGTGTAGTCTCTTTAATATTCCTTTCTATTGGAATACTATATTTCCATCTTTTCTCAACTCTATCATATAAAGTATTTGGTAGAGAGTTTGAAATCTCAATTAGAGTCATCTTAAATGTTACCATCATGGCATATACTGACTCTTCTACTTTATCCATTTCTAGCTTTCCAAGTATATCAAATCCAATATGTGAAAATCCACTCAAATCTACATTATTCTTTATATTTTCACATAGATAATCTAAATCAAAAGGATGTGAATTACCACTTTAAATTGGCTATTATCATCAAATTCTATCCTCTTTTCATATGATTTAGTTGGAGTAATGTACTTTCTCCTTTGTCTCTTCTCAGACACATCAACTTGTATAGCTTTCCTAGCTTTGTTTTGTTTTTGCTTGGCTACTTCTTGAGCTTTCTTAGTAGTAGATCTTATGCTAGTTTGTGTAGCTAGAACTGCAGGCTTAGGTTTTACAACCTTCTTTAATTGTTGACTACTAAGGCTTTATCTTTTCTTTTCTTCTCTATGGATATAGGTTGTTCACTAAATTCTTCTCCTTTGACACCTTCTTCAAGCTTGACTTCCTCTTCTCCTTGATCTTCTCCCTGACCTTGTGTTAGGGCCAATGGTGCTTGGGCTGGTACATCTTCTTCTTCATCATCATTATCATCTTCATCATCTTCCTTTGCCCCTTCACCATATTTTTCTTTCAATTTCTTGACAATCTTGTTCTTCTTCCTTATCACTAATGTTTTCTTTAGATCCATAGTTATCTTTGATTTGGCAACATCACAATTTACAAAGTCAGCAGCCTTATTATCTACTTCTTCTTCTGCAAGAAAGGATGCAATTACTATAGATGCCTCATCCACATTGACTTCATATCCTAGTGATCTCAACCATTAACCCTTGGAGCTACAACTTGTACATTTGTGAAATCAGTATCAACTAGAAAGCAAACCTCATTGAAATGTTTCTCAACTAGTGACACTGGTATCTTGTGTCTTTGTCTCATTGACTACTTAAAGTCCTCAAAATAGATAGTCATAATAGACTCAAAGCTCTCTCCCATTTTCTCAATGAATTCTCCTATTTGTACTACAATGGATTTGTTTGTCTTCCATGAAACTTTTCCAAAGGAAGGAAATGTGTTCTACACAGAAAAATATACATACAAGTATTGATCCAAACTTGCATTGTGCACTCTTGGTTTTCATCATAGCTCAGTATCAACTAGATTTCACTCAACAACTTAAGTGAAAATTTTCATGCTTAACAGTAGCATGAAAATTGAAAAACTAAAATATTTCTTCAAGATTCTAAACAAAACTTTGCATCTTTCTTCACGAAAATATAATCTTTTCAAAACTAAGTCCTTGAAAATAATTATGATATATTATTTAAATATCAGTTCCACACATACCTCTTGATTGCTTAGTTGGAGGTGGTGTCATCAACTGCCCCATTGGGTGAAGAGATCCCATCAGAACTTGATGTGCTGCAATCTTCCTTTCTCTTCCATGTATTTTTCATTTCATCTTTGACATTCTCAACATTTGCCCTTTCTTTGCCTTTGTTGAATCACTGCTTGGCACTTTTGACCTTATTGGGCAATTCTTACTTATGTGACCAATCTTCAACCAACTAAAACATGTAGTTGACTCAACCATTTTTTGTAGTCACTTCTAAAGTGTGTTCTTATGCAATTCTTAGGAACATGTCCATACTCTTGATAGTAGTGACAACTATACCTAGTATTGTAATCCTAATTATAAGATTTTCCATTGTGATTTACCTTTGTCTATTTGTTTGATGACCACTTAGGCTTGGATCTGCACTCATATGCTCTATCTCCATACTTCTGATAGTTATAGGAGTATCCTTCAAATCTTTGTGTACTCAAGGTCTTGGTTTTGCATTCATGTGCCTGATGTCCTTGTTTGTTGCATTTGTGGCAGTGACCCATGAACTTCTGCTTAGGATTCTAATTTGTAGTCTTGCTCTTGCAAACATTAGTAGTAAACTTGTAATAAATTAAATTTTAAATAGGAAATTAGGATATTTGGCAATAATTTTAGTATTATGAGTTGTTAATGAGTAGTATCAAATTTTAGATAGGGAAGTTTATTATATAAATTTATTTTAAAAATAATTGAAAATAATTAAATTTAATAATTAGAGTATAAAATAAGTTTATGAAAGTTTCAAGCAAATATTATATCATTTTTTATTAAAAAAACTATTCACATAGATTTAGCATAGCAGTTCTCCAAGAGTTTATATCAATTAAATTTTAGAAAATTTATTTCAAAAATTTCCTATTTAAAATTTAATTTATTACAAGTTTACAACTTCACTATATTAATTATTAGTTTTTTTTGATAAAATTTAAATGAAAATAAGAATTAATAATATTTATATAATTGTCAAAATATATTATAAAGGTAAATAGATAAGTAAATTTATTATTGTGTAAGAAGAGATAATTATATGTTGAATTTGGTCTATAAGATACAATCCTAAAAAATAAATTAACAATGATACTATTTAATAATACTAACACAACTATGCTTTTAAAGCAATTATATTTGATTCCACTAAAAAAAATATATACTAATTAACATCATTTAAACTAATACTTTATTTAATACAAAACAAACAACTCTATTGCCAAATATCCTAATTTAAAAACATACTAAAAACCTAAATTTTTTAAAAACTATCTAAAATTTGATACTACTCATTAACAACTCATAATACTAAAATTAATAAAAAGTAAAAATAAAAATTAAGATATTAACACTACTAACTTAACTTTCAAACAATAAATTTTCAATGTTTTAAAACATTTAAATTAAACTACCTAACAATTAAAATCTAAATTTTAAACTTATTTTAAATAACTAATCTATCTTTAAACTAAAACTAAATTAATTATCACAAACAATAAATTTAATTAAGAACTAAAAACTAAATTAAATTTATCCTAACTTAAAATAAAACTAATCTAATACTAATTTAAATTTAAAATTAATCTTAATTTAATATTAATTTAAATAATTTTAAATAAAAACAAAATAACTTAATTCTAAACTAATTTTTAAAAGACACATATTAATTAAATTATATATATATAAATAAAAACATAATCAAAACTAACAATATATATATATATATATATATATATATATATATATATATATATATATATATATATATATAAACTAACTTATACTAAAACTAGAACTTACACTATAACCCCAAACCCCTAACACTAACCGCCCACGACCACAAACTTCCAACTTCCAACCACGTGGGCTCAGGGCCCCATAAATATTTTCCCCCACCCTCACGCTGCCCCAAGCCTATTTAAAAGGACACAGCCCAAAATCGTGCAGGGCAGTACATTTTGTAGGAGCTGACCTCCCGGTGCATTTTCGTGGCTATTTAGCCAGTATCCGGGCATTCGCTATATCGCCACCGGCAAATTGCAAGTATTTCCCATTAGTGACTTGGCGAATCGCCGAATAATTTTGAACTTCGGTGACACCACTTGCAAGTTTTTTCCCACATGCATTCCTTCTTGAAACTAACAGGTCTGGGACGTATCACGTGGTCATAAGATCATCCTGTGAACACATTTTGCGGCATCGGATTCCACTTTTCAGTATCATAGGTAATTTTCCATTGATCACTATCTCACTATGCGTAACATATGAGCATCTTGCCATAGTGAGTATGCAACAATCGTGGATTCAAATCGGATCCGACGGTAGGACTAAAACCCTTTTTCATAAGACTCAACCACGACGTCCAAACAGGTGGGAGAAGAATATTCGTTCTTCGCCCATTTTTTCAAAAAGAATTCGCGCTAAGGTAAATTTTAAAAGCCAAACCTAGGGTTTTTCACAGACTTTCAAAGGTATCAAAATACACTAGACAAAAACCTAAAACCCTATGACTTACCAGAGGATTCTCATCTGATTTTTTTAATGATTCAAAGAAAATTTGATACGCAAAAAATCAGACCAACATGAGCATTATCTTTTCTCATAATTATATTCGTGGGAAGTAATTGCCTGTGTGGCCTTCCACTATTCTCTAGTTCACAATTTGATTGTGGCATTTTGTTCGAAGCAAAGCTTTATAATTACAAATCTAGGATATTTTAATAGATCATTTACTTGTGTGATGGGATAAAACCCATTTTGGTGCCCTAAAATAAGATAACTATATATAGAAACTCAATCATTGAGACATTTTGTATGGACTTGAGCTATCTTGATCTAGGCTCAGATCTGTTTCTATGCATTTTCTATAACTATTTCTGGGCTTTAATCTGCAATGTGAGACGCTTATTTTGTTGGCAGGTAATTTAAATAGGAAGCATTTTCTACCGCTAATGTCTGAGAGTTTGTTTTATAAATGATATCTAAGTTTATTATTATCAATATGCATGAAATCTTATAATAGGAGAATATTATCAATATGCATGAAATCTTTAAGATCATATAAGATTTGCTTTCATCTAGAGTTGCATAGGTGTTGAAACTCCTTTATTATATACAGGTTGTTGCTGGAACTAACTGTTTGAAAACATCATAATGTGGGTTATTTTCATATTGCAACACTGTTAGCCAATCAGAAAAGATGTAGATTTGAAATCTATTTCACTTTTTTTTCATCCTAAATTAAAATACATATACATTATTAATAGTCATTTTTTGTGTTTTAGGTGCAATTTATTAGATAACCCCCTTTTTGATATGTCTTTTGAGTTAGTCCTTTGCTCAAATAATAAATTAAAAGATCATTTTATTGTAGGGCCCTGAAGTCAGAAGTGGAGATCTACCACAACCTATCATGCTCACAAAGGGCCAAGAGTTTATTTTCACTATCAAAAGAGGAGTGGGCTCTGAAGACTGTGTAATCGTGAATTATGATGATTTTGTAAATGTTGTGGAGAAAGGAGACACACTACTTATTGATGGTACGTTCTCTTGTGCTGGCTTGAAAATTCATTTATTAGCTGAAAAGAACAGAGTTACTAATGTTATTCACAACATTTTCATAGCTTTCTATTTCTTATCATTATTTGAATTTCTCTAGGGGGGATGATGTCATTACAAAAGAAGTCAAAAACATCTGATTCTATACTTTGTGAAGTAATCGATGGAGGAGAGCTTAAATCACGATGACACTTAAATGTGCATGGAAAAAGTGCTACCTTGCCTTCAATTATAGGTTAAGGCCATTTTATCAACTCTCAGGCATGCATAGCAAATTAGATTTTTGTTGCTTATTGACATGTACATCTCAATCTGCTTCTTTCTTAGGGACTTTGATTTCATTGTGATTTCCCTTTTTTGTACCTAATATTGATTTATTGAAGTTACCTAGAATATAATTGAATGATATTTTATCAATCTTGAAATATGTGTAATATTTGTATTTTGTTGTTACTTGTATATGTGATGAGTTATTTTGACCAACACAACATCTGAGAGAGCTTAATTTGGTATTTGATAAAATCTATTTCTTGTCCTTTTTTTTCGTAGATAAAGATTGGGATGATATTAAACTTGGAGTTGAGAATGGCATAGACTATTATGTTGTTTCCTTTGTTAAAGATGCTAAGGTGGTGCATAAGTTGAAAGATTACCTTAAAAGTAAACCTTTGAAGCAAAATTTTAACTTTCCAGTGTAATATAATCCTTTGCATACAGTATTGGGCTTGATATAGCATGTTCCCTTAATTTATATTTTAAATCAGAATTTAAAATGTGATAAAATATCAATGCATTTGTATTTGTAATTATGTGAAGGTTGTGGTGCGGATATCCATGTGACTATGAAGATTGAAAGTGTTGATTCAATACCAAATCTTCATTCAATTCTTTCTGCATCAGATCGGGTAAGTACAGTCTCCCTAGATCAGAGGTTTTAGTTGGATAAGTTGTTACTTTATGATTGGTGATATTGCTTTGAATGGGTTTAATAAATTATGTGAAGTCATGCTTGTCAAGCATTATATAGAAAGTTAAATGCACATGCTACTTTGTTTACTATTTAGTCATGCATGTATTTGTTTGGATGTTGGTGCTTTTCCATTGTTGGTTTTTGATGGTTTTTGTACGGCTTTGATGTAAAATACAAAATATAAAAGCTTTACTTGTGAATATGTTATTGTTAGGATAAACCACGGACAGAAATAAAAAACTACATGCAAATATAACCAATAACAGAAAATAATAGAACACACAGAAATGAACACAAGGCACCAAGATTTAACGTGGTTCACCCAATCCCTGGGCTACGTCCACCAAACAGCAAGTCTGATCTTATTACAATCCAGTGATTACAACCTGATTACAATCCGTAATCCCTTACAGCTCAATACCGCCGCAAGAACCAATTTTGTATCACAACATTATGAAAAATACCCAACCCTAAGCCCTTTTATACAAGTATTAAACCGCTTTAGGATTATAACATGTCGGCCATAATATGTCGGCTACTGCCCAAAATTTTTTTTCGGGGCGATGCTCCGAACCCCACTATTTATGAAGTATGTACAGTACTTTCCTGATTAGTCACCGCAATCTAAAAATTATAATCTTATTTAAATTGTTGGCAAGGACTATGAGCTTCAGTAAAGATGTTTTTAAATCATTTTTTTTGATTGTCTATCATTCAGTGAAGTTAACTAGAATGAGACCATCATTTAGTTGCTTGACTGATTCCTAGCTATTGAGTTTTCAGATTGTAGTTTCCTCATAGAGCTCAAGATGGTTCTATCAAGAAACGAGAGAGCAAAACTTAAACATGGACAATAATATCTAAATTGACACTTTGAAAGGAGGGATAGATATATTCTTTATGCTATAATTTTCACATGAAATAAATTAATGTGATTTTTTTCCTATGTGAGTAAAATCTGTGAGGCCATATAGCCTTTGGAGATTTTTCTAAATGTGACATAAGTTGGTTAAAATGGCATAACTCTCAACTGTGAAAATCTTGACATCTTCCTCATTCTGAGACTATTTGCTTCTAATGGGCATTTTTATGTCATCACAACTTCTCATAATTGATTGTACTAGGTACATTCCCATGCAAGACTTGTTGGTATCTTATGCTTATGAAATTTTAGTGTATGTATTTAAACATGGCATTCTCTTCAGATTCTACTGTCGTAATTCATAAATTTGACATTAGTTCAATCTCATAAATTATGCCTTTGTTATCTTTGTCCTCTCCATATTTTAGCTTCACAACAAAGGTCTTAGAAGTTGTGAACTGTCAAGAAACATTTTTCTACTAGAGGAAATGCACTTTTCCAATTCCTAACAGAGATGTTGTGGCATGCAAGGGCTATGGGTATTTTTGTGCAGCTGTCATACCATGCATGGGAAAAGATCTTCTATTTGCCATAATTTTTGTCAGTGCTGCCTTGAGAAGAATTTAGGGTTAGCTTTAGGTTCATTCTAGCTCTAATTCCATCTTGTCACCTTTTGTTTGGGTATGAGATGCCATATTTTGAATACATAGGATACAAGTTGGGTTTTAAAAGCTAAGAAACATTGTCTTACAAGTTAGATTTCAATAGCTAAGAAACAACGATCTTATTATTTTGTTAATTTTTACCTTCTTTTGAACTTGGTATCCAAGATTTGTTGTTTTCTCTCTCATAAACACCACTTAACAGTATTTGGCTAGTCTCTAGCATATCTCACACACCCAAATATTCAATCGACTCAATTGAGGTTGAAAGATACCACCTAGAGGACTGACCAAGACAGTCTCCCAAATAACAACACCCTTGTCTTTTGTCCCTTTTCAGGTAAATATTTAGCTTTCCAGATGTCCATAGTCCATATAGTAGTTTATATGTCAATCTGATTAAACTGTGAATGATCATGCATCTCTTTGTATTCAGGGCTCCACTATTTGTCCAGACACCAGTGTCAGAGTGTAGAATTGTCGTGGAGTAGTGTTTCTATAAAATAGTTTGTGTTCTCGGTCTATAGGATCTCCATTCTTTAGTACATGTGTCCAGTTTTGTGATTTGCAGAGGGAAGGGCACCATTCTTTAATGCAAGTGTCCATTTCTGATGGCCATACAAGGTTGGAGCACCCAGATATTATGCAAGTGAGCTGTAGTGGTGAATATAAGTTGTGTGTCTTTGTCCTAGTCTCTGTCCTGCAGAAGCATCCATCTTGAATGCTAGTGCTCCATTTGATTCTCTAGAATAAAAAATTTCTTGGATCCTTGTTCCTGTGTTTCTAATCCCTTTTCTTCTATCTGCTACTACCTACAATATACAGTTGTATAAGCTTACAGTTTTATGAAAGTACTTCCTTGGAGGTTTTTTGATATTTATATGCTAGTGGTCCCTTGGACATTATTGAATGTTTTCTTTCATTTAGTTTATTTATGACAAGCATTTACACACTGCTTGCATGCGAATGGTCATAGCCACCTTCATTTTTAGCCACACTCATTCAAGTTATGCATGTATTAATTTTTTTATGGTATTTGTATGTTGTTTAGGATTCTAACAGTTGTCTCTTCTTTCCTCTTCTTTAGGCTATGGTAGCTCAAGGGGATCTTGGAGCAGAGCTTCATATCAAGGAAGTTCCTTTACTCTTGGTAATTTTATAGAGTTTTTTATCATTAGTTAAAATGTTACACATATCAATGAAATTCATTTCTTGAATTCTGTGTTTGCAACCATTCTTATTGAATTCCATGTTTACTACCCAAGATCAGGCTAATATTTCAAATCACACTGGGTATGATGCAATCTTCCATGCTGACACAAGCAGTGTTAACTTGGAGGGGCTTTCTATGCTTCCCTTATCACAAGGTGCACCTTCTTCTACCATGGAAGTCCAACTAGATGCTCTTGGGATTGGAATTCAATTAAGCTTCTTGACATTATTCATCTTACTTTTTAATTATTTGCAAGCCAAAAAAGCAAAAATAGAGGCCAGTTTCAAAATGCCCTCTAATTTGTCATCTTGCTTGGTTTTTTAAGAACTTTTTCATCCTTCATTGTACTCATAATGCAATTTCCTAAATAGAATTTAGTTTTCACTTGCTTGATTCGATAGAAGAGTAGAATTGGGTCTAGAAGAATAGAATTTAGTGTTAAATTGTTAATTCAGCTAGCTGAAGAGAACTATAGATTACTTAGCAATCAGGTTTGGAAGCCTATCATTGGATCCATGATGTAACCTGCAAGAGTGAATGGTGGATTTAGCATTTAGACTTTGATCTATATTTTAATTTATTTTTTATAATTTCTAAAATGAAAACTATTTTTATCTGTTTAGTATGTAAAGTTTTGATATTTTTTCATAGCAAGTTAAATTATGATACTTCTAGAACTAGAATTTAATTGTGTAGTTTTTCAGTTAAATTTGTTGGTCTATTTTTCATAAGTAATCAGTGATAAGAACCCACTTAACTGATCCATAATAACTTGTCCATTCATTGCCTTCCTCTTTATTTGTCTTTTTATTGCATCCATCTACTACCATCATTCTCATGAGAGAGATTCTTGTATACAACTACTCATTAGAAATGTGTTCATAAATTCAACTAAAAAGTCATAGATTTTTATATACAACCGATCATTTATTCATGTAAATGAATCAATAGATTGGATTCAAAAATTATATAATTGAATCCTAATAATTGTCTTATAGTTGGAATATATTTATAGATAAGTAGAAAACATTAGTCCATAGTAAATTGGTACATATGAAACTGAGTTTAACTATGAAAAGCTTTGTGATGCACAATTTGTTTGTTAAATTAATATGTACTGAGAATTGTTCTTTTTATTTCTTACCAGGCCAGTCTTTGCTTGAGAGCGGCAGGGGAGGTGCAGGAAAAGCTCATGGAGAACATCAATAAGCTAAAGGCATAAATGGTAAAATTGGAGGAAGCGAGACACATGGAAAGACTAAGAGATTATAGAAACAGATGTGTGAGGATGAAGATTGTATACTATGATGCCTTCAAACAAGTGATTTTCAAGGAAGAAAAAGAGAAGCTAGATTTTCATGCTAACCTTGTTGCCTTTTATGACAAGTTAGAAGATATGGTGGAAACCCATGATTGAATGGGGATTATGAGTCAGACCAATGGGGATAAATATGATGGGCAATGGCTTGATGGGTTGAAGCATGGCCATGGAGTCTACAGATGGGCAGATGGGAGTTGTTATATGGGGACCTGGATTAAGGGGCTCAAAGATGGGAAAGGTACATTTTGTCTTGCATGTGGCAATCAGACTAGGCTATGCCACCTTTTGGAATCCTCGCCTTCCAATGTGGATCAGCATGACGATCTCTCCATTGATGAGCAATCTTGTTGGAAGGAGAGAAGCTCTTCTATGTCTGATTTTGAGGTTTATTTGAATACTTCTTATGCCCCTAGCTCCAAAACAACATCCTCAAAAACCCTTGAATCCAGAATAGTAAGAACCTTTTCCTTTGATGGGATAAGAAGCTCAAGTAGTGAGGAATTTGATGATAATGACGAGGGTGTCAGAACTTGTGATCCCAAAATTTTTCCTGTGCAATCTGCTGTCAAGAGAGAATATGTTCAAGGAAATTTGATTCATGAGGTATCCAGAATAAATGTGCCTTCCAACACTGTGAAAAGAGGGCATAAATGGCAACCAAATGAAAGTAAGAGACCAGGTGAAATTATCTATAAAGGGCACATAAATTATGACTTAATGCTCAATCTGCAATTGGGAATCAAGTTTGCATATTTATTTGCATATTCACACATATGACTAGCGACTTTCTCAATATTTTACATTTATATGGATATGCTTTGTAATGTTTATTGATTTTGCTAACAAGAAATTTAGAGTCAGACTAACAAGAGAATGAAAAATGTATATGTGTAATATTTGAATGATGAAAACAATATGATTTTAAAATGTGTATTTATTTTTAGTCAATTTCTTGTTATTGAAGAAGACTATACTGAAATATACTGTTGAGTTTGTGTGTTTGTCCCTAGACATATTGGATTCACAAAATTTTGCATTTGCCACACTTGGTTTTGGGTGTACAAGAGATTTACATTTTAAACACCATGCACACTAATTTAGTCTCATCTATGCAATTTTTGCAATTAGTCGAAGAAAGTGGGAGTTATTGTTCTTAGTTTATTTGGCAATTTTTGTCAGCATCCTTGGAAATTGATGCATCTTTGTATCTTAAGATGCTAGCTGTAACTAAACGAGTCCTTTAAGCTATACATTTAGGTGTGGTAGCCAACTAATGCTAGTTGTAAGGTACACAAATTTTATATTGTGGGATTCCTCAGTTTGCCTTAATGTTCCATAGGGTTTCAACATCCTATTGTTTTTCTTTTCTTCATTGTTTACCAGTGTGACCATTTTACAGGTACTTCTTCGTATGCTGCCAAATTACTATAATCATGTTCATACTTATGAAAGCACATTGATCACTAAATTTTTTGGTCTACATAGTATCAAAGCAGTAGGAGGACAAAAGGTATTTTCTATATCTTCCTACTCTATTTTCCATTTAATCGTTGACATAATATGCCAATTTTTGGTAACTAGACGTTATTTTCAAAATTAAACATGGTGAGTGGGCTTAAAGTGGCAACTTGGTGGGGCAAGTTGGCGAGTCAACTTAGCGAGGCCACTTAGAGACATGACATGGCGAGCTGACTTGGTGAGCAAGCTCGATGAGCGGACCTCAAGACTGACCTTGATGAGGCACTTTGGTGGGGTGACTTGATGACTGAACTCAAAGAGTCAACTTGGTGAGCATACTTATATACACCCCACAGGAAGTACCTCTGTGTTTCATAGCAGACCAGTAGTGCAGGGAAAATGTGGGGTACTTGTCGAGGTGCAAATCTTCAATTATTTAGCCAATTAAAGTCATTTATCTCAACATATGGCTACCGAAGTTGTTCATCTGGACAACATGATGAAGATGAGTGGTTAGTATGTTCTTCAAGTTCCTTTCTAAATTTTTTACTATGAATTTGTTCCAGTTGCAATACAATAGTTTTACAAACATATTTCCATGGATACTACATGGATCCTCAAACTTGAGTTTATAGAAGTCTTAGAAAGTGCATCTTTTAAGCTAAATTTCTCTCATGGATCATATGTTACAGTTATCAAATTATATATCAGATTTGTGTGATCTCCGTTAGGCAATTTATGGCAGGTCTTGCCTAGATTAATCACAACTGCACGCATTTGTTGGAACTGTTGGAAAAAAGATAATGGGAAAGGACTAACACCATGCTGCAGAAAAAACTACATATGTTGGGTTGTTTATTATTTGTTTCTTTTTGTTCATAAGTAAAAATGGATCTGTCATGTAACTGTACACCTCTAGCACAGTTATTTTATTATTTCTTTTTACTGCATAATAGTTTGATATATTTATAAATATTGTATGTTGTCAACATATTTATTCAATGGCTGTAAATAGTAACACTACCTATGATTATGAGATTCATGTTTGCCTTATAGGTTTTATGAGATTGGTGTTGCAGCTGCTCTATATGCAAATGTTGGATATTCTCAGTCTAATATATTTATTGCTTTGGCTCACCCAGGATGCAGTTCAACAGGCCTTTTTAATCATTGTATATTTCGGTGGACATGATTCTTTGGATCCTCACCCCTCAAGATTAGGTCCTCATGTACCACTTCTTGAATACATTGAGAACATTAAGAGAATGACAACCTATCTCCAGGTACATTTTTCATCAGTATTCTGTGTTTAGATTTCTTCAATTTCATTTGAAAGATATAGATATTTCAATTTTTATGATGGCAATTATCTAATTTGAGTTTGGGGTAAACAAATTAGGACCTCTCAGAGTCGACATGCTTGATTTTTTAAAGTTGCCTACCTATTAATGAAGATTTGATTAGTAGTGCTTCAGTACTATTCTTCTTGTGTGTGTGTAATGGTTCACAATTTCATGATTTTGTAATCTACTTGTTTGGCCTAACTTTTTTGGATTCCATAGTAGTATTTTTGCTCCAATAGTATGGACAAATGAATTGTGTCATTAGTATTCTAAAGCTTGTGTGCAAGTCTGCAAAGAGATGGGTGTCAAGGTTATAGATTCATTACTACACTCAAGAATGGGCTCATCTTCAATCTTCAGAAGATTGAATATGAGCCCATTCCAGACTGTAGTAATGAACCTCAAAGCTCCTTTAGTGTGAGCATATCATGTCCTTCAAACGATCTTTCTGAAGCTGCTCTAACATTGTATCCTTTAGACTTTAGTTTATATCTGCCAACAACAAGACTACTTTGCGTCATTAGAATCATAAATAAGGAATGCAGAGGTAAGCTTTTTTGGGTTTTTGCTAAGAAAATGTTGATATTAAAGCAATGGGGTTGCTTGGCATTTTATGCAAATTTGTTATGCACAAATAGGAATAAATTGAGTTTGAAATGATATATATCAGTTGTTATCTCATTTCAAAATGTGGTTAGCTTTAGGAATTCTTTTATAAGATGTTATATGAAATGATTGCTAGCTAATGCCTGCCAAGGAAACATAACTTGCTTCTTCCCACAATGAATTCTGCTCAAGGTTTTGGCATTGTGAAGTGTAGCCCAGTTCTTTATGTGCCAATGGCAATATTGAGAATGCTAAGAGATGGCATGGTTACTCTCGTTGATGTTATTTATTTGTTGCATTATATGAGATTCATTACTACATCGGCTCATCTTCAGTCTTTAGAAGATTGAAGATGAGCCCATTCCGAGTGTAGTAATGAATCTCAAAGCTCCTTCAGCCTGAGCATATGATGTCTTTCAGATGATCTTTCTGAAGCTGCATCAACATTGTATCCTTCAAGTGTTTGATTCTTCATCTTTCTTCTTTATTATTCTATAGGACAATTCTTATGGTTTAAGTTTTTTAGCATCAATTTGTAATTTCAGTCGAAAATCTCTATATATCTTTTCTTGCTAGACAGGGTTGCTTAGTTTTTATGTAAATGTCTTTGCTTTTGCAGCTTGGACTTGAATTCACCACCAATGTTCTTTATACTCAGCCAACAATATATTTGTACCAAGTATAGTGCATTGTAATGGTATTGTTCATACAATGTTGATGCTTACTCAAGAATACTATTTTTATTTAGTTTTATTTGCTAAGTTTCCTTTTCAGTTTGATTTTGAGCTGGTGATGCTTGAGACTCAAATTCCTACAAATACTTCATGCGGTGTCTAGTCTCAAGCCTTGATCACTAGGCAAGCTCCTAGCTCTTTTTACAGTTTGCTTACTACAATGTCACATCCAGTTTGCATGTGATTCTATTGACCTAAAGGATCCTTAACCACAAACAACAATAGTCTCCTCTGCCCAAGATAATACAACTTTGTTTGGATTTAAATAAGAAAATCGCAACAACATTATTAGTGAGGATTTGTGTCTGCTCAGAAACTTCTTATCTAAGAAAGCCTTCCTGAGGGTTGTGAGCTTGTGTACTTCTCCTTTACATCAGAGGTTCAATGTGAGCATGTTGCTAAGACCCTGCCCAAGGTTACAAATGCAAAGTGAACTAGTTTTTAATGCTTCTCACTAGCAATAAAGCATGTTTTATTAGCCCATTATCTAGTCGGTTCACCTTTATTTCAAATTTATTGTAGGGACGAGGAGCTTCTTGGTCAGGGTCTTGCATTGAATGATGAATTAGATCATGTGCTAGGGAAACACAACTCCATTACTACAAGATCTCCTATTACATGAAAAAGAACAAAAGAGAGTAAACTAGAATAAATTTGGTAACTTTCCACATTTCAAATGTGGATTATACCTTTGAACTATTGCATAGAGAGAGAGAGGGGGGTAGGGTGTTGCAGAACCATTGCATAGCCAAGGAGACAACAAAGGAGCCTCCTTGTCTCCCCTGCCCCCACATGTGAGAGAGAACACTATTGCATAGAAAGGTACGTAGGCAACAAAGCAAGAACATGCACTAGAGTTTTCCCTAAACTGGGTGTTCCCAAAGGTAAATAACTAAGGCTGTTCCACTTGTTTATTTTTATATTTCCATTTGAATGTGTGCATTAGAATCTATTATCTATAACTCGGCATAACATCTGTGTTGGTGACTTTGTCCATTGGAATTGGAATGTGGAAGACAGGTATGTGCCAACATTTTATTCTATTTGAGAGCACATGCTTTTCCCTCTTGTTTTATGGTCTATGGCAATCCAAATGACTGTTAGAAAAACCAATCTCAAAGTTCAGAATGGTAGAATGGTAATATCTTCATGAGTTGATTTATAATCTTGTGTCGTTTACATTGAAATATAAGTATAATAGGTTAAATTGTAGGTTTAATTCAGGGAGGGGTTAGGGTACATCTTGTTTGTGAATTCTTGTAATTTTTAAACGTAAAGAATTAGTTTCTAGGTAGATTGTTATTCATGATCTTTGCCTTTCCACTAGTTTATTGGCAATTGCTTTGCTAACGTGGTGCTTCAGTGCCTGATATACACAAAACCTCTTGCAGCCTATCTACTCCATGGATCGCATTCTCAAAAATATATGTTATCATTTTTCAGTAGATTTATCCTTAGACATAGGCATTGCAATATTAGTTGCAGCTTGCAAAAACAATAACCTATACTATTTGTTGGGTCTACTTAGGTCAGAAGAAAGACTGGTGCTTCATGTGTGAGCTTGAGTTTCTTATCTCGAGGGTGAGAGGAGATGGTGCCTTATCACCAATTAGAATACTTTCTAGAATTAAAAACATTGGCAATCACCTTGGATATGGAAAATAGGAAGATGCTCATAAGTTTTTGAGGTAACATGAATTGCAAAGTGCTTAGAGTCTTTCAATTTTTAAATCATACCGACATATATCAAGATAGAAATGCTCATAGAAAGGAGTATTTAAGGATATGCTACAAGTTATGTGCACACAAAAATAAATCTCCATTGATGTGCTTAAACATACTTACATGGCACACGCATGCATGCTTGCATGTTCACGCGCACACACAGATTGATATCTTGTTTTTCTTTTTCCTTTTAGATTTGCAGTTGATACTATGCAGTTGATATGCCTTGATGAAGTTGGTGGAGAGGAAGCCATTCATCCAATAACACATGTGACTATGTTCATTCAACAAACATTTGGTGGTTATCTTCAGTCAAAGGTGGTGCTAGTATTAACTTTAAAATGCAAAAATTTTAATGAACAAATACACGTGATTTGTAGATTTTGATTATAAAATTTATTTATGTATAAGGAGTTTAGATTAGGGGAGTCGGCCTAGCGAGCTGACATGGTGAGTCGACTTAAAGTGGCGAGTTGGTGGGGCAAGTGGGGGTGACTTGGTGAGCTGACCTGGAGAGTTGGCTTAGGAGGCAGACTTGGTGAGTGAACTTAGAGAGTCGACTTGGTGAGCCTACTTCAATTGTCAGCTTGGTGAGCTGACTTGGGGAGCCGGCTTGGTGATCTAACATGGTGAGTGGGCTTAAAGTGGCAACTTGGTGGGGCAAGTTGGTGAGCTGACTTAGCGAGGCCACTTAGAGATGCGACATGGCAAGCTGACTTGGTGATCAAGCTTGATGAGCGGACCTAACAACTGACCTTAATGAGGCACTTTGGTGGAGTGACTTGATGACTGAACTCAAAGAGTCAACTTGGCAAGCATACTTGCACTAGTACATTTGGGTTCATTTTTCGACCTTTATTGGTTGAATTTTTGACCCAATTTTCAACCAAATTTGACCAACCAATTGGTCAAAATTTTTTTGGTTGAAATTTTGACCAACTCGTTGGGACATGATTTGTCTCAATCATATAACTAATTATATATTCTTTGTATTAGTTACTGTCGGTGTCTTTCAGGCATTCTATAAAACAGTTCACATGCCTTGCGTATGATATGACATTTTACATGCATCCTACACTCTCTTTCATCCAACTAATGATGGATTACGCAGAGTCCTCTGAAACCATGATGCTAAAAACCACACAATCAAATCCAAAATGAACTTGCACTACAAATGGATTGTGGAAATATGATATTGGTAAAATTGCATGCATGTCTACCAGGACAATCACAACTTAAACATACATTTGTCCTAGTAGACATGCATGCAAAATTAACAATATCAAATTTCCACAATCCATTTGTAGTGCAAGTTCATTTTGGATTTGATTGTGTGTTTTTTAGAATCATGGTTTCAGATCACTTTGCGCAATCCATCATCAGCTGGATGAGAGAGTGTAGGATGCATGTAAAATGTCATATCATAAGCAAGACATGTGAACTGTTTTATAGAATGCTTGAAAAAAATTTACACCTAGCTTTTGGTGGAAATTTTCACCTTCATTGGTCGAAATTTTCACCAACTCCTGGGCTTTTTCTACCTTTGTTGGTGGAAATTTCCACCAATGCTTAAATTTTTTTCTACCTTTGTTGGTCGAAATTTCCACCTTCATTGGTCGAAATTTCCACCAACGCCTAAATTTTTTTCTACCTTTGTAGGTTGAAATTTCCACCAATGCCCAAATTTTTTTCTACCTTTGTTGGTCGAAATTTCCACCAACGTCTAAATTTTTTTCCACCTTTGTTGGTCGAAATTTCCACCTTCATTGGTCGAAATTTCCACCAACATCTAATTTTTTTTCCACCTTTGTTGGTCAAAATTTCCACCAATGCCTAAATTTTTTTTCCACCTTTGTTGGTCGAAATTTCTAGCAACGTGCAACTTTTTTTCTACCTCTGTTGGTCAAAATTTTGACAAATTCTTGTTTGAACCCACACAATGGCTTTGGTAGGTTTTCGACCAATAGATTGGTCCAAATTTTGACCAGAAAAATATCGACCAATGGGTTGGTCGAAAGTTGGTCAAAAATTGGGTCAAAAATTCGACCAATAAAGGTCAAAAAATGAACCCAAATGTACTGGTGTTTGTAAGTAGATACTGTTACCTGCTTGTTTGAATCAGTATTTCTAAAGATACTATTTATTTTGTGTTTGTTATCGATTCTGAAGTTGTCAATTCAAAATTTGGAATGCTGTGAGAAGTAAGTTTTATTGAATTTGCCTGCTCGATTACTTAATTTTCAGTTATGCGGATAATATTGATAATTAAAATCAAGTGGTTCTTCGGCATTAAAATCTATTTTGTATTGATGAAATAGAATAAGTTGATTCAACATTGTTAGTAGATTGTATTTTAAAAGGATCTTTCTGTTGAGTTAAAAGATTAAAAATCTTTATTTGCAATAAAGGTAGCTGCGCCTATTTTTATTGAAGAAACTTTAAATAGAGAATTCCTTAGTCCTATATAGGAATATTTGTTGGTATACATTTTTCTCTATTTTGCATATCAAATCATTTGAGAAAAACTGTTCACTAACAATTTTTTGTGACTCTGTTGGGGAAGACCAGAAATGGTTTTACCTCATCATGAAGTTTTGCCAGTACTTCAACCAGGCTTAGGGTTTGATAATACTCAAGAAGACATTATTTCAAATCTAAATGCAAAAGCATGGAAACTCAAAACAAGCCTAGAATAGTTTGCACAAGTTAACCAAGTGCTCGAAAGAGAAGAAGAAAGGGACAAACCCATAAGAGGTGTACCGGTTGCTAATGAAGAAGTAGTAGTCGATAGACTAATCCCAAGGCCATTCTGAGTATTAAATGTTAGTTTAATTGTGAAAAATTGGCAAGTAAGAAGTACACCAAAAGTAAAGAAAGGAAGGGGTTTATTGATCAGTCTTATGAATTTGTAAAGAGTCTTAATTTTTCTCTCGATCTCTCTAATAAACGCAAAAAAATTCTTAAGGGAAAAAGTAGGCCAACATCTCCTTAGAAACCTACCCCTGTAATTGTAAGCCTCCAAGCCTTAATCTTACCAGGGACATTAGTACCTTCTCATTTTAATGCCCAACCTTTGAATTTCATCCCACCAAGAATGGTTGCTAACCTGTGGGGTGCACAAGTAGGTCCCTTGGCCCTTGCAGGTAACCTTAATCCTCTTCCTAAGGGTGCTAAAGAAAATTTACCCTAATTCAATGGAGATGGGAAGAAATCTATTGATGAACATCTCAATGCCTTTAATATTGCGTGTGCAGTTCTGGTTGTTGCTCATGAAGATGTAGCTGTAAGGTTGTTTATGCAAACTTTAATTGATGATGTTGCTAATTGGTTTCACCATCTCCCATAAGCGTCCATCACCATCTGGGCTGAAGTGCAAAGTGCTTTTGAAGGTAGGTTTAAATCTGCTGATAATGAACATACTCTGCTCCTCCAATTAACTCAAGTAAAGAAAAAAGTACATGACCCCATTAGAGATTTTGTAGCAAAGTTCAATAAAATACTACATAAAATCCCTGCTACTAAAGGACCTAATGCAGAGAACTGCAAAGGTTTCTTTGTTAATGCAATGCTTCTAGATATCAGTTTTCATCTAAGGAGAGACAGGGTAGAAAATGTTGATGTTGCTCAAAGATTAGTTGTTGAATTAGAGGATGATCTTTTAGCTGTAGGAAAGTGGAAATGAGAAATGCAGACTTCCAAGTCACAACCATCAACTTTAGAAAAATTAGACCCGTTAGTGCAGAAACTCATGAATGATGTGATGACTATTAAGAAGCAAATTCCTAAAATGAATACTCAATACCAAGATATTCCAAGAAAATATCCAGGTCAAAGTAATTTTCAAGGAAAACAAATTAATTTGCCCCCAAATTAGCAAAGATTGTAGATTGAAGCTCCACCCAATAAAAATAACATGTGTGTTTTTCATCTTATAAATGATCATGAGGGAAGTTCTTGTCTTGAGAATATAAGATATCAGCAACTTGAAGCAGAAAAAGTGGCTTCAACTAATATAAAAATAGAGGAAGAACCCTCTGAAGAACCTGGTGACTCCGTAAGCTATTATCCTAAATATGAATATGGTTTTGAAAGAAGTGGTGATATCCTTTTAACCTTAGAAGAAGCTGCATGCTCAATCTTAACCCATGGGCAGAGGGCCACTAAAGTTGATGACTCTAAAATAAATACAATCCCTACTCAGGCAAAGGAATTAAAAACAAAGGGGGAAAATAAAAATAAGTCATTACCTATGCAGTCAAAGTCACCCCAAATCTTGAAAAGGTCTGATCCTGATTCCTCTTTTGACATTGTTGAGTTTTGTAAAGCATCTAAAATATAGATTTCCCCTACTGAATACCTAAGGATGAACCCTAGAGAGCTCAATAAACTGATTGAGTATGTTCATCAATCTTCCCCTGATTTAGCAACTAAAAAAATAAATAGAACCAAGGTCTTAGAGAACAATGAAATGTCTGCTAAGAACACAAGTGAAACTCCCCAAGCAAAGAAAAGGGAAACATAAACATCTCATAACCAAGAAGGGACACTTCAACCAGACAAAGTCAGCCCTGAGGCTCCTTGTTCTCCAAAACCTGATCCATTTTATGTATCCCTATTCCTTCATGGTTTTAATCTAAATAATTGCATCATAGATTCAGGTGCTTCTGACAACATAATGCCAACTACCATAGCCAAGGCTCTTGATTTCCCTTTAACTAAAACCTTTGGTAAATGTTATTCCATGGACTCCAAGGAAGTTCCTTTAATAGGTCAGATTAAAGACGCTCAAGTTTCCCTGGCAACTTATCCTCAGAAAACAATTAAGCTTACTATTTTAGTGGCAGATATCCCTACCAGTTATGGTATGCTTCTTAGCCGAACTTTCTGCCGAAACCTCGGAGGGGAAGTTAAAATGGATTGCTCTCAAGTTGTTATACCTATAGGGATAAAAAAGTAACCTTGCTACCTAAAGCCAAATCCAAATATACAGTATTTCCATCCGATGATCCCAAATCTCAGATCCTTTACCAAGAGATTGATTTTGCTAACTATTTGATTTTGTCTGAAAATGAGAAAATAGGTGAGAAATCAGAAGTTGAAGACTCACTATGGACTTTAGAGTTTGATGGGAGTTGTTGCTATAATGGATCTAGGGCTGGCATAGTACTAATATCTCTTGATGGTCAAAATTTTCCTTCTTCTTATAAACTTACTTTTGAAAACAACAATGATACAACAAAATATGAAGCCTTACTTCTAGGAATAGAAGAAGCCAAAAGAAGAAACATTAAGCTGCTAAAGGCAAAGGGAGATGCTAAATTAAACATGTTCTTAGTAAAGAATCAAATACTGAAACATTATAGGAACCATGTGTGGGATGAGATTGAAGAATTTGAAGCTTTTGCAATTGAAGCAATCCCTACAGAACTAAATGACAAAGTAGACTCTCTAGCAGTATTACCTTCTTTACTGATTCCTCACCCAAACTTCATAAATAACAAATACTCGGTTGAGATCATTGAGAGGCCAAGTGTCCCTGACAATAACAATTCATGGAAAGTATTTAAGGATGACACTCACATTAATGCTTTTTTACAAAGTATTGAAAAGTTCTCTACAAATTATTTTGAAGGTTCAGATTCTGAATGTAGAGAGTTTTGTCTTGATCTCACTGATGAAAGTAATGTGTTACAATTAAAAGGAAATGTAATACCAAAAGGCTTGGTTGAGCTTGAATTTTTTTTTTGACAAGCGAGACACTTTCCTAGCCCAAAATTTATCACCTAAAGAATATCCAAATGTTGATTATGAAAAGGTCAATTTGATAGATAAACATAATCCCAAAATTGTCAACTTGGGAGCCTATTATGGAGAAGACGAGAAAGCAAGATTCATCAAAATTCTTACGAAATATATGAATGTATTTGCTTGGTCTTATGAAGACTTAAAAACTTTTAGAAATGGCTAATTCAAGCATCATATCACTCTAAAACTAGGTACTACTCCTTTTAGGTAGAAGTTGAGAACATACAATCCAAAGGCTTCTGATGTAATTTTCAAAGAAGTTGACAAAATTCTTAAAGCTCGCATCATCTTTCCAATTCATCATTCTACTTGGGTGGCCAACATAGTACCGGTAAGAAAAAAGAATGGAGAAATAAGGATCTGTGTTGACTTTCGAAACCTTAATCAAGCAAGCCTGAAAGATAATTTTGTCTTGCGTATAATGGATCAAATTCTTCAAACAGTTGTTGGTTCAGAAATGATGTCCTTTTTAGATGGTTTCTCAGGCTATAATCAGATAGAGATTGCCGAGGAAGATCAACACAAAACTGCATTTACAACACCTTGGGGCACATTTGCCTATAAAATGATGCCTTTTGGCTTGATAAATGCAGGTGCCACCTTTCAGTGAGCCATGAATTGAACATTTGGTCATTTGTTGGATAGATGTATCACAGTGTATCTTGATGACATGACAGTGTTTTCAAGAAGAATAAAGAAACACCTAAAAGATCTAAGGAAAGTGCTTGGAAAATGTAGGGAACATGGAATTTCATTGAATCCTAAGAAATCAATTTTTGCTGTGACTAAGGGAAAGTTACTTGGGCACATGGTTTCGAAAGAAGGAATCAAAATTGATCCAGAGAGAGTAAAAGTTATTCAACAATTGTGTCTTCCTATAAATCATAATGGTGTTAAATCCTTCTTTGGGTAGACCAATTTGCTAACGAAATTTGTACCTAATTTTGCAGAGACTATCAAACCAATGGAAAAGTTGCTCAGTGAGAAGCAAAATTTCAAATGGGATGAACCGGCATCTAAAGCATTCAAAGAGGTAAAAGAGGCTATTTCTAAAGCTCCAACATTTTTTCATCTTCAAAAAATATTTTATAATGTACTGCTATGCATCAGAACATACCATGTCAGGAATATTGCTTCAAAAGAATGACAAAGGAGAAGAGATGCCTATCTCTTTTATAAGTTTCCCATTGAAGAAACATGAGTTGAATTACTGCTTGTTTGAAAAAAAAGCCTTTGCTGTTGTGAAAGCAGTGAAATACTTTTGGTACTACATTTTACATTCACATTCTTTAGTTTATGTACCATCTACTGTAGTCAAGAGTATCCTCACACAATAGGATGTAGCAGTCAATAATCATGCAAATTGGGTAGCAAAAGTGCAAAAAATTGACCTGGATATCCAACCAACTAAATTGGTTCGAGGACAAGGATTGTGTAAACTTATTGCAGAAGGAGAAAAAGAAGAACCATATCCCAACTATTTGTTTGTTGGCTTGAAAGATGAATGGTTTTTTGACATAGCTTATTTCTTGACATATGGGAAATGTCCAGACCATTTAAAAGGAAAGGACTGAAAGAGTCTTCATCTTAGAGCAGCCAAATTTGTGATTATTGATGATATCTTGTACAAAAAGGGCTTGGATGGGATGTTTTTGAGATGTGTTGATGTTGACCAGCAAGAGAAACTACTGAAAACTTCCATGATGGGGCCTATGGAGGACATTTTTCATCAACAGTGACAACCTTCAAAATCCTAAGAAGCGGATACTACTAGCTAGGTATGTTCTGAGTTGCCTATCATTGGGTGAGAAACTATGAGAAATGTAAATTGTTTACTAGGAAACCACAATTAGCTACTCTTCCTCTAAAACCTCTGATTATAGAAGAACCCTTTTAACAATGGGGATTGGATTTTATAGGACCTATTAATCCAAATTCAAGTGTAGGACATACACACATCCTTACTGCTACTGATTACTTTACTAAATGGGTTGAAGTAGTTCCTATTAAAGCAACAACATCACAGGTAGTGTGCAAATTCTTGACAGAAAATATTTTGACCCGTTTTGGTACACCTAACGAAATAGTGACTGATAATGCACAAAAAATTTCATCCTGTGAAATTCAATTATATTGTTATGATCATGGTATCCAACTATCTCATGCTTCAGATTATTTCCCTCAAGGCAATGGATAGAAAGAGTCCACTAACAAAAATCTGGTAAATATTATGAAGAAACTAGTAGATGAAAAGGGAAAAGATTGGCATAATAAGTTATATGAAGTAGTTTGGGCTAATAGAACTCCTACCAAAAGAAATTGAAGATGAAATGTTTCCTTCTTCCATTGAGAAGAGAATATTGTACCTCCAAACAATAGAAGAAGAAAGAAGAGAATTGGTTTATCATATCACCAACCATCAAGCAAGGGTCAAAAGAATTTTCGATCGAAGAGCGAGGCCATGAAGATTCATGAAAGGAGATCAAGTATTACTATGGGATAAGAGGAAAGAACCTAAAGGAGCCCACACCAAATTCAAGAGCTTATCCATTTGTAATATCTGAGGAGTTGGGTTCAAATGCCTTCAAGCTGCAATATCTGAATGGAGATGATCTTCCCCTATCCTATAACGGGTAGGACCTCAAGTTGTACCAATTTTAAGTCTATTTTCTATCTCATTGTAAATACTATCTTTTTGGGTTTTGTTTTTTATTTGTTCTGTTCTTTTGCTTTTGTCTTTTTTAGTCAGTCTGCAAAGCCAAAGACCCCGAGTTCATCTATGATCCTTCCAATCTCATTCCCTAGCTAGAGCCAATTGTTACCACATATATTTTTCTCGTGTTCTAGTAAGGTTTAGTTGTGAGTCTTTTCTTAATCATGAAGTCAAACTTGAAGTTTCAATTAACTTCAAGTTCAAGTTTGAGCTCCCATTTGTCTCCCATGTGTTAAAGTCCTCTTCCTTTCCTCAAGTCAGTCTTGGTGAAGTCAAAGTTGAAGTTGAAGCCCAATCAACCCAAACTTCAACTTCAACTTCGATGTCAATTTTGTATACTGATGCTTTGTTTGCATGTAGGGTTTCAATCTTTGAGT
Organism: Cupressus sempervirens; assembly: GCA_028749045.1. Taxonomy (NCBI): domain Eukaryota; kingdom Viridiplantae; phylum Streptophyta; class Pinopsida; order Cupressales; family Cupressaceae; genus Cupressus; species Cupressus sempervirens. Next base: position 4,040,878 of record CM053791.1, read on the forward strand.
TAAAAAGCAAGGTGGATCCCAGTGAAGACACTTCCTAAGGCATGCGAGATAATAAATAAGGACTGTAAGGTGGCACATGTTCAGATACGACAAGATTTGGGGAAAAGGCAAATTTGTCATTTCATGATGACATGGAGTGTTAATAGGCATGCAGATTTGATGGGCATTCAAAAAAAATTACTCATAAGGTCTTTTTCGATGCGTGGCACACGAATAGTAATTATTGCATTTACTTGCCATATCTGTATTGTGATTTCGTTTGTAAGTCATTCCTTAAATGCACTCATTTTGCCTTCTTACCACTCATTTTTCCATTTCCAAAAAAAATTTCCGGCTCCATCGAGTAAGGAGAACGGATCGCAGGCTGTATCACTGTCAAACTGTAAGTGTGTTGCCATAACCCTCTGTAATTTTATTTGTGCTTGCTTTGTTTTGAAATATTTCAATTTGTATCTTTTCGATGCTATCTTCCATAATCAGTCATGATGTTATTTCGTCCCAAGATGCCCAAGTTTGAAAACCCATGTTTGCTTAGTTCTTTGCCTGAAATTTGTGACACATTTTTGGTTAATAAAAACTTAACTAATGTCATTGAGAGAGCTAGAAACACCCAGTTAGGTCCCATTTATCAAAAGCTAGCTAATAGTGGGTTGCTTGAAGGTGTCACTTTTCCTACAACAATCGCATGCCCAGACCTTGTTATTGAGTGTGCAAACCATTATGACCCTAGCACAAGGTGTATTAAGAAATTTTTAGGGGAAGTAATACTTAAGATTAATAGAACCAATGTCTACTCGGCCTTTAAAATTCCTCACAAAGAACCCTATGAACCATGGACATTCGAGGAAGTAGAGCGCCTATATGCCGAAAGAAAAGGCAGTTATGATAATTAGGTAGCTCAGTCTTGGCTCCTAAAACCGGCAGAGGGTGGTTCAAGGTTGTGAAAACCTTTAACCATTGAGCATTTCATAAAAGAAATTGCGGACATTGTACTTCTGTTGAATAGAATTAAGGGAAATGAACATGCATTTCATTGGGAGTCTTGGATGTATCTTTTCATCCAAAAGATTGTTGAAGGAAATAAGTTCATTGATTGGGCTGACCTGACTGCTAAGAACTTGCAATAGGATTTAGTGGCTATCAACAACTTTGGCTCATTTTTCTTGTCCTCCTATTTGATTTATATCCTAGTAGCATCTAAAGAATGGGAAAATCTCCCACATTCACCTTGGACTGATGAAATGCCCATTTACTAGTATTACAATGATCTTCAAGAGGCTGCTTTGTGTAAGGAATTCATAAGGGTAAATGATGTCTTTCTGGGAAGGCTGGTCTTTGAACTTTAAGGTCATGAAAATAATAGACTGTCTGAAGAAGCCATGCAAGTGATTCAAGTCTATGTCTACTTTTACATTCAATTTCCTAGGTTCACATATATCAGGATAGGTGGTTTTTCTGGTGAACCATTGAAGTTACCTCGTTACTGCTTAGACTCTATGGTTTTATCTAAAATGTGCAGACAATTTGTCTGTGTGGTAGAGTCTTTTGAGATTTCTAAGAGGTCTTCTTCTATATTCTTTCCTATTGAAATTGGACATTATAGATGCCCTAGCCTAAAGCAAGCTATGTTAACAAAAGTATCATTGGCTCATCTATGCTGTAAACCCTTCTCTCCTCGGGAAGATTTTGATTATATAGGTTTTGTCAGAAATAATGTTAAGAATGCAGTCTCTCTGGTTCATACCCCGCAGTTAGAAGAATATTGGGCGAATTGTCCTAATGAATTTGAAGTAAGGAGAAGACTGTGGTCACGACTAACTGTGAAACAAATTAAAATATTTAATGTGGATCTTGATACATGTGGGCTGAAAGAAGAGGGGTTTGAGGAGGTGGTTGACTTATTCTACATTGACCAGATTGAGTGCATGCCTATTCCCCAAATTGATTACGGAAGAAGAGAAGAAGATGATGTTTTGTCTCGCACTAAGGATGTGCTGGCTAGGACTTAAAGTTGGATAAAATAAAAAACTGTTGCCACCCCCGACCCGACTAGGAAGTTTTCAAAAAGAAAAAGTAAAAAGGCTCCCAAATTCAAAAAGAGATCACTAATCAAGATATTTGTGATCCTATTGTAGGTCTGGTTGAAGTTGAAGCTGAAGTAGTTCGAGAGCCACTTCAACTTCAAGTTCAAGAAGGTACTCCTAAGACTAAAAGGGTGACCTGTTCAAGCACAAGGAAGGCATCAACGACCAAAAGCAAGGGTACAATAACAATTTATCTCGAGGTTGCAGAAGAACTACCTATGGCAGATAGTGTACCTGAACCTCAAAGGTCGCTAGTAAATATTGAAGGCCAAGAGAGTAATCTTTCCTTGGCCAAATTCTAGCCTAAAGCAAGCTATGTTAACAAAAGTATGATTGGCTCGTCTGTACTGTAAACCCTTCTCTCCTCGGGAAGATTTTAATTATACAGGTTTTGTCAGAAATAATGTTAAGAATGCAATCTCTTTGGTTCATACCTCACAGTTAGAAGACTATTGGATGAATTATCCTAATGAATTTGAAGTAAGGAAAAGACCATGGTCACGACTAACTATAAAAAAAATTAATATGTTTAATGTGGATCTTGATACATGTGGGCTTAAAGAAGAGGATTCTAAAGAGGTGGTTGACCCATTCTACATTGACCAGGTTGAGTGCATGCCTATTCCCCAAATTGATTAGGGAAGAAGAGAAGAAGATAATGTTTTGTCTCACACTAAGGATGTACTGGCTAGGACTTAAAGTTGGATAAAATCAAAAATTATTGCCACCCCCAACCTGACTGGGAAGTTTTCAAAAAGCAAAAGTAAAAAGGCTCCCAAAAAGAAAAAAGAGATCACTAATCAAGATATTCATGATCTTATTGCAGGTTTGGTTGAAGTTGAAGTTGAAGTTGAAGTAGTTCGAGAGCCACTTCAACTTCAAGTTCAAGAAGGTTCTCCTAAGACTAATAGGGTGACCTGTTCAAGCACAAGGAAGGCATCAACGACCAAAAGCAAGGGTATAGTAACAGTTGATCTCGAGGTTGTAGAAGAACTACCTATGGCGGACAGTGTACCTGAACCTCAAAGGTCACTAGTAAATACTGAAGGCCAAGAGAGTAATCTTTCCTCGGCCAAATTCTCCCCTGCCACGGACAAAGAACCAGTCACATCTAAATGGTTGGAGACTTCTATTGAGAAGAAGAAGAGCATGGTTCCCCTTTCTATGCCGATTGATGATTTAGTCAATAAATGTCTGGGAAAAACATCTAAGGTGAAGAAGGCAAGGACTGAATCAAGGATAAAGTTTGATAAGAATTCAGGGTATTGGTCGGCTGAAATAGCCATGCCACTAGATGGAAGTTTACGTGAATCCTTGGCTCCTCAAGACTACCAGATAACAAAAGTTGATCTAGGGAAAGGAAATCATGAGGTAGATATGGAATTCTTTGAAGCCTCTAATAAGAAGATTGCACACAAGATATGGAAGGATGAACAAGACAAACAAGAAATGAAGGAGACAATAAAGAGTATGGCTCAATATATCAATGACATCCTTCATCCTAAGGAAAAAGTGATCAGTGAAATGTCAGCGATCATTGATGTGTCCTCTGCAACCAACTAGAAATCTCTTGAGAGCCTGTACTAATGCAAAGCAGTTGCAAAAACAACAGGGGAATGGCTGGAAGATGTCCTGGATGAGACCATGAAACATATAGGTCTCCTAGATAAGGCTTCGAAAGAAATATCAACCATTACCAAAAAGGTGGAAGTGAGTAATGAAGGATATGAAAAGGAGAAAAATAATTGGGCAAAGGTAGTGATATGGCTAGAAGAGATCCAAGAATTTGGATTACAAAAATTCCAGGCCGAATGTCCTATGGCAGGTTTAGATGAGAATACCTTGTATGTAATCAAAGACTGTATTGAATGGAGAAATGAAGCGTTAATACAAGGCATGACTGAAATCAAGGAAAAATTGCAAGAACTTAAGATCATACACCAGATAATTCAAGGAGACCTTAAATGGTTTGTTAAGCAGTTTACAGGTAAAGAAGAGGACTCCATTACCCAATCTGAGGAAGTGATCAAGGAAGTTTAGAAGAAGTTCCAAGAACTTCAGGACAAGAAAGCACCAATCAAGCAAGATTTTTCAAATATAGCACACACTGAAGCCATGCTAATAATTAATCTCAAGCACTTGGAAATGCATGAAGAAAAGATAGCAGAATTGAATAAAGAAAAGAAAATCTGGAAGCAGTGGCTTGCCTACATTGGTCTACCACATTAGTCCATTATTTTAGCATTCTCAACTGCCTACGAAGTGTGGAAAGTGGCAAGAAACATGGCCAGCAAGGATAGTGCTACCTGATTAGAAGAAATAGTTACACATAGTTGCTTAGTTGTTCTTTTTTGTTATTTTACTTTTCTTGCATTCCGATTAGCAGTTATGTTAACCAAAAGACTATTTTAGTCCTAGTGGGGTAATTTTGGCAACTGTCCAATGCAATGCCTTTTAAATATGTAATAACTAGTATGGCAGAAGGTGAATCTCTAGCATACCGACAGACAACTTTTTTTTTTTGTGGTTTAATCTTAAGTTTTAGAAGTAACATTTCAAAATTCTACAAATACAAAGAAAACTCTGCAGTTTGATTTTGTTAAGAGCTTTGTAAGTAGATACTATTAACTGCTTGTTTGAATTAGTATTTCTAAAGATACCATTTATATAAAAAGATCTTTGTTGTGTTTGTTATCGATTCTGAAGTTGTTAATTCAAAATTTGGGATGCTATGAGAAATAAGTTTTATTGAATCTGTTTGCTCAATTACTTAATTTTTAGTTATGTGGACAATATTGATGGACAATATTGATAATTAAAATCGAGTGGTTCTTCAACATAAAAATCTATTTTGTATTGATGAGATAGAATAAGTTGATTCTACATTGTTAGTAGATTATATTTTAAAAGGATCTTTCTGTTGAGTTAAAAGATCAAAAATCTTTATTTGCAATAAAGGTAGCTGCGCCTATTTTTATTGAAGAAACTTTAAGCAAAGAATTCCTTAGTCCTGTATAGCAATTCATTTGTTGGTATACATTTTTCTCTATTTTGCATATCAAATCATTTGAGAAAAACTGTTCACTAACAGCAGTCACTCCTTCTACCATGCGATTGCGCGGCGTGAATAGTCTCCAACCCATGCAGATGAATAAAATTTTTCCACGTGTACAGAGGGACATGTAAGCTTGGGACTACCACGTGCCACATGGAATTTGGCTATTTTTCTACCATGCATAATACATACAGTACAGAATGCCATGTCAATCTATCGTACCACCACATTACGTTCATATGACACATTAGCCTGACACATCAACAGGGGGCCCTTTTTTTTGCTGATGTCAGTAGAGCACTGGGTTAAATTTGACGATCGTCTAACCGTCATTCCCAAGACTTTTTCAACTACTGCAATGGTCATTTGACTATCAAATTGAAGCTCATAGTTATTCATCCAGACCCCTCCCTAGATTATTTTTCAAATTGGCAGCCTGACTTTGCAAGCCCATAACTCGGACATCCGCACTCTGATTTAGGTGCAATTTTTTTGAAATTGGGTAGAATTTTCTGAATTTTCTAGTAGTGGTGTTATTTTCTAGTTTTGGTGCAAGGATTTTGCAAAAAAAAGTACTTTTTGGTGATTGTACCTACATAATCTTTCTTTTTACAACTTCAAACTCTTCGTACGGGCACATCTATTCACTTTTTAAGGTTCCATTTTTTTGAAAGTGCATTTTTTTGGTCTACTTTCCAGATCTATAGTCAGATTCTAGGGTTGTGTGGACCAAAATCTCACTTTCAGAACTAGGGCTCTTGCTGCATTGTAAAGCTTTGATTACTTTTTAGAATTGTTGTTTATCTGAGCTACAATTCTTAGTGACAGATTTGGGCCTCATAAGGTAGTTGTAAAAGCAAAATCAGAAAGTCCACTTTGTTCATTTTGACAAGTAGCCCATTGTAAATGCACTACTTATAAAGTGCCAAAGGAATCTTTTTTGGGGGGGTCTTTTGATTGAGTGAAGAGGGGGGGGTTTGTACTATGTTTTTTTTATCCTTCTATTGTGCTATTTTTCATTTCTGCATCATGGGTTTTGAATGTCCTCCTCTAACTTCACACAACTATTCTACATGGAAAGATATTGCATGGATGTTAGATTGTCCTTTCAACTATTTAGCAAATTCTCTCTATTCCCAAGGTGCAGAAATTACAAAATGTCCACAACAGATGACAAAATCTCAAGTTATTTGATTTTCTATTTGAATTTTAAAGGTACAACTCCCTTGTGAAATTTACAGTGAATTCAAAATTATTTTTGCACTTTTACCAGAAAGCGCGTAAGGGTCTCTCACTTTCTCTTCGGTAGTGAGGTGAGAATCAATACAAACAACAAAAATAAACATTCATCGAACCATACTTCCACAAAATATCTACTTGAAAAGAATGAATAACACCATAAACTGATATCAATCATTCAAACACCTTAATTGGAATGAACTTACAGTAAGAACAACAATCAAATATCTTGAGCCAATAAACCAAAGTTCACAAAGTAACAGTGATTTAATACTTCGAACACTAAGTTTCCCAAGCTAAATTCAAGATGATATGTGTGTGTGTGTGTGTTAAACCTTCTTTATGTGCACAATCATTCAAAAAGTAAACTATCCATATACTATCTTCTGATTACTGTCTATCAAGTATCTACTTATCATAGTTTTTAACTATCTATTGCTAACCTTAATCAATTTATTGCCCCAACATTTATAGTTCCATTATAGAATCTAAAAGGCCTCCATCAAAACCCAGTCATTTCGATTAAGACAAGAAATAATTATGAATAAGAAAGCAGTTATGAAATAGGTGTCAAAATGTAACTAAAGCAACTATCCTATTCAAGCCTCGCTACCAGTCTTCTCTTTTTCACCCATGGTTTGACACACCAACTTCTAGCTCTGGAAAGTGTTCATGAACTCTTGCATCGTGTGGGAATGTGGATTCTTTAGACTCAACAACCTGGCCCTACACACATCCTTTTTCCATTTGAACTCCTTTATCTTGAAACTCTGACGCAACATGAAATCCTTGTTAAGACGCAACATTGACTCAATGTTCGCCAACACAGTGAAGTCATTGGTGTTGAGCAATTCATTGTCCCTAATCTATTCAACAACTTCATTGAAGCTCTTAGTTAGTGTCTCCACATCCATATTCCCATCGTCAAACTGCAAGATTCTCGTTGGATTTACTACTTTCATATCTTTCAGGAGTTCTTCATGCATTCTAGTGACTTTGTATTTGATGCCCTGCACTTCCTTAATTATTTCTTTATAAACTGATTCCTTCCAACTCATGTTGTTTTTCATGATAAAAAATATGCAGGGATCTACATTTTTCATAGGATTCTCATTTAGAAACTTGAGCACTCCAAACCTCTCAACTTCATCTACTTGAAAAACAATTGCCTGGCACCAGCTTTTCTCTGCTTCCCACTTGGGGATCAAAGTTTAAATCTCTACCACTAGTGATTCCCCTTCGACATATACATTTACGAATTCCAAAATAAACTTATTACCTTCTTTAATGATGATTTCCACCCAATCCTTCATAGCATCCACTAGTAGCTTTCCTCTTTGCATTTGCTTCATTAGTTGTTGACTTCCAGCAAAATTCAGATCAAAGGCTTGGGGAGCTTGAACAACTGGTAATGTGCCAAGATTCATCAAGGAATCAATATACGCGGTCATAGTCATTATCATGCCCTTAAGCTCCTTTTTCTCTTTGCTACCCTTCTCAGATTGAGTTAGCATGTGGTCGATAGAGAATTTGAAGAAGTGATTACCAGTGCTTTTGTTAATGGTCCCTAACTCAACTGAGGTAACTTTGAAACCTTCATCATCAAAATCCCTAGACTCTATTTTCTGCTTGTATGTGGCTATTTCGACGGTTATCTTCCCAATCACTAGTTCTTTGGTCAGGTGGGCATTCGTCTTCAACTTCTTAAACTTTGAACCCCATGCAACATATTTAGTTACAATATCCTTCACAGGTGATGTAACTGGTTGCAGACTTCTTTTCTTGTTGATTGTGCTGGATAGCTAGGCAGGGATAACAGGACCTATAAAAATTGCTTGAGGGTCTCTAGTGTGAGTCATAAATTTTGGTTAATCCACCTTAGGAGCCTCAATGAAATGTACATCACCATCTGTGCCATCTGAGAAATTGAGACCATCAGTGGAATCCTATTCCTGAGTTGACATCTTCTTTGTTTGAACTTTGTGTTGTTTAAGGGCCTCAGATTTAGCTTGGGACCTGATCCTCAGAGCCATGGTTTTCATATAGATGGGCATCCTTCTTTGTTTACCTTGAACCAATTCACTACCTGCAATAGGAGAGGAAAGTGGGATGTCAGAAGATGATGGTTTAGAAAAGGAAACCACCCCTGAAGAGGGTTCATTGACATCTTTCTTGCTATGCTTCCTGAGCCAGTCATCTATGTAAGTAAATATAAATCTAGCTCTTAGATTTATATCCTCCTCCTCATCATGGTTCCAATCTACTACCAATGACTTTAATTCATGAGATTCTTCCCAACCTGGTTCAATTATATTAGAACCATCCTCAATCACCCCCTCTATTTTGAACTTCAACCTCAAGGAACCAATTTGCTATAATGTCGGCCTTGTATGATCTCTACTCAAAACCTCCTCTTCATCTTTACAATATTGCTAGAGATCCTCTAACTGTGGAGTTGCTAATGAGTGGCCTACAAGCCCAAGAATTTGAATTGCATATCCCTTACTGTCAAAGTTTCTTCTACTATGATAGGAACCAAAGTTGAATTTGAGTAAATTGCTTCCAATAATAGAGGCATTAGTAATCCTATTACAGACTAGAGAACCCAAATTAATTGGGAAAGTTGTCTCCCAATCCTCCTGTGGCAGGTTACCCTTAACAACAGAGAATAGTTGCCTGCAAATCTCAGCTAAGACAAAGCAATCCAAAACATATTGAGGGAGTTGTACAAGTTCCTCTTCGAACCCACCTATTCTTAGGTAAGTGAACCTGGGAAACTGTATAAAATAACTTCCATATTGTTCAACTAACCTTTGAGCTTTGGGAGACAACCTAGGCATTGGTGTTTTCTTCAAAGCTGTATGCACATTTTCAATTAACACATTGTGAATCTTCCTAAAGTTCACCAGTGCTTTATCTTTTTCCAGCAGAGGGCAATATTGGTACACTGTAATTTCTTCACTCTAAACTCTATGAGGAAGAGGGGTAAGGTCACAAACACAAGCAATACAATAAGTCAAGTAGGAAGCCATATAGAAATTATCCCTGGACTCTTTGGCATGCTTAAGCTATGTCCTTAGTGAACTAGCAATAATCTCTGCCCAGTCCATCCATTGTTCTCCCTTCAAGATAATTTCTATATATCTATACATCCATTCCTCAAAGAGGAGAACATCAATAGAACCTTTGACTCTATGCAATAACACCACAAGGTCATGGATATGAGGTTTGAGATGATCTTTAGTGATAACTTTGGGTAGCCTAGAACCTCTGCCATACATGATATCAGTTAATTTCCTAGCCAGGGAATTGCAAAATTGGTTTGGAGTTTCTTGATATTCAGCCTAGGTTTGAATAGGGGAGAATGTGACAAAAGTACCCTCAGGTAGATGCAATACCAAAGCAATGGTGTCTCTTAAAATTGAGATTACCGTTTCACCATCTTTGTTTACAATACATTTTCTCCTAACATCATAGTGGTCAATACACATTTGGAGCAACTCAAGACTCAAAAGAGATGGGGGAAATGCTATAGCTTCAAGTAGTCCACTGGTTAGAACTTCCATGCACCCTTTCAATAATAAACATACTCAAGGAAATTTTCTTGCAAATTCTCTACCTTAACACCCTCGAAATTTGTATCACTTATGACAAGCTTTCTACATTCCAGAGTTGAAACATTGCCAAAGAAATGCAAAATAGACTTCATCCTTAATCAAAATAGCAAGGCTTCAAACTAATTTTCTTGAAAAACATAGAGATTTTCATAACAAAAACAAGGATGTCTATGTTTCTCACTTGTAATTTATCGAAAAACAACAATTTTCCCTTCCTTCTTCAACAATTTCTTCTCCAAACTCCCAACTCTTCACACAATAAACCAAAAAAGAAAGCTGAGCTTATTTTAAGAAGGAAAAACACTTACGTGCAAAAATACAAGCTCATTATTAGGCATTAATGACAAATCACTCCTTGTTAAAGATCGCACATTCAAAAGCCTTGCAATATAACCATTTCATTTAATAATACCCCTTTTCGGCTATACTAATAATGATTAGTTTTATCACAATATCCAATCTCTTTTCTAGACATAGATTTTCCACTTTTTCTCATAATGATGATTTTGCATTGGAAATAAAAACATCCTTTAAATCATAACTCTTTGACATAACCATCAATGCCTTGCAAAATTACGACACATCGTACACCATAATCCAATTTCATCAAGATGACTCTGCCATTGAACGACTTTGAACTACTTTGAACCAAGGTTCAAAGTGGTTCAAAGTGATTCAGAAGAACACTACCGGATGGGCGCACACTTCCTACAAGAAAATTCATTAGCGTAAAACCTTTGGTTGAACTACTTTGAACTACTTTGAACCAAGGTTCAAAGTGGTTCAAAGTGGTTCAAAAGAAGGGACCGTGACAGGAAGCTCTATGGATTTGCACAACACTTCGGACAATGAAGAATATGTGGAATGATGAAGGGATGACTTCAAAAATCCAAGAAAAAAAGTTTTGAAATATGGTGACTCATGGACAACTAATAGTGCAGTAGATTAATAGGAAAAGGATATAGTCTTTATGTTGATGGTACAATTACCAAACCTACTGATGCTAAAGAACTCATTGAATGGAGAAGACAAGACCATCGTGCTTTAGGAATTATTAGGATTTGTGTACATGGAGATCTCTTCTTTCACATTGCTAGTTGTCTGGAATCCAAAGCAGCTTGTGATAAACTTAAATCATTGTATGGTAAGGTGGATGAAGAAAAGAGATTTCAGATTGAGGACGATCTATTTCTCTTGGATCCAAAGAATTTTGACACAATTTAGGATTACATCAACAAAGCCAATGAGTCTAGGGCACTTCTTAAAAATTGTATAAATCCCATGAAGGACAAAAAGTTGATTCATCACATCCTGAAGAGGCTACCTTTAGAGTACGCTTCCTTTGCTTCAAGTTTTAATACTCACAGGTTGACCATGGGATCTGCTTACCAAAAGCCTAAATTTGATGCATTCGTAGAGATGTTGATTGTTGAACAATCTCACTTGATGGATTTAGGACTTCTCAAGTCATCCAAGACCAAAGCCTTGGTGGCTAGTGATGAGCACCAATGAAGTCAAGGAGGGAAAAGCAAAAAGAAGAAGAAGTAGTGGAAGCAGAAACACAATCTGAGACACAACAATCCTCCTCTCAACAAGGTAGTTCTTCTTCCAACAAGAAGGGAAATAATGACAAGAAGGACAAACTATTTTGTACATACTGTAAAAAGCCAAATCATGACAAGCATCATTGCAAAACTAAAAGAACCGATGAGTTGGAAAATCTACTTAGGAAGAACAAGATTCAAGTGCCAGGTACTTCCAAGGATTCAACTCCAACCTCTTCAAAGGGTAAAGGGTAGGAAATTATGGAAAACACAAGTTCTTCTTTAGAATGGATACTTGACTCAGGTGTCCCTATCATATGGGTTCTTCAAAGGGAGATTTTTCTTCATTGAAGCAGTCAAAGGTACCACACATCTTTGTGGGAGATGATACTAAAATGGAAGTTGAAGGGAAAGGACATGTGGAAATGGAAAATGGGGAATTCAAAGATGTTCTCTATGTTCAAAACCTTAGCTCTAATCTCCTATTAGTTTACCAAATCCCTCACCTTGGAGATGGTCACAAAGTTGAGTTCCTTCTAGATTCAATGATGGTGTGAAGTATAAGAGATGATTCATTGGTTGCAGTTGGGAAAGTCAATGATGACAAAAAAATTTATTCGTTCTCTTACTTTGTGACTAAGTCTCCTTCTCAAGCCTTGTTAACTCACTCTACTTCACAATCTACATTATGGCATGAGCGGTTTAGTCATCTTGACTTCTGCTCTCTTCAGTAACTTTCCTCCAAACACATGGTCAAAGGTCTACCTAACATCAACTTTCCTAAGGGAGAATATTAATCATGTTCAATTGATATGAATCACAAGGAGAAGTATGATAAAGGGAAGTCTTCTAGAGCTCTAGTTGTTCTCCAATTAGTTCACATTGTTTTAGTAGGACCCTTTGCAGTGACTTCAGTCAGTAAGGGCTGCTACATCCTCACATTTGTTGATGACTCTTCAAGATTCACTTGGGTTTACTTCCTTCATCACAAAAGTGAAGTGGTTCATAAGCTTCAAGACTTTAAGACTCATGTTGAACACAAATTTAGGAAAGCCATCAAGGTTATACAAGTGGACAATGAGAACATATATGTGGATAAAAGACTTCAGGACTTTTGCAGACTTGAGGGGATTGATCTTTAGAATCCACCAGCATTCAATCCATACAAGACATATGTTGCAGCTATAAGGATTAGGACTCTCAAGACCATGGCAAGTTGCATGATAAAAGCCAAGTCTCTTGATCCTACCCTTGAAATTGAAGCCATAAGTAGTGCTACTCACATACTTAACAGGTCTCCTCATAATGCCTTAGATGGTAAGACTCCTTTTTGAGGCATTGTGTGGCAGAAAACTAGTTGTGGGTCATGTTAGAGTCTTTAGTTGTACAGCATGGGCAAACCTATCTTCCAGGTGTTGCAAGGCACCAACACCTAGGCCTTGTACTTTCATTGGATATGAAGATAATGTGAAGGCATATAGACTTATGGATCCAGAGACTCATGAGATTTTTGTGGAGAAGGATGTTCACTTTGAGGAAAGTTCACCCAACTTATCCTCTAATCCTCTCTGCACTTCATACATAGTAGAAACTAATAGTGACATCAACAATAATGCTTCAATAGATTTAGACACGTGGGGTTCTATCGACAGTTGCAGTGAAAGGTCACATCATCAGTTTAATCCACATGCTTACATTGCCACAAGGAAAGGTCCAACCCAACATGGTACATTTAGTCTTCCTGGTCCAACTTTAGTGATAGATTTGGGGGACAATATTGATGATCTACCTCTTCTTCTTGATGCAACAACACCTTCTTTAGTTGTCACGCGGGCTCCATCTGATCCTATTGTTCATTTTCTACATGATCAATCTTCATATGTTGTCGTGATTTTGGATACTTATGTACAACAATTGGAGGAGGTCTTTTTGTTAGTTGAGGAGATAGATGGTTCATTGGAACAAGTTCAAGAGACATCCTCGCCAGATCTGCATTCGTTCTTTTCAACACAGTTGGAAGGGGCAAGCATCAACATCAACATAGGGATACTTGAACAGGTTTTAGGGCCACCATACATCTTTAGGATTGTGCCTTTGTCTTTGTTTCTTCCAAAGGGGAGGAACGCCATCCAACATTCTTGGACCATCTTCTTCATCAGAGCAACTTTCAATGACGGGCATTCTTCATTTGGGGTGGGGGGGGGGGACTACCTTGTCTCTCTTCCTATTCTTTCTTATGGGGGGGACTTTTTCCTCTTATGAGGTCTAGTTCCTTTCATCTTTCTCTTTTGTATATACTGGATGTATGTCGTAATGGGGGGTCTTGATTACTCCATCCATCCATAAATCATTTTATCTCTCTTTTTGGCGGAGGGTTTTTCTCATGAGGTTTCCCCTCTTTCTCCACTTTATGAGAGAATTGCATTTCATTATGTTCATGGGTACCTAACATGGCTTAGTAGCTAGGACCCATCTTGCATATCATCCTAGTTTTTGTAAGCTTAAGGGCATTCCCCTAAGTTTCACTTAAGAGGGGGTGTTGGTTTAAATAAGTATTTACTATTTACACTTACTTAAGTTTACTTAGGTTAATGCATTTTTTTATTGTTTTATTTTGTGAGACACTTAGGAGTTTGCGCACCTTTTTGAGTTGTCATGTTGACAACACAAAAGTATGCAACTCTATTTTAGCACATGGTGTCTACAACACTGATTTATGTGTCACACCCTCATAGGCTTATCTTCTCATTATTGCACTTACTTCCATGCTTAATGGAGGATAACCCATATCTGGTGGACATGTGCTTGGGTGTATGACATATCATGATGTTGATTACAAGACATTATAGATGTGTCTCAGAGGCCTTTATATACAGGCACTCCTAGTGTACTTTCACATGGCATATTGAATGAATATATCGCCATTTTGATCATACTCTCTTTCTGGTCTATAGTTGTGCTTGTGTTTGAGTTCTTAGTTACTGGGTGAATTTTCCCCTTAGGAAAATTCTTACAACTTTGATTCTCATTTGATAAATACTGATGCGTTTATGTATTTTTATGATGCACAAGGTGTTTCTAGTGCTTGTTATCAAGGCAACTATGGTGGTAGGATTTAGACTTGTGCCCTCTAGATGCTGCAAAGTAAGCTATGCTCGAGACCATGGGATTTGGAGGACTATTGCAGTTGCCCCGTATCTAGGAAAACCACGAGCTTTTGACATCCTTAGCAAAGCAATAACATAGTAAGTATAACACCTTTCACTTGCGAATAGGAGAGGCCTTAATCACCTTAGAGGATGTGTACAAGATCCTTTAGATTTCATGCATTGGTGACCCTGTGAGTTGCGTTGAGCATTTTCAGTTGTTATGTATACTTAATCTTATTCATATCGTAGATGACATGAAATATTTATGTGTTGTAGGTGTATTTTGATCAATTGATGGAGGAGAGTAGAGTTGCTTTGTGAGAGATATTTAGAGATGACACCATCCTAGATCAATACATAGTATGAGAGTAGATGATAGAGAAGTATGGAAACCCACACCCAGTGGCATGTTAGTGTACTCCCCCATCAGACAAGCTTTGATCATGAACAAGAGCCAAAGATAGTTCCCATGTGGATGGGGGAGGTTAGTGATGGATCTTATGGGTAGATCAAGGTGCATGAGTTGGGGTCTTACCATCCTTGCAAGCATGTATCATGGGCTTCATGATATTGTCTCTAGGGAGGTGAAGAGTTGGGTGTGTGAGGCCATCTTAGCATGGGTATGGGTGTGGGACCACATCATTGAGGTGTGTCCTAGACAACATTTGAGTTAGAGGGGACAACCCTATATATATATTGGACTCATAACACAGTCTCACACTGGAGACACTACATTCTATTGGGAGATATTGGATGACCTGACCTCATTTGAGTGGAGCTCATATGTTAAGTGTGAGGGTTGGGTAGAGGCATAGGAGGAGTTAGCCTACATGTTCTATGACATGTCGCTATTAAGTAGACAACCAAGGATAGTTGAGAGATTTTCCATCAACCAAGTGTAGTGGTAGTTTGGGAGAAGGTAAAGAAACCCTATAGAGACCATTACCTACACCAAGTATAAAGAGAAGGACATGGGATTCCTACCTATGTTGAGTTATGCCACATGTCTATAGGAGACATGAGATCTACAATAGGTGGCCTAGGAGTACCTCCAAGTAGTTACAGGTATAGGGACCTCACTATAATATGAGAGGGAGAGAAGGAGACCCTTCCCAACATTTACAGTCGTTGGTGCACTACAGGTGGATAGCGACAGGGAGGGAGATGATGAAGGAGATGGGCGCATAGGAGGGAGAGGGCAGGAAATGCCCAGTGGATTGAGAGGTCCATATAGTTATCAAATTAGGTCCTAGAGTAAGGTGAGAGTGGAGGAGAAGGAGGAGCCAGTAGAGGAGGAGAGGTTTGTTAGACAACCTTGGTGGGGGGGGGGGGGGAGTGGGGGGGGGGAGGGGGGGGGAGAGAGAGAGAGAGAGAGAGAGAGAGAGAGAGAGAGAGAGAGAGAGAGAGAGAGAGAGAGAGAGAGAGAGAGAGAGAGAGAGAGAGAGAGAGAGAGAGAGAGAGCCTACACTAGGAAAAGGAGATGATGTGATGATCATAGGATTAGGGCACTAGAGGCAAAGCCCCAACAAGCCCAAACAACTATAGCTATGATGGATTAGCACCTAGTAGATGTAAGAGCAGAGGCTCAGGCACGAGAGAGACCACTATGGGAGGATCTAGCGGTCATGCAGTGAGAGGCAAAGCAATAAGGGGCTGGGGAAGCTTGCTATTATGGATTGTACATAGTAGTTTCCAAAGATTAGTGGGCGCCTCTCTATTCAAAGAGAGTTGGGAGATCAAAAGGATTAGTGCAACTACCAAATAGGACTCGAGCACCTCCTCCACAACCACATCTAACACATGAGGGAGAGAACTAGACCTAGGGATTAACATAAGGCTCTAAGATATTTTGATGTATCATTTTGAGACATTGATCCAGATTTTTGTACCCATGTGATGGATGTATCTTTATGTTTGAGCACTTATGTTTATGTTTCCATGTGATGTTGATATGAATGCTTATATTTAAGTATGCTCATAGATATATTGATATCTCTCTCATATGCTTATCTCTATGTGATGGTATGGACTCATAATTTGAAAATTCAACACTTGCATAGATTAGATACAGGTTAACGCCTTGTGATGACAAGAAAAGAAGAGAAGAGGTGAGATGAAAAGATTAAAAAGGATCTAAAGATATGGTCGAGAAGAATCGAGAAGATGAATGTTGTTGACCAACATGTTTAGGAAAGATAAAGGAGATTCTCTCAACACACAAAATGCAAAGCTAAGCTAAAGTTAAACCCTAAAATACAAGATAATATGCAAAGGTGCAATTGTAAGGGCTATATAAGTAGGTCCTAGTTTTTATCATCGAGCCTTATTAGGGACATTAGAAGATCATATTATCATCACTAGTATAATTATGAGGATATGAATATGATCTATATCAAATAGGAGTGTGGGAACCCCACCTATGCATCAAAGACATAAAGGTCAAGATGACGGTGTAGTAAGATCCCCTAGGTTTAGGATAACAAGATTATGCTTGCATTGAGACACAAAATGTCGAGATGACTATAAGTACACACTTGCAAAAAGAAGACAAGGATATAATATTGAAGATCATAAGTGTCAAGTGGGTCAAGCAAAATGCTCAAGACACCTAAGATCTACCAAGTACACCCGCAAACAAAAATCAAAGGAAAACATGTCCCATGCCCTCAATCATCTAGTTCATGACATCCTTGAGAGACTGTTAGGGAGGGAACACTCAACAAATAAATCATCATAGACAACACACAAAGAAAAATAAGCAAAATAACACACATGATTGTCTCCCTAATACTCAAGCCTGCCAGTGAGAAATATCACAACATCCTAGACTAGGAAGAGTATCTAATAAGTGTTAAGAAACACTCGATGTCAAGAGGGGGAGTATTGAAAAACACTATTTAAGAGATGCCAACCTAACACAACTAACAAAACCTGATATGCTCTCATGTGGTCAAAAGTAGCCTTGTAGCATTCATCTAGGAGTTCAAGCTCTTTAATTCTCATAGTTTTATAATCCTCATTAGTAATTTGCCCTTCCAAGGAGACTCACAAGGAAGGAATCTCTACCTTTAATGTAGAACAATCTTAGAACCATAAATTGGAGCAAAATGTGTAGCCCCAGTAGGCATGTGTATGCTATTCATAAATTCCCATAGTGCATGATTGATTTGTAGATTCTAATTTCTTCCAGACTTATGTACACTTCTATGCAAGAATTTGAAAAATGTCTTATTTGAAGCTTCAACTTGACCATTCCCTTGGGGATAGTAAATAGAGGACTAATGTTGTTTAATCTAAAATTTATTGCAAATTTGTCTAAGGTCCTTATTCTTGAATTGTCCCCCATTATCAGTGACTATAGAGGAGGGAATTCCATAGTGACAAATGATGTGATTCAATATGAAGAGAGCAACATGTTTCCCAACAACGGAGAGAGGAACAAATTTAACCCATTTAGTAAAATACTCAGCAGTGGTAATGATACTTGTGTCAATAGGAAAAACTAGGATGTATCTTACCAAGTCAAAAGCCCACTATTGAAAAGGACAATTTGTGATAGAAAGAATCAACTCACATCCAAGGGCATGAATCAAGTTACCATGGAGTTGACACTTCTTGTGGGACTTATCATACTTGTTGGTGTAAATACAAATTTACTATTTACACTTACTTAAGTTTACTTAGGTTAATGCATTGTTTTATTATTTTATTTTGTAAGACACTTAGGAGTTTGCACACCTTTTTGTGTTTTCATGTTGACAACATAGAAGTACACAACTCTATTTTAGCACATGGTGTCTACAACACTGGAGTTTGCATCATTCACTGAGTTGTCATGTTGACAACGCAGTTATTTGCACTCTCTTTTTAGCACATGTTATCTATAACACTAATTTGTGTGTTACAACCTTGTAGGCTTATCCTCTCATCATCACACTTACTTCCATGCTTAATGGAGGATAACCCATATCTGGTGGACATGTGTTTAGTTGTATGACTTATCATGTAGTTGATTCTGAGGCATTCTAGATGTATCTCAGAAACCATTATATATGGCACTCCTAGTGTACTCTTAACACATATTAAATGAATATATCGTCATTATGATCATATTCTCTCTTTCAAGTCTACAGTTGTGCTTGTGTTTGAGTTCTTAGTTCCTGGGTGAATTTTTCTCTAAGGAAAATTCTTACATTGTATCAGAGCTTGGAGATTTTCTCATTACATAGCCATTCGAGACCATTGTTGCTTCAACACCTCGGCCCAAATTTGGAGTACTGCAAAAATTGGGAGCATCTAGAGCCAGATATGACCTCGCCATTGTATTCAGAACGCTGATTTGGTGAAGATCGACTATAAACCTAGCTACCCTAGCCCAAAGTCGACTATGAGGCAATTTTTTTTTGCAAATCGGCACCTGGAGGCCCTGATTTGCAATTTAGATATGGTCATTTGTAGATCTATTTGATTATTTTCAGATCTATAATTTTGTTTTTCTCTACATTTTTGACTATATTATTTCCAAAAACAATTTCCCTATGGGCAGCTTATAGAGAATTTTTTTTTAGTACAAGAACCGAGCTATTAGATCTTGGCCCTACACCCTGTGTAGAGAATATTTTTTTTTATCGTAGTGGGCACATTCTATTTTCGATAGCTAGATTCGGCATATTACCCTTAGATTTTGGCAATCCAAAAACTCGATGAACTTTCTACCACCGGTGGGCACTTTCCTTCCCATCGCGGGTTGTCTTATTCTCTTTACCACCGTGGCCGCTACACATTTAAACACTCACATGAGTGTTTTCTCACACGATGTGGGATTTTGTTTAAGAGAATCTGACGCACAATAAAAAGACCTTGCTCCTAGTAGACAATTTTTCCAACCTTAGTGAGATTACAGTGTCATTTTCAAACTTCCCTCGCATTTTGATAGTTTATGGCAGGGTGTGAAGATAGGTGGCAATAATTTTAAACTATGCTCCTATATGTCGTTTACAAGATCGTCGACCGTTGATTGGTTTAAAACTCCTACCATGGAATAAAGATTGTGGTGTGGGTGAATTTATTTCACAGTGACACGCAACTTTCCTATAGACACGTGGGCAGTCCACATTTACATGCCATGCGGCGACTACCTGTAGCGCCATGTCAATCCCACACAGGCACGAAAACTGCACATGTGAACAGACTTTGCTCTGCATTTACTACACGTACATGCAACAAGAAACAAACTTTTGCCATGTGTCCTCAACCTGGACCTCGTCGTATAGCCATGTATACAACTAGCTTGGATTGTACAAAGGCACATGTCAAAAATTTGTACTTGCCACATGACTGGTTGTACAATCCAATAACCTGCCACATCACCTAGTTGGTCTTTCTTTTGCTGACGTTAGCATTTCACAAAAAAAAAGTTGACAACCATCTCACTATCATTCCTAGGCAATTTTCAATTTCTATGACAGTCATTTGACCACCAAATTTAAGATAGCAATTTTCCTGCCAGACACCTCTCCAAATTTCTTTTTGTTTTGGCAGCTTGACTTTGCGAGGCCATAACTTAGACATCCAGACTCTGATTCAGGTGCAATTTTTTTTGAAATTAGGTAGAATTTCCTGAACTTTTCAGTGGTGGTGTTATTTTTTGGTTTTGGTCCAATGATTTTTAAGAAATTTCATTTTTATGACTGTACTTGCATAATCTTGCTTTTTGCAGCTTCAAACGCTCCATACTCTGGTCAGTTTTTCAGGTTTCATTTTTTCAAAAGTGCATTATTTTTCACCCACTTTCTAGATTTGTAGTCAGATTCTAGGGTTGTGTGGACAAAAATCTCACTTTCAAAATTAGGGCTTTTTTTGCATTGTAAAGCTTTGATTACTTTTCAGAATTGTTGTACATCTGAGCTATAGTGCTTAGTGACAGATTTGGGCCTCAAAAGGCAGTTGTAAAAGAAAAATTAGAAAGTCCACTTTGTTCATTTTAACAAGTGGCCCATTGTACATGCGCTACTTATAAAGTGCCAAAAGCATCTTTTTGGGGGGGCTCTTTTGATTGAGTGAAAGGGGGGGGGGATGTGTGTATTGTGTTTTTGTGTCTCTCTTTTGTGCTCTTTTCATTTTTTGCATCATGGGTTCATTTAAATGTCCACCTCTAACTTCATGCAATTATTCTACATGGAAAGATATTGCATGGAGTAGATTACTGGAAAAAGGTTTCAGTCTTTATGTTGATGGTACAATTATCAAACCTGTGATGCTAAAGAACCCATTGAATGGAAAAAATAAGACCAATAGGCTTTAGGAATTATCAGGAGTTGTGTTCATAGAGATCTCTTCTTTCACATTGCCAGTTGTATATAATCCAAACCTGCATGGGAAAAACTTGAATCATTGTATGGTAAGGTGGATGAAGAAAAGGGATTTCAGATTGAGGATGATCTACTTCTCTTGGATCCAAAGAACTTTGACACAATCTAGGATTACATCAACAAAGCTAGTGAGTATAGGGCACTTCTTAAAGATTACGAAAATCCCATCAAGGATGACAAGTTGATTCATCACATCCTGAAGAGGCTACCTTCCATGTATGTTTGATTTGTTTCAAGTTTTAATACTCATAGGTTGACCATGGGAAATGCTTACCAGAAGCCTAAATTTGATGCATTTGCAGAGATGTTGATTGTTGAACAATCTCACTTGATGGATTTAGGACTTCTCACAACATCAAAGACCAAAGCCTTAGTGGTTAGTGATGAGCACCAATCAAGTCAAGGAGGGAAAAGAAAGAAGAAGAAGAAGCAGTGCAAGCAGAAATCACAATCTGAGACACATCAATCCTCCTCACAATAAGGCAATTCTTCTTCCAACAAGAAGGGAAGTAATGAAAAGGACACATTTTTTTGGCATACTACAAGAAGCCAAATCATGATGAGCATCATTGCAAGATAAAAAGAATCGATGAGTTAGAAAATCTACTCAGGAAGAACAAGATTCAAGTGCCAGGTACTTCCAAGGATTCAACTCCAACCTCTTTGAAGGGAAAAGGGCAAGCACTTATGACACATACAAGTTCTTCTTTAGAATGGATACTTGACTCAAGTGCCTCTTATCATATGGGTTCTTCAAAGGGAGATTTTTCTTCATTGAAGCAGTCAAAGGTACCACACATCTTCATGGGAGAATGATACTAAAATGGAAGTTGAAGGAAAAGGACATGTGGAAATGGAAAATAGGGAATTCAAATATGTTCTCTACATTCCAAACCGTAGCTCCAATCTCCTATCAGTTTACCAAATCCCTCACCTTGGAGATGGTCACAAAGTTGAGTTCCTTCCAGATTCAATGACGGTGTGAAGTCTTAGATATGATTCATTGGTTGCAATGGGGAAAGTCAATGATGGAAAGAGGCTTTATTCCTTCTCCCACTTTGTGCCTAAGTCTCCTTCTCAAGCCTTGTTGACTCACTCTAATTCACAAACCCCATTATGGCATGAGCAGTTTGGTCATCTTGACTTCTACTCTCTTTAGCAACTTTTCCTTAAACACATGGTCAAAGGTCTACCTACCATCAAATTTTCTAAGGGAGAGTGTTCATCATGTTTAGTGGATATGCATCTCGAGGAGAAGTGTGATAAAGGGAAGTCTTCTAAAGCACCAATAGTTTTCTAGTTGGTTCACATGGTTCTACTTCCCTCATTACAAGAGTGAAGTGGTTCATCAGCTTCAAACCTTCCAGACTCATGTTGAACACAAATCAAAGAAAGCTATCAAGGTTCTAAGGGTGGACAATGAGAATAGATATGTCGACAGAAGACTTAGAGACTTTTGCAGATTTGAGGGGATTGATCTTCAGAATCCACTAGCATTTAGTCTGCACAAGATAGATGTTGCAACTATGAGGATTAGGAATCTCAAGACCATGGCAAGTTGCATGATAAAATCCAAGTCTCTTGATCCAACACTACGGCATGGTGCGGCAGAAAATCAGTTTTGAGTCACCTTAGAGTCTTCGATTGTCCAACATGGGAAAACCTATCTTCCAAGGGTTGCAAGGCACCAACACCTAGGCCTTGTACTTTCATAGGTTATGAAGATAATGTGAAGGCTTACAAACTTATGGATCTAGAGACTCATGAGATTTTTGTGGAGAAGCATGTACACTTTGAGGAAAGTTCACCCAGCTTATCCTCTAATCCTCTCCACACTTCATATATAGTGGAAACTGATAGTGACACCAGCGATAGCGCTTCAATAGATTTAGACATGTGGGGTTCTATTGAAATTTGTAGTGAGAGGTCACATCATCAGTATAGTCCACATGCTTATATTGTCACACTGAAAGGTCTAGCATAGCATGGTACATCTCATCTTCCAGGTCTAGCTTCAGAAGATGACTACATGGCAGACATTGCAAGTTTGTTCATAGAGTCACACACCACAAACTTGGGAGACTGTCTTGAGGACTTACATCTTCTCATTGATGACGATGATCCTTCTACAGTGTTGCGAGGGCTCACTCTGATCCTCAGTCCACTCTCTACATGATCAATCTTTACAGGTTGGCATAATTGTGGATCCTTATGAACAACAGTTGTCGGAGGTCTCTTTGTCAATTGAGGAGATAAATGGTTCATTGGAATAGGTTCACCAGACATCCTTGCCAGATCTGCATTCGTTCTTTTTAGCATAGTTGGAAGGGTCAATTATAAGCATCATCATAGGGATACTTGAGCAAGTTTTAGGGCCACCATACATCTTCAAGATTGTACTTTTGCCTTTGTTTCTTCAAAAGGGGAGGAATGTCATTTTGCATCCATGGACCAACTTCTTCCTTGGAGCGACTTTCACTGACTAGCATTCTTCAATTGTGGAGGGGGGACTACCTTGTCTCTCTTCCTCTTCTTTCTTATTTGGGGGGGGTTGGGGGGGGGGGGGGGGGCTTTTTCCTCTTATGAGGTCTAGTTCTTCTCATTCTTCACTTATGTATATACTAGATGTATGTCTTAATGGGAGGGTCTTGATTACTCCACACTTCATATACAGTACAAATTGATAGTGACACTAGTGATAACGCTTCAATAGATTCAGACATGTGGGGTTCTATAGACAATTGCAGTGAAAGATAACATCATCAGTATAGTCCACATGCTTATATTGTCACATTGAAAGGTCCAACATAACATGGTACATCTCATCTTCCAATTTTGGCTTCAAAAGATGACTACATGGTAGACATTGCAGGTTTGTTCATGGAGTCACACACTAAAGACTTGGGAGAGTGTCTTGAGGACTTACATCATCTCATTGATGATGATGATCCTTCTACAGTTGTTGCAAGGGCTCACTCTAACCATCAATCCATTCTCTACATGATCAATCTTTATAGGTTGGTGTGATTGTGGATCCTTATGAACAACAATTGTCGGAGGTCTCTTTGTCAGTTGAGGAGACAGATGGTTCATTAGAAAGGTTCACCATACATCCTTGCTAGATCTGCATTTGTTCTTTTCAACACAGTTGGAAGGGTCAATTATAAGCATTAGTATAGGGACACTTGAGCAAGTTTCAGGGCCACAATACATCTTCAGGATTGTACCTTTGCCTTTGTTTCTTCCAAAGGGGAGGAACACCATTATGCATTCATGGACTAGCTTCTTCCTTGGAGCAGCTTTCACCTACTAGCATTCTTCATTTTGGGGGGGGGGGGGGGGGGGGGACTACCTTGTCTCTCTTCCTGTTCTTTCCTATGGTGGGGGTGACTTTTTCCTCTTATGAGGTCTAGTTCTTCTAATTCTTCACTTACGTATGTACTAGATGTATGTCTTAATGGGGGGGGTCTTGATTACTCCATCCATCCATGCATCCCTATTTATCTCTCTTTTTGTGGGGGGGGGGGGAGGAGGGGTTTCTGATGAGGCTTTCCATCTTTCTCTGCTTTGTGAGAGATTGCATTTCATTATGTACATGGGTACCTAACATGGCCTAGTAGCTAGGATCCATCATGCATCTTCATCCTAGTTTTAGTAAGCTTAAGGGCATTCCCCTAAGTTTCACTTAAGGGGGGGGGGGGGGGGGGGGGGGAGGTGTTGGTGTAAATACGTATTTACTATTTACACTTACTTAAGTTTACTTAGGTTAATGCATTATTTTATTTTATGAGACACTTCAGAGTT
Source organism: Cupressus sempervirens (assembly GCA_028749045.1). Classification (NCBI taxonomy): domain Eukaryota; kingdom Viridiplantae; phylum Streptophyta; class Pinopsida; order Cupressales; family Cupressaceae; genus Cupressus; species Cupressus sempervirens. Next base: position 4,065,741 of record CM053791.1, read on the forward strand.
TACACACCTTTTTGAGTTGTCATGTTGACAACACAGAAGTACACAAGTCTATTTCAGCACATGGTGTCTACAACACTAGAGTTTGCATCATTCATTGATTTGTCATGTTGACAACATAGTTATTCACACTCCATTTTTAGCACATGTTGTCTACAACACTGATTTGTGTATTACACCCTTCTAGGCTTATCCTCTCATCATCGCACTTACTTCTGTGTTTAATGGAAGATAACCCATATCTCGTGGACATGTGCCTGGTTGTATGACTTATTATGTAGCTAATTCCAAAGCATTCTAGATGTATCTCAAAGGCCTTTATATATGGACACTCCTAGTGTACTTTTAATGCATATTAAATGAATATATTGTCATTCTAATCATACTCTCTCTTTCAGGTCTACAGTTGTGCTTGTGTTTGAGTTCTTAGTTTCTAGGTGAATTTTGCCCTAAGGCAAATTCTTACAATACTATATGACACTAGCTTGCATAGTAGGCCAATAATAACTAGCCTTAAGTAGTTTTTGAGCAAGAACAAGGCCATTAGAGTAAGACCAACAAATGTTATCGTGAATTTTAGCTAATGCTCTTTCTGACTCATTCTTCTCTAAGAACCTAAGAAGTGTTCCATCTAGACCTTTCCTATATAAGTCACTAGAGACAAGGATATAGTAAGAGGCCTTGTAAATGAGTTTGTATTTTTCATTGCAAGTTAAATTGTTAGGAATGGTTTAGTCACAAAGATAAGAATAGATAGTGCCATGGAGAGTGGAGTCGTGACCAATAATAATACAAATGACTTGGTTATCAAGAGAATCATAAGAAGTGTAACATAACTCTTCCACTAGTAATTCAAACCGAGACTCTTATTCTCAAAACAATAAAATAGATGCCAAGGTAGCCATAGCATCAACAACCTTATTTTTAGCCCAAGGAATTTTTCGAAAAGTAACAAAGGTGAAATATTTCCTCAAAGCATCAACCAACTTCTTGTAGGGAATCAACTTGTCATCCTTAGTTTGATAATCATTGTTGATTTGGTTTATGACAAGTTTTGAGTCTCCATAGATGTGTAGCTCAGTGATTCTCCATTCAACAACCAACTTGATACCATTTGTGAGAGCCTCATATTCCACTATGTTATTAGTGCAAGGGAACAATAGATTATAGGAATTAGGAATAGTGTAGCCATGAGGTGTAACAAACAAAATGCCAACACCAGCACCATTTTGAGTATGGGATCTAGCGAAGAACATTTTCCAAGTCCTTTCTATGACATACATAATAGATGAATCAAGGAAATCTATTTGCATAACAACATTATCTTGAAGCAGGAAATCAACAAGTTGGTCAACAATAGCTTGTTCTTTTATGGCTTTATGTTCAACATACTGAATGTCAAATTTAGAAATAATCATCATCCATTTACAAGTCAACTAGTGAGTGAACCCTTACTTAGGAGATACTTAAGAGGAACAATTTTGGCAATCAAGTACATAGTATGAGCTAGCTTATACTGTCAAATGTTTTGGGATGGAAACAATACAATGAGACAAGAATTCTTAGTGTTATCGTAATTGAACTCATAAGCAACTAGGGTTCTACTGATATAATAGATAAGTTTCTCCTTTCTATTTTCATCATGTTGTGCTAGTAATGCCCCTAGGGAAGTAGTTGTAGTCGAGATATTTTAAATTACAGGTTTTCCTAGAATAGGAGGCATAAGAATAGGCGGTTTGGCTAGATATTTATTGATTTGATTAAGACTCTTATCACATTCTTCATTCCAAACACATGTAGACACCTTACGTAAGTTATTATTGAAGAGTTGTGATCTATTAGCTAGCTAAGAAATAAACATCATAGATTGAATTCTCTTTTGACGACTTCTTAACTGACTAATATTGTGAGAAGATGACATTTTCATGATTGCTTGTACTTTTTCAAGATAAAATTCAATGCCCTTAGCAAATATGATGTAACCTAACAGTTTACTAGAAGTGACATCCAAGGCACATTTCTTAGGATTGATCCTAAGCTAAAATTATTCCATACAGTCCAATATCAAACTCAAGTCGTCTAAGTGAGTGTTTCATTTCTTAAACTTAGCCAAGGTGTCATCTACATAGTCTTCTATATTTTTATCCATCATGTCATGGAAAATGATTGTCATAGCCCTTTGATAGTAATCACCAGCATTTAAAAGCCCAAATGACATAATGTTCCAACAAAAGGTACCCCATGCACAAGTGAAAGTGATCTTTTCTTGAACTTCAAGAGCTATCTTTATTTGGTTATATCTTGAGAACCCATACATCAAGGAGTACATTTTATAGCCCCCAGTCATGTCTAATATCATATCAATATTGAGGAGTGTAAAATCATCCTTAGGAGAAAGTGTATTTGAGTCTAGGAAATTGGTGGACACTCAAAAGAATTTGTCATGCTTTAAAATAGGTACATTATTTGAGGTCCATTCTATGTGATCGATAGCTCTTATGAATTGGGCACTTAGGAGCTTTTATAATTCAACTTTCACCAATAAGGCAACACAAGGATGCATTTTTCTATTTTTTTCTTAACAAGTTTGAGACTGAGAGCTATAGAAAGATGATACATGATAAGATCAGTGTTAAGAATGGGCATGTCTACATAGGTCTAATTTTTTTTTTCTTCTCATAGAAAAACTGAGCAAATTGTTCCTTTTCTTTAGCTAACAAAGATTGAGCTAAGTGTATGATTTTTGGAGACTCTTATGTATGAAGATTGATAAGTTTTGTGGGCTAAATCAACACAGATGATCTATCTTGAAAATAGCTAGGTAGACTAGCAAGTACCTCATCCTTGGGCACCTCAAAGAGGTTTTCACCCTTGGATATGTCTTTATTTTTACTATTTTTAGGCTCTGACACTGCCACAAAGTGATTTTCACCACCAGACTGCCTCTTTTTCATTTTCATTTTTTATTTTGTGACTAAGGTACTTGATATATGTTTCAGTCATTTTGATATATGTCTTGTTGGTGGAAGAGACTATAGGCTCAGTAGCATTAAGATAACAAGCAATATCATTGTCATTTTGAAAGGATAATAGCTCGGTTGGATGATCTTGCATAGACCAATCAATAAAATTAGGGCTTATGAGTGATAACAAGGTGTAGGATTATAGGTTGTTAATGTGAAGGGAATAATCTCCAATGACAAGAGAGTAAGAATCTATAGGGAATTTTTCAAAGGTCCCCAAATCAAGGTAAGGCTTAGGAGAATCAACATAATCCACTAAAACAAGTTAAGAATTTGACTCATAACACCCTACAAAATACTAGTTAAACATTTTAGTTTGATTAGGATAGGTGTGTATAACATCTATCCCCAACTCATGAGATGCAACCAAAAGAGAATCCCACTCATATTCATTAGAGCGAGTGCTTTGATCACATACTATAACGTGAGCAATATTCCTTCTGATTTTGTCTCTATTAGGATCATCTACATCTAACTCATCAAACTCATGTTTTTTAGAAGTGGAAGCCTCAACACTATGATCATTTCTTGTTTCAGCTTCACCCAAAAGAATGGAAGTAGAAGGTGCAAGATCTTTAAGAGTGGTGCTAGCAATAGGTTGAATCTCAAATTTTGAATCACTAGTGGTAGAAGGATCTTCATCATAGATGGGTGGATTTTCATTAACATCATAGCCCAAACTAGTAGTGGCTTTGCTTTTATGTCCCTTTTTATGACTCATGGGTTTAGTGAGAGCATAACTACTATCAGTTAAAGGTCCATAACTTGAATAACCCATCTTGCTAAGGAATTCATAGCCTTTTCCATATCTCTTAGGAGAAATAGGAGTTGTGAGCATGAGCTCACCAAATGTCTCTTTCTTCCCTATAAATCTTGTCTCTAATAGCTTGGTCTTCCTTTCAATATTCTAAGAGAATCAAGGATTGAACAAAAGTTCCATAGATAGTCATAGATGAAGATAAAGGTTTCATATTTTTAGATGGTTTCCCATAGGAGTAAGGGGAAATTAGAAGTGCATGAATAGAGTCAAGAGTATATTCCCCCATACCAATGTTCATCATCTCAAGCCTCTTCTCACAATTGGCAATTTTAGTTATAGTTTCATTAGCGACTCTACTATTTGGAACTAAGGGCTCAACAATAGTAAGCATGCTTATTGACATAGTACTATCTCTAGAAATAGAGACTTTAGTACCATGGAAGGGAAACTTGGCACATTGATGATAGGTAGATGAGAGAACCTGTATGTCATGTATTGAAGACCTTGCTAAAAAGATTTTATATGCAAGTGGGATGTCAATAAATTGGAAGACCACATCTTTCTCTATAGGACCCATTTAAATTGGTAGCACAATTATACTTTTTGAAGGGTGATTAACTTCATCATAACTTTTGGTAGTGATCTTTCTTCTAGGGTCAATAGCAAACTCAGAGAGACCAAATTATTGCAAAATATTGAAGTGAATAATATTCAACCTCGCACAATTGTCTATCAGTACATGCCTTACTCAGGTACAACAGATTTGAACTTTAATAAGTAGTGTCAAGTTATGTGGGTAACTAAAATCTTTGTCATCTTCAAAAAATGTTAGGTAGTGCTGAGTGGAGATGCGATTGACCATAGCTTGGAACTTATTTGCATCAATGTTACTAGGGACACTAGCCACTCATAGTACTTTCTCTAAGATCTCCTTGTGCAAAAGGGGTAAATCTAACAAATTAAAGCTAGAAATATGTGTGGGGGTACATTTTCATTAGTTTATAAGGTCATAAGTAGAATTGGCAGTGGTAGTCATTTTCTTAGACAAGGAAGAGTCCACTTGTTTAGCATGAGTTTTTTTGGAAGTGTCTACAACTTTAAGGACAACCTTGGTTGATTCGTAGTAAAAAAATTTAGTCTTTCACCATAAGAAGAAGATGTGGGACCAATGACTCTTAAGATAACTTTAGGCCTTTCATCATCAGTGTCATAGGCATACTCTTTATCATACTTGGGTCCCATCATGCAAACACTCTCATCATCAGGTCCAAGCATGTGTATAACATTGTCAACATTGGTGTATGTGTAATTGATCTTAGTGTCATGTTTTTCTTATTTTCATTTGATGTCTCCCCTTGCTCATACTAAGGGAGAGGTTCTTTGAATGCCTTATGATTGAATTTTTTAACTAGTTCATTTGTACCAACTTTTCCTTCGTCAATAAGATTTTGTCTAACATCCTTAAGCTTAAGACAATGATCAGCGTCGTGACCTTTGATCCTATGATAGTTGCAAAAGTGATATTCTCTCCACCAAGGTGGCCTAACAGTGGGATAATAAGGTCTTGAGCTATCTGGAATGCAATGATAATATTAGCAAATAATGTTTTTAGAACCAACTCGTACAAATCAACCAAAGGAGTTATATGTCACTTAAGCTTAGGTGATCATGTAAACTTAGGAATTTTGGAACCATTGGTATTTTTAGCCTCTTGTTGTTTAGTAGCTATAGTAGCATAAGCTAAGTTGAAGATGAGCTCTTTGGCTTTAGGCACATCAACTACCCCATTATTAACAATATACTTTCTTTTTTTTTTTTTCTTTTTTTTTTTCCCTCTGTCTCTGCCATTACCATTACCATTAGTTTTATCCTTGTTCAAGACCATTTCTCCCTTCTTAATAACAACATATTCTATATAATAGGCACTCTCAATTATGTCATTAAAAGTGAGAAACACTTGCTTTCTAAGATCATAATGTAGCTTAGGTACAAGAGTGCTAACAAAGACGTCAATTCTCTCATTTTCAAGGATTTTTTGAGGGTATCCAGGTTGCAATTTTCTCCATCTTTGCAAATAGATGAAAAAGAGTGCTTGTATTATTAAGAGAGATAGGATTCTGAGGTGGGGAGGTCAATCAATATTCACAAAAAAAATTACTATTAATTTTTTTAGAGATCTCCTTACTTCATCTTTCACTCAAAAACCACTAACTTTTACCACATTATATGAAAATGAAAGTAATATCACCAGTGCATTATATATCAATCATAAACTCATAAACACATATAACATAACACATAACACATCACACACTCACTTGGTATCATAGAAACCCTTGGTCAAATGGAAAATTGCGGTGGGGATGGTACATACAAATCCATCACGAGTGTAGTACGAGGGTTCCTTGTTAGCAGTAAAATATTTAGTTTACTCTATTAAAAGTATACAATTATAACTACAAGGATCTATCTTTATAAAGGATTTTACAACACTCTTCAAGTGTGTACTTAGTTAAAAGATTTACATATAAGACTGTTAGGTCCACCTTTTTCAAGGATTTTGAATTGCTACAATGATGAGAAAACAACAACAAATGATCTTTGAGATAACAAATTACTTTTCTTGATTAGACCCCTCTTCTTCTCATTGATATATTACCATATGTGATTGATTTTCAATTCCCTCTTAATTTTGTCTTGATCTTTGATCTTTGACTTTTGACATCCTCTTTACTTTTCTCTGACCTCTGATCTCCTTTTTGCTTTAATACTTTTCTCAACAACAACAACAACAACCTTAAAATTGTTCTAGGTAGGTCCTTTATAGTTTTCTTTTACTTTTTGACATGTGACCTAATTAGGGTTTTAGAACATTCCAGAACAAATCTTTGATCAAAATTAATGATCTAAAACAATCAATCTTTTCTCACCTTTTTATCCTCTAATTTTATTGGTCTTTTTTGTCTTGTAATCATACATCAATCAATACACATACTTCAAGAAATCTTTGAAAATATTCACCTCGATCCATGTAAATCATTTTATCACTTGGTACATTGTGTCTCATCAATTTTAGTATCAATTCAAACTTTGGTGTAGCCTATGTATTACTTAGAAAATAATATATTCTTTATGCTCTCACTCGTTGAATACTCTGCTTGGTTACAATTGTGTAGCTTGGTTGTTGCATTTCTCAGTTACTCTGAATAGATTGGTAAAGTCTTCTGACTTAGTTAAGTTGATGACTGTTAAGGACATAAAGACTAGATAAATACTAAGCTCAAGCATAGCTATCAAACTCACACATTTCCTCCTCCATTGCTGGGGCAAACCAATAACTTGATTACTATTTTTTTTTCTCTTGTGTTAGGATTAACAAGACAAAAATAACAATTACATGCAAATATATTCAATATTGGAAAATAATAATGCACACAGAAAAGAATACAAGAGATAAGGATTCAATGTGGTTCACCCAATCCTTGGGCTACATCCACCAACAATGAGTCCAATATTCTTATTATCTAGTGATTACAACCCAATTACAATTTGTAATCCCTTACAACTCAATACTGCCACAAGAAGCTACAATCTCATCATACATTATAAAATACCTAACCTTAAGCCATTTATACAAGATTTTTGTCATTTACAAAATTTAGGCTAGAATAAGACATCCAATAGAAAAATAATAGTCAACTCCTATTACAATAATAAAGTTAGTCAAGCTTTCAGGGGCGGTGCACCCAAAAACCCCCTTGGGGGTGTTTCCTCTTGACCCCACCTTGTGCTATGATAGGGAGCATACTTGGGGCTCTACTCCAAGACCCCAGAAGGGGCACTACTCCATGACCTCATCTTGGAGCGCTACCCCCAAACTCTGATCGTAATAATCTAGAGAGAAACTACATCAAATAAAGTGAGAAAAATTAATGTCCAATTCTAATTAGGCTCCACATCACAACAAATTGGCTTTTTGACACTATGTCTTGTAGGAACTTTATGAGGTCATCGCTAAAAACTTCATTATCAACATCACTCCCATGTTGTGAAGGTTGTCCATATTGGGAATGTCTAGGTGGAGATATGTAACCCTCAACATGAGACCTTGGAGTCCTTGGAGGGGTATTGTTGCCATTGTTTCCAAAGTTTGCAAAGGGATTTCTATAGATATTATTAGCATTCTGATTCTCAAAGGTGTCTATGTGATGATTCTAAAAACCATGAGCATTAGTGTTCTAAGCATTATTTTCCTCACATGTATGAGTATTCATCCTTTAGGTTGCTTGTCTTTCTTTCTCAAGTCTCTCTTGTTATAGTCTTGCTTGTTGATCTTGGTATGCTTTCTTCTTTCTTTCTATTTGTTCATGTCTAAATTCAAAGAATCTATCTAAGTGTTGATTTCTCTCTTCTTCATTCATGGTGAAAGACATGTCATTTTCAGCCCTAGGAATATCAAGTGGAGTGTCAAAAGAGATACCAAAGTGATTAAGAGGATTGTACCAAGTGGTGGACTTATCTTCCTCTTCCTTGTCAAAGATAGGTTCAAATACAAAATGTTGCTTATAAGGATGCCTAGTTGGAGCCGACAATTATTCAAAGCTAAAAGAAGGACAACTTGACCAAATTGGAACCTAGTTGTAATCAACACGTAATATCTAGTTTTTAGGCACTTGGAGTCCAAACTTATAAAATTAATATGTTCACTTGTCAAAAGAGGTAGCAATGAGAATGACTTGTCAAAAGTGTCCAAGCAGCTTATGACACTAGTGACTTGAGTCAAGAGCAAGGTAAGAATCCAAATAGTAAAGTAGGTAAAATGGGTGGAAATTAAAAGTGAACAACCCTTCAATTCAAGTATGTATCCAAGAAGTTAAAATGATTGTTTTCAACCTAGATCAGAGCCAAACATGCAATTTCAGACCAAGTATGCAATGTGATCCAGTATAGACACCCCTAAATCAGCCAAGAGCATGATCGAGTTTAAGCTAGGGAAGCAAAAAGACAAGACGATAAAATCCAGGAAGAAAAATGATAGAAGGACAATAGGAAATTTTGTACAAAAATTTGCAACATGTGATATGACACTTTTAGGCAGTACGACAAAATGCACTATAGTAGTATGGTAGAATTTAAATGATAGAACAATATTGTTACATAATTGAGAGGGGGAGGGGTGAATCAGTTATGTTTGGTTATCATACAGTCCCTTCAAACTATTTCAATATGAACAAAGCTTTATAAACTTTATTAGCAATCACCTAGTGTAGCAATTCAACTTATCATTTGACTTCAATCACTTTATTCCAAACCGTTAACTCATTGTTCTTTGCATTATTGAGTATTTGTAAACTTTCTAGTTATTACCTAGTTGTTATTTAGTTCTTACTAAGTACCTATAAAATATAAAACATGTAAAACAACTTGCAACACAGATACAATTCACACATTTGACACCAATATTTTAATGTGGAAACCCTATGAAGAGAAAAACTACTTGGGAAAGACAATCCAAAAATATTCACCATTCTAAAATGAAATCTACTAGGACCCAACCTTTTTAAAGGTTACATACACATTGGTTTTTATTAAGGAAAATAGGTTTTGAAGGGTGCCTAAAACCCTTTACAAATCATAACATTTTCAATGAAGCCCAAACCAAATAAAAGTACAGCCCAAAAGGTGGAACAAGTCATTAACTAAGACAAGGTGACTAGGGTGGCATCACAAAAAACTTAGTACACTACAACCACAAAAACAGGTTTTGAACGTGCACTTGAAACCCCATGATTAAAAAGGAATAGACAATAAGTCCCTAACCATGTCAAACAACAAAAAAGAATAGGCCAAAAGGGAAAAGAGAGCCAAAAACATGACAGCCGCATTAGGCTTTCCCTTTTGGGCATGTCTTTTGAGAATGTAAAGCCATATCAAAAGAGGGAGTGGAGGGCTTGACCTTTTTCCCTTATACTATGGTCCATCCATCCTCCACCATACTAGCAGCCTTTTGCCACAAAAAGTCAACAACACCACAACTAGCCCTCAAAACCCCCGCAGCTAGGGAAAGGATCACATCATAAGAAGAGCTAATAACATCTTGAGATGGACCAGCAACAACCAGAGATAGAGCCACAATAGGGGCAATAGTTGAATTGACAATGACAAAATTTGAAAGAGGGTGAACAGAAGAGGTCACCATTGTTGGGGCAACAATCGTACCAGCAGAGACAACAATTGCGTCCACCACCAAAGTGTCCTAAGAAAAGTCACCATCCCCTACAGAGGGGACCTTCTGAATGGTATAGTGATCATTTGAAACCCCTTCCACCAAGAAGGGGACTTCTTCGGTCTAGATTTTTTAGAGGAGAAGTGGGCAACAAGGTGGCTGGTCTTGTGACATTTCTTGCAATGGAAGGGGATACCCTCATAATCAAGAAGTTAAATCCAAGACCCAAGAGGAAAGGCCAACAAAATCTTTTCAAGGAGTCCCTTGGATACATCAATCTCAACCAAATGCTAGCATACATCATCCAAAACACATTGGAAGATGTAGTATCAACCAGGAAGAAGCCCTCAAGGGCTTCCCCACCACCTCTAGGATAGAATCCACCCAAAGGTGAAGGGGGAGATTCGACAACCTTACCGATAGAGGGTTCTTATTAAAGGATTTTTTCAATGGGTCAAAATCCTTATACCAAGGTTTAGCCATCATGGGAAACCATGACATAGGATTGCATTTCTATCTTCAGTAGTCTCGAATTTCATAATGAAAAAACCCCTTATTACAAAGTATATCTGAGTTGTCTTCAAAACTATGGGCTCCCAAACATGGGTAATCTAGGTGTGTAGATCTAACAAAGAGGGCCAAAAACTCTTAAAATGAAATATAGTAACAATGGATGAGAAATCATCCACATAAATGGAGATCACATCAACTATATAAGGTTCTAAATCAATCATTATCAGGTTGCTTACAGTGCCTGACACAACATCATGAAGCCCTGAACACATAGTCTAACCTCCAATGCTGACCTCATAAGTGACAACATCAGAATATGAGATGACAAAGCTACCTATAGTACCATAAGTTAGAGAAAAAGCCATCTCATTAGGAACAAACATAGATGGGTCACCAAAACCAACACTGAAGGCAGAGGCCAGAGAATGAAACCCATCTAGGGCATCGCTATGGAAGAAGGAATAAAGGTTGAAAGAAGCATTCGCAAGAGGTGCCAAACTAGACCCAACAATAACCACACCCTTGGAAGAGGCCTGCATAGAGGCCTAGATAGAGACAAGAGCTGGGCCAAGAATAGATGACTGCACATGAAAAACAATAGTCATAGGCGTAGTAGCATACTTCTTAGTTGAATACTTAATGAGAGTTGACCCATTTTTAAAATGGGGAAACATGCATCCATGCCATCAACAACTCTTCTTATCACAAAAAAGAGTAGGGGCCATTTGACTGGGAGCAGGTTGAGCAACGAGAGTAATTTAAAATTTTATTAACTCTTGGTTGTAAGCACTACAAGCAAGAAGCCCTACTATTTCACCAAGGGTCAAAGTAAACAACTCTCAATTAAGAACCACAGTAGAGAGTGACCCTATAGAAACTTGAACCCTGGTTACATACACATTGTTAATGTGACATTGTTAGAGGATTTCACCAAAATATCATCTAAACCTTAGCACTCCTTATGTTTGACTAAAGAGTGGCCCAATTTAAAGGACTTAAAAATACCACTAATCAATGTTACCATATATGATTTCACTAACTTGCTAGGTCCACTCAGTTCTTCCAAGATTTTTTGCTACAATGGTTAAAAACTAATAGTAGAAATGATTTATCAAGAATAACAACTACCTTTTCTTGTTTAGATCTTTCTTCTGTACCTATCTCTATTTGATCTCTCTCTTGGATCTCTTTTCACTTGATTGATTACCACTTTGTCTTTCTCCTTCCACTACTTGGTTTACCTGGATTAACAATATTCTTTCACCTTCTTCAACTTTGCATTCACAATAACTCAACACTCCACCAATATTATTAGCAACCAACATAATTGATATCCAACTAGCAACCTAAAACTATCTTAGTCTCCTCAAATATTTTCTCCAAACTTCAAGACTCTTCCATCTGTTGCCTCTTAATCACAATCTCCAATCCTAGATTCCTACCAAATTTTCAGATCCAAAACTTCATATAATGAATCATACAACTTTGTGTCAATCATTATCTTCATTCAATCTCCATCATCAAATACTTTTTGAATTTTATCAGTCATTGATCTTGTAAAAAACTTTGACTCGTGTCTTAGACCTTAATTTTTCCAAATTCTCATAAAAAAGTCAACCTTAGATTCTAATTCTCCAATCTTGTTTATCCAATTGGTACTCGATAAACATAATATTTACTCATGTAATATAGAACTCAGTTATCACTAACTCATTTGGAAAATAGTCTATTTTCCTTTTGCTTTGTCAATCGCTTGGGCAATACCACAGTTGCACAGTGAATACAATCTCCCTTCATTAACCTTTTCACTCGGTTAAGCTTATGTTCTTCAATGCATTGTAAGAAGTATGTTGAAGAATGACACATGTTTACTATGTGAGGTTGAACCTAAATCAGTTAAAGATGAACTAGAAAATGAAGACTGAATTAGGGCAATGAATGAGGAAATTGATCAAATAGAGAAGAATAAGACATGGACATTGGTACCAAGGCCAAAGGATAAAAATGTGATAGATCCAAGTGAGTATTCAGAAACAAGTTAAATGAGAAAGATGAAGTATTCATTTGATAATGTTCGTGCTTCTCCTTCATTTTTTCAACTATTATGGGTTTAGGAAATTCAATGTATTCATTTTCTAGGTAATGCAATGCATAATCTCCAACTCTAGATAGATTTAATTTCATTAATTGTTGCCAAACTAATAAATTCTCCTTGTTCAACTAAGGTACCTCTGTCTTGTAAATCTTGATTTTTAGCTTAAGTCCTTCAATACTTCCTTACAAGCACCAATGCTTTGATACCAATTGTAAGAATACTTAGAATGACTTGGGGCAGGGGGGGAGGGGGCGAATCAACTATCCTCATGTCCAAATGTACCAATTCAACTTTTACTAACTTCAAACATCTTATTCAAACTCATAAAACCAATTGGCCCATATAGCAACTCATCAACAACTTAACATATTCATTCATCACTTAACTCTTTGTTCAGTATATGCCAAATAATAGTAAATAAACAACTATAAATAATATGCATCACACATATAATTTTAAACAACAAGGCTTTAAAGTTAGGAATGAAGGAAAAATTAGAGGTTACCCATAAGGATCTCCAGGAGCTCAAAGACATGTGCATTGCAGTGGACAAGGGCTTCTCCCTGTTCGCAAAGTTCACCCTTAAGGTGACTCATGTAGTTGTCACTACTTTGTAGCTTTTGGCTAATATGTCAGAGGATAACCTAGGGAAGGGGGACTCAAAGCTTCTCTATGGCTTCCTTGCTGAAGATTGGACGAAGGTGCTCTTGGCTGGAAAAAGGAAAGAAAAAAGATGCCACTTAGTGGATTTTTTTCTGTTCTGTTTGGTACTCTATTGGTTTTCACTCTCTATCCTTTGGTGATGGTTTTGTTTTTTTGGTTAAACTTAGTTCTAGGCTATAGATGGTACGATACAATGATCACCTATATGCTTTTTGATAAATTTTTTAACTCTACTGGTTCTAAGGATTGGACCCCTAGTACTTTTAATTACTATTATTCTGTTACTTTTATTTTTGATGTAAATCATTAAGCGTGTGTGTGGTTTACTGTTGGTTGTTGGATGGATTTTTGCTAGTTGTGCCACCACTATAGTAAAGGGCCAACCCCCTAGCTTTGGCTTCTTTTATATCAAAAACATTGACACATATATAACACTGAGATTTAATGTGGAAACCTAGTTTCAGAGAAACCACCAAGTAACATGCTACCACTTTTCACTCTTCTTAAGTGAGCTTAGTTAAGAGCCAACCTTATTAACGGTTACAAAACAGACTATTAGGTGTGACCCTATTGAAGGATTTAATTGTCCTTTGAGGACTTTGGATCATTCTATTAGAATATCACTTGATTAAAGGATTTACAAAATGACTATTAGGTCAACCTCGATTAAAGTATTTTGACTACCACAATGGTTAGAAAGTAACATCTAGGTTTGATGTGTCAAGAGACAACTCACTTTGCAAATTTAGATCTCCTTTTAGCTCATTTGTCGGTTCATTGACTTGACTTCATTATCATCTCCTTCTTTCATCTACTTGGCAACCCTTTAAGCAATCACACTTCACCAATCTTCTCACTTTTCCTCTACTACTATGTTCTTCATAGGTTCTCCACACAATCACCAATCAACAATGAACTAAACTTAGAAAACATCTCTTATGCCTCCTTAAATAGGTAGCTATGATATTTTTTCACTTAAACATCACCGTAGATATTAGGGTTTGATAAGATATTTTTTTCTTCTAATCCTTTCTTGATACTTCTAAAAAATTCTCCTTAAATCCTTACCTTTGATCACATAACAAACTCAATTCATGTATTATATCCCTTAGCTCATTAATCCTTATCATCCACACATTTTGACAAATTTAAAAATTCAAGTACATTGGCCTCAAACTCGATTATTTCACAAACTATTCATTTGCTAACACTTGATCATCACTATATTCTTCTACTCTATCAATAGTGTGTATCTCAGTCTCTATTGTTATGTCTCACTCAAATTTTACTAGCTCACTTGGTCTTCACTATGCTTGATCGCTACTACATTTTATTCCTCACCTTGCTCGACCATAACTAACACTTGACTAATACTTTTTACTCAGCTATCTCTTAAGTTCCTTAATATTCTACTTCAACTTCTTCATTGACCTAGTGAGCCTATCACTCGATCAAGCTTAGTGTTTAATCAACTTCTTGTTTTCTCATCTATACATCAACTCAAATTTCTTCTTCACTTCTTATAATGATTAAATAACACATTATATTGTCAAAGACTAACTGATCAAGTTCCCATTGTAATTCCAACATATTTTTCTTTCTTTACTTAACAACTTCACTAGTTCATGTAGTTATCTCTATTTTCAAATCATCTTCATTAGTCAGCTGATACGACACTTTACACTATTAGTAAATGTTTCTCCAATAGGTTTGACATCAATTACGACATAATAATTGTTCCAATTGTAGTTTCCAACAACCTCCCTCTTTGACATTGATGACAACACCTCTAGTTACCATGCAAATGCAAAAGACTTCACTTGATTTATCATTAAGAACTCCCTATGTGATTTGATACAGATCTTCATTAATATCCATAGTTTCATTGTTATTCTCATCTCGCACTTACTTATAATTCTCCCTCTATGATGCCAATTGTATGATCTTCAATGCTGACACCAATTATACTGACTCCCTCATTCAACTTGTTTTTGAATATCCACTTTCTTCCAATCACATTTGTATCCTTTGGCCTTGGTACCAATGTCCATGTCTTTTTCTTTCCTATTTGATCATTTTCCTCATTCATTGCCCTAATCTAGTCTTCATTTTCTAGTGCATCTTTAATTAATTAGGCTCAACTCACATAGTAAACATGTATCATTCTTCAACTTACTTCTTGTCATGACTCTTGAATCTTTTCTTCCAATGATATGGTCTCATGTATGGTTCCTCCTTCCATACTTTGGTAAGGTAGGTTAAGGTCTTCTTTCTTCTTCATGTATTTCACTTGGTTCTACTTGTTTATCACCTTTAGGTATCTTTGGCTTCAACTCAACATGGTTTGTTTGGTGTTTAATTTCCTCTCTTTGATGTTTAGATTCTTCTATTTGTGACTTGACTTCTACAACTTGATGCGCGACAACCTACCAATGCTTAAAAACTATTTTCTATTGAACCTCAAAAATGCCTAGCTGCTAATGCTCAACAACCTCTTTCTCTAGTTCAACTAATGTACTAGGTTCTTCTTCATAGATGTAGACACATTTTTTGTAATCTTCAGGTTCTTTCTTGCATCCCTCTTCATTGTTTTTTGTAAATTTATCAACTCTAACATTTTCACTTTCCATAATTTTGTTAGTGTTAGAATTTATATGCCTCACTTTTAGTGGAATATTCTAAGAATATTCCTTCATCACTTTTTGCATCAAATTTTTCTTTCCTTGCATTTTTTGATATGTAACATTTTCTTTCAAAAACTATTAAATAATTGACATTAGGAGGATAGCCATATCAAAGTTCAAAAGATACTTTTTTGGTACCTTTCTTAACTTGAACTTGGTTCAAGGTATAGACTACAATACTTACAACTTCTATCCAATACTTTTTTGAAACATTCTTCTCCATCATCAATGTTCTTGTATAGTCCATGATTGATCTATTCCTTCTTTTGGCCATCCCATTCTGTGGTGAGTCCTTGGTGCACTCATTTATCTCTTCATTCATCTATCAATGCAGAATATATTGAACTCATCTGATATGAATTCACCTCCTCTATATGATCTCAAAGATTTCAAACTCTTTCCTATTTATTTTTCAACTCTAGCCAAATACCACTTAAACATTTGAGATGTATCACATTTTTCTTTAAGAAACAACACAATCATTATTATAGAGAAATCATCAACAAATAGAATAATGTATTTTTTACCATAATAGCTTTTCAATCCATTAGGACCACATAAATCAATATGAATCAACTCCAAAATATCACCAGAAGAATAAGTTTTTCTCTTGAAACTAGACTTTTTCATTTTTCCCATTTGACATTGTTTGCACATCACCTTACCAGGTCTTCTCAATCTTGGCCATCCTCTTAC
Organism: Cupressus sempervirens; assembly: GCA_028749045.1. NCBI lineage: Eukaryota > Viridiplantae > Streptophyta > Pinopsida > Cupressales > Cupressaceae > Cupressus > Cupressus sempervirens. The sequence continues at coordinate 4,082,398 of CM053791.1, forward strand.
TCTTTTCATCTTACTAATGCTTATCAAATTATCAAAGTTAACATGACATAGCCTCTTATTCCATAACCAAACATCTTCAAATTGTGCAAATAGGCAAGTATCTTTAGATAGGTCTAGATAGTACAAGTTACCTCTTGTTTGATCACCACTTCCAATTAGTTCACTAGTAGCATCATAAATATTGTCCATCCTATTTTGGAATTCAACTCGATAGCATGAGTTGTTCAACTATGCCACACTCAACATGTTATTTTTTAAACCATAAACCCAATATGCATTATCACATCTGATCTTATCACTTAGTATAATATATCCTTTACCTTTTACATAACATGGTGAATCATATTCAAACTTAACACTACTTCCAATATTATGTTCTAGCTTTTCAAACTTACTTGTACCGCCAATCATATGATGTGAACAACCATTATCAATTATCCATATGCCATTCTTGTTCACATGTGACATTAATGCATTTTTCTCATCTTCATCAAATTCATCTTTCATTGCAACATAAACAACTTCTTCATAATTTCATAAGATTCACTATCAAAACCATCTTCTTCAACAATGTAGCAAGCTTTCTTACCTTTTCCTTTGTAGTATTTGTTACCTTGGTTGTGTTTATTATCTATCATTCTTTGGTACTTATTTGCCTTCCTTTCTTCTTTCTCATCTCTATTAAGACATCTTGTAGCAATATGGCCAACTTTGTTGCATGTAAAATGGATAATAAGGAATTTACCTTTGTATTTGCCTTTTCCTCTTGGCAACCTTCTTGCCAATAATGCTTCAAGATCATCAAGATCATCATATGATTCACTATCACTACCCACATGTTTTCTCTTCTTCTTTCTCTTAGATCCGTCAAGGGTTAGTTGAGACTTGAAAGCATATTCAACACTAGATGGTGTATAGTTATCAAAATTTGATAATTCAAATGTACTGAGTCTAGGTCAGATCATTACTAGGTGTACGTATCAGTTCTTGAATTTCAAATACTCTAATTGCATAGATAAGAAGTAAATACCTCAATACCTTACTTATCACAGTCTCATCAAATATGATACCTCCAACTCCTCTAATAGTATTCACAACCTCCTTGGTTCAACTATAATACTGTGGAACAATTTCTCCTTTCATTCTCATGTCACCAAATTTTCTTCTCAAACTTTCAACTTTAGATCTTAACACATTTTTGTCTCGTCAATGGATTTGTGCAACTTTTCCCATATTTTCTTTGTAGTAGTGCATTCCTTCACATCATCAAATTCAACATAACTTAGGGTAGATGCCAAATCTATCATCATTTGATTATGATCATGCTTCTCCTCCATTTGTTCAATTGTCATGGGTCTAGGAACTTCAATGTGTCCATTTTCCAAGTAATAGAATGCAGAATCTCCAACTTCAAATAGATGCAATGTCATCAATCATTGTCACAATGAGAAGTTCTCCTTGTTGAACTTACATAACTCTCTCTTGTACATGTTGATATTTAGCATAAGTTCTTCAAACTTTCCTTACAAGCACCAATTCTCTGATTCCATTTGTTAGAATATGCAGAATAACTGAGAGGTGGGGGGGGGGGGGGTCGGGGGATGGGAGTTGAATCAATTATCCTCAGGTCTAGATGTACCAATTCAACTTTTACTAACTTCAAACAACTTATTCAAACGCATAAAACCACTTGGTTTGTATAGAAACTCATTAAAAACTTAACATATTCATTCATCAATTAACTTTATGTTCAATATATGCCAACTAATACTAAATAAACAACAATAAATAGCATGCATCACACATATATGACACTAGGATTTAACATGGAAATCCAATTTGAGAAAAACCACCAAGTAACATGCTACCACTTTTCACTCTTCTAAAGTGAACATGGTTAAGAGCCAACCTTGTCAAAGGTTACAAAACACATTGTTAAATGTGACCCTGTTAAAAGATTTAATCATCTTGTTAGGAATGGACTTTAGATCATTCTATTAAAGCATCACCTTGATTAAAGGATTTACAAATGACTGTAAGGTAAACCTTGATTAAAATATTTTGACTTCCACAATGGTTAAAAAGTAACAACTAGGTTTGATCTGTCAAGATACAAATCACTTTGCAAATTTAGACCTCCATTTGGCTTATTTGTTGGTTCATTAACTAGATTTCATTATCATCTCCTTCTTTGATCTTCTTGAGAACCCTTCAAGCAATCACACTTCAACAATCTTCTCACTTTCCCTCTTCTACTCTATTCTTCTTAAGTTCTCCACAAAATTGCTAATCAACAATGCACCAACCTTAGAAAACATCTTTTATGCCTCCTTGTTAGAAAGATTAATCTTTCCTTGGATGTATTAATTGGGATATTCCAAGGATCCCTAAATGTAGTTTGTCCTATTGTATACATGTGGAGGACATGTCATTGTTTGTCCTTTATTCCACATGTAAGGACAACTCTTTTTTATTCCTTTATTTAGTTTATCCTCCTTAAGAGGATTGTGACACTTTGCACACACCTATTATGAATGTGGCATTCATAGAAATGGGAGTTACAAATGCAACTCCTTTCTCATCTCTATATAAGAGATGCTCCTCCTTCTTTCTTCTTCACTCTTATCACTTTGATGTTATTGTATTGAGCTATTTTGCTCCAACTCTCTCTCTCTCTCTCTCTCTCTCTCTCTCTCTCTCTAGGCATTTGCCTTCATTCATAATACTCACAAGGGGTTTTCTTTGCTTTCCCCTTATAAATCCTTGTCTCCATTGTTGAACCATCTTGGTGTATGCTCTTGGATTTTGCTTATCTTATGGTAACATTGTTTCACACTTAACTTGCTTGGATTGTTTCTCGTTCCTTGCTCAATATTATCATTTCTTACATGGTATCAGAGCTTGGCTATCTAATCCTTGTTTTAAGTTTTGTGTTGAAGGTTGCCATTCATTGGAGCACACCTTATTTGGAGACGTTATTGAGAGAAGAAGTTGGTGTTGCAATTTTCTGCTCATTCTAAAATCTTTTGTGTGCAGGTTTTTAGAGTATCATTTTTATCATTGCTTACTAACCCTCTTTGGAAGGCTTGCCGCCAAAGGGTTTTCTTATAAAAATTTCATTTATTTTTTCTTGTTTTGGAAGGCGTGCCGCCAAAACAAGAAGTATTACTTCAGTCCACTTATTTATATTAAATTGTGCAATTTTTTTTATAAATATTGTATATATTTGCTCTAATTATTCTTCTTATCATTTAATTAAAAAAAATATTTCCTTTATATAATTGAAGGAAATAATATATTTGCATCCTTTCGAAATAATAATTAAAAAAAAAAAAAAAAACTCTTAGAACTTACATGGGTTAAGTTTTCAAAATATATATAATTTTTCTACTCTTTTAAAAAAAAATCTAATACATTTTTTATTTTAATCCATATCTCAATTTATATATTTGCCAAATCTAATTTAAAAAAAAAAAAAAAAAAAAAAAAAAAAAACATTTTTCTGAGTTTTTAATTAAGAACTCTTTCATCCTTAATCTTTCTATCTTTTTCCTCTTTCTTATCCATAAAATTTTCATTGTTTTTACCTTTTTTTAACTCTTAAAGATCGCTCAAATCTTTTAGAATCTTTCTTTTTTTCCTGTTGTTCACAGGCTTGCATGCAATAAGATCGCCCTTTTTTGAGGCGAATTAGCTGCTTTCCTTGCCCCTTTACTTATTGCATTCGAACTTTTGATGCGTTCTCTGACCCCAAGAGTTTTTTTTAACTGCGAGCCTGGTTCCCTGCATTACCCGCCAAGCACAGAGCCTTGTATGCATTGGGTGACGTTGAAGGAGCACACATTTTCTGAGATTTATGAGCCCTCGTTTTAGCAATTCCCTTCAACCGGTCATCTTGGATTTGTGTTTTGTACGCCTGCTCATTGCTCGCCTTAGAATCGTAAACCAAACTAATACCCATAGCACCCCGATAATATGCAGTGGTGATTGTGCGGAAGCGCTCCTGACCAGCTGTGTCCCCGATTTGCAATTTGATGCGCTTCCCATTAATTAAAAACTCATAATTTTAAGGCGCTGCCGGGTTTGAAATCTGTGCAGTTAGAACCGCTTCAATTATTACTCCAGAATTTAGCTACCAATATATTAACCGGCTGGTGGATACAGCTACCTGAGTTTATATTTAGGTAACCAAGAGTCACCACCACGAGAGCGGTTCAAATGCAGCGCAGCAAAGGGGAAGAACTTTGAAGCGCATAGACAGAAAGTCTTGTAGCGATTAAGGAGACTCTGATCAAACCAAAGTGACCGTAAGAAACGAGTTGCCATTAAATAGTTAACAAAGGTAAGTGACTAAAATTGTGTTGCGGCCACGAGATCAGCTTTGAGGGTTTTATTCTACGTTAGGATTTTTTGCCTGAATCTTCATTGAAACCCTCGAGGTCAGGTTTGTGCCCTGAATCTTCATTGAAATCCTGAGTTGATGCATGTGACGTGTCACTTTCATTATCATTTTTTCTGTAGATTCATTTTTAACTTTATTCCAAGTGTTGCATCTTAAACGTTTTGGGTGCTATTTTTATCACATAGCCTTTTACGTTATCATTAGAAGCGTTTGAAATTTCGTTTCCTTCTTGCATGCAATTCTGTTGCATTCCATCATTGTTTTTATTTGGCATATTATTAATATAGGCATCCTAAATATAGCGAATTAGATTCGTTGTCATTTTTTGAGGCTATTATCATCCAAATAACGCTTCTGCAGGATTCTGTTTCAGGTTTATCCTTGTACTAATGTTTTGTTGTAGAAATTATTATTATTATTATTATTTTTCAGTTCCATCATCACTTTTTTTCAAAAAATGTCAACCTTAATTCCAGAAATAAAACTTAGTTATTCTAATTATCATTCCTGGAAAACTCATATCTCATTCATTTTTTGTTTTAAACACCTCTTCGAAATAGCCACTGATCCCTCTCTTGAACCTGGTTTAGCAGCTACCCAAGACGAAAAAGATACTTGGAAATCCAAAAATGAAGAAGCTTTAGGTTTAATTGGTATTTCCATTATTCCAGATTTATATGTGTTAATTGCTCACTGTTCTAAAGCTCATGATGCATGGTCCATCTTGCAAACCAAGTATGACAGTGGAGATGAATACCGCAAAATATAGTTGCAGGATCAACTTGAAGATCTCAGGTATGCAAATTTTAAGAGTATGGATGAATTTCTGTTAAAATTTGATTCTCTTAAAAGCCAAATTATTGCCCTAGGTGTTCAATTAGAGGACATTTGTTTAATTCATCTTATTCTTAAAAAGTGTCTTCCTAGACAGTTTCAACAGTTTATAACTAATATTCATGCCCAGCTTGCTATTCCTACTTTAACTTCTCAGTTAACTTATGTTATTTTTCAAACTTTATTAAGACAGGAAGAAGCTAAGCTAATTTAGTTTGGTACCCTTAAATCAACTGAATATGCATTTGTGTCTAGAAATTCAAATAATAATTTTCGTTCCAATAATAATAATAATAACAACAAACAATATAATACTAATTCAAATAATTCCAACAATAAATTTCATGCGAAATATAATAATAATAACAATAATCATAATAACACTCGTAATACTAATAATCAAAGGAATCATTCCAATTCCAAACCTCATTGTTCTTATTGTGGCAAAGATGGTCATATTGTCAATAACTGTTTTAAAAAGCAAAATGATAAAAAACCTATGAACAATAGTAACAATAATCAAAAATCACATCATAAAAAAGGTAACTCTACTGGTTCTAATTCTCGTCATGCTTTTACTTGTAGCTTTAATCTTTGTAGACCTTTAGAATGGATTGTTGACAGTGGTGCATCACAACATGTAACTTCTCATAAAGAAATTTTTGATTCTCTACAACCTGATATTGCTAACATTCCTATTCAGTTAGCTAATAATCAAACTTGTAAAGTTGAAGGTTTAGGTGATGTAACTATTCCTAATGGTAAATTGCATGATGTATTGTATGTACCTGATTTGAAAACTAATTTGCTTTTTGTTTCACAGTTATGTCAGGATTATAAAGTTGAATTCTACAAAGATACATGTTATGTCATAGATCCTTAAACTCAAAACGTGATTGCTCATGCTAAAATGGATAATGACAATTTGTTTAAATTCCATGAATTTTCTAGTTCACGATATTCGTTACATACTTCTATTGATTTCAATATATGGCATGAAAGACTTGGCCATTTAAATTCAGATTATATTACTTTCATGCAAAAGCACAATATGGTTGATGGCTTGCCTCACATTATTCCTTCTAAGATTGCCTGTACAGGTTGTATGAGTGGTAAGATGCATAGGGAGCCATTTCCAAGTGGAAAATCATTGCGGGCAACTCATAAGTTTCATCTTGTCCATAGTGACCTATTGGGCCCCATGGAGAATAAATCCATCCAAGGTTCTCGGTATGCACTTACCTTTGTTGATGATTTTTCTAGATGAACTTGGATCTATTTTTTGCATAGCAACGATCAAGTTCTTGATATATTCATTGAATTTCAGTTATATGTTGAGAGGCAATCTGGTTTTAAACTTAAAATTCTTAGAACTGATAATGGAAAGGAATATGTGAATAATGCTTTTCATTCTTATTTGAAATCATGTGGAATTAAACACGAGCTTACTATTCCTTATACACCACAACAAATGGTGTGGTGGAAAGAAAGCATTGCACCATTGTTGAAATGTCTAGAAGCATGTTGCATGCTAAGAATCTGCATTATAAATTTTGGGCTGAAGCCATGTTTTGTGCAACTTATATTCTTAATAGGACTCCTATCAAAGCTCTCAAGGTTATTACTCCAGAAGAGGCTTGGTCTGGTAGGAAACCTAATTTACATCATTTGCAAATTTTTGGATCTATTGCTTATGTTCATACTCCTAAACAAAAAAGGCATGAATTAGATGCTAAGTCATCTCCTTATATGTTTGTTGGTTATGATGAAAACACTAAGGGTTATCGTGTTTATGATTCCACTACTAACAAAGTTCAAGTTGCTAGAGATGTTTGTATTGCAGAAAATGGAGTCCATGACTATTCTGCTACACATGATGCATAATTTAGTGGCACTAAAATTGTGCTAGTGGAGGACCAACCTCCTTCTCTTAACCCTACTCCTCCTCTTAACCCTTCAACTCAAGTACCACCTATTATTTCTGCTCCTACAAGTAATGATATTCAAGTAGCTACTAATGATGCTTTTATTGCTAATGATTCTTCCTCTAGTGATAATTCCATTGCAACTAAATGTAAACCTAAATGGGCTCAAAACTTAATCAATGAAGGTGATGATTACATTTCTAGATTTGGTGGAATTAAACATAGAAGGATTAATTATTGTAATTATGCTTTGATGACTACTATTATGAATTCTAATGATCCTAAGTCCTTTGATCAAGCTAACTCTCAACCTCATTGGCAGAAAGCCATGCAAGAGGAATATGATTCTTTAATAGCTAATCAAACTTGGGACTTAGTCAAGTTACCTCATGGCAAGAATATAGTTTCATGTAAATGGTTATACAAAACAAAATTGAATACTGATAATGAAATTAGTAAATTTAAGGCTAGACTAGTTGCTAGAGGTTTTTCACAAATTGAAGGATTAGACTATAATGAAACTTTTGCTCCTGTTGCTAAAATGCCTACTATCAAATTAGTTCTTGCTATAGCATCTAAAATGAATTGGCCCATTCATCAAATGGATGTTAAAAGTGCCTTCTTAAATGGTGATTTACATGAAGAAATCTATATGGCTCAACCTCCTAGATTTGTTAAGAAAGGTAGTGAAAATATGGTTTGCAAATTGAACAAATCTATTTATGGTCTTAAACAATCACCTAGAGAATGGTATTCTAAAATTAATTCTTTCTTTATTTCTCAAGGTTTTGCTTGAAGTAAGAATGATCCTAATTTGTATATTAAACATACTAACGATGATATTATCATTGTTATTGTTTATGTAGATGATCTAATACTCACTTCTAGTTCAAATGCCTTGATTTCTGATATCAAGTTTCAACTTAAACAGAAATTTTAGATGACTGATTTAGGTATCTTACATTACTTCTTAGGTATGCAAATTTTCCAAACTCCTAAGGGTATCTTTCTTTCTCAAAGCAAGTGTGCTTATGATCTTTTAGAAAAATTTAAGATGAATGACTCTAATCATGTTTCAATTCCATGTGAATTAGGAACTAAATTAATGACTGATATGAATACTCCTTTTGTTGATGAAACTTTGTATAGACAGTTGGTAGGAAGTTTAAATTATTTAACTCTTACTAGACCTGATATTGCTTATAGTGTTGGTTTAGTTTCTCGATTTATGTCTAAACCTCAACAAACTCATTTTAAAGTTGCTAAACGAATCTTAAGGTACATTAAAGGAACTATTAATATGGGATTATTTTATGATGCAAATTCTAAATTTATTTTGCATGGCTATACTGATTTTGATCTAGGTGGAGATCCCAATGATGGGAAATCCACTTGTGGTTATTGTTTCTTTGTTGGTTCAGGTGCAATTTCTTGGAAAAGCAAAAAAGAACACTCTATTTCCCTTTGCTCAACTGAAGCTGAATACAAAGGTTGTACCAATGCAGCTAAGGAAGCTATATGGATTAGAAGACTTCTTGAAGATTTGGGTCTACCTCAACAATCACCTACCCCTATACATTGTGAGAATCAAAGTGCTATTGCCTTGGCAAAGAATCTAGTTTATCATGCACGAACCAAACATATTTCACTTCAACATCACTTCATTCGAGAACAAGTTGAAGACAAACAAATTGCTCTTCTTTATTGTAAATGAGAAGATCAAGTGGCTGATATTTTAACCAAACCACTTTCTAAAGAGAGATTTTAGTTCCATTGTAAAAATTTGGGTTTACAACCCGTTGATGTAAACTCCCCAAGTAAAGATTAAGGGGGGGTGTTAGAAAGATTAATCTTTCCTTGGATGTATTAATTGGGATATTCCAAGGATCGCTAAATGTAGTTTGTCCTATTTTATACATGTGGAGGACATGTCATTGTTTGTCTTTTATTCCACATGTAAGGACAACTCTTTTTTATTCCTTTATTTAGTTTATCCTCCTTAAGAGGATTGTGACACTTTGCACACACCTATTATGAATGTGGCATTCATAGAAATGGGAGTTACAAATGCAACTCCTTTCTCATCTCTATATAAGAGATGCTTCTCCTTCTTTCTTCTTCACTCTTATCACTTTGATGTTATTGTATTGAGCTATTTTGCTCCAACTCTCTCTCTCTCTCTCTCTTCTCTAGGCATTTGCCTTCATTCATAATACTCACAAGGAGTTTTCTTTACTTTCCCCTTATAAATCCTTGTCTCCATTGTTGAACCATCTTGGTGTATGCTCTTGGATTTTGCTTATCTTATGGTAACATCGTTTCACACTTAACTTACTTGGATTGTTTCTCGTTCCTTGCTCAATATTATCATTTCTTACACTCCTTAAATAGGTATCTATGATATTTTACCACTTAAACATAAGCACATAGCTTAGGGTTTGATTATATATTTTTTCCTTCTACTCTTTTCTCAATACTTCTAGAAAATTCTCCTTAAATCCTTGCCTTTGATCACATAACAAACTCAATTCATCCATTAAATATGTTGGATTACTTTGTTCTTCTGCTCGGTCAATATTGTATAGCTCGGTCTCTACTATTTTGTCTTGTTCAAATTTCATTGGCTCACTCGGTCTTTACTATGCTTGGTCACTACTATATTTTCTTCTTCATATTTCTCACCCATATATAACACTCAACTAGTACTTTTTACTGGGATATCTCTTAAGTTCTTTAATCTTCTACTTTAACTCCTTCATGGACCTAGTGAAACTATCACTCGACCAAGCATAGTGTTTTACTCAACTTCTTGTTTTCTCTTCTATACATAATCTCAACTATTTTATTTACTTCTTATAATGATTAAACAACACATTATCATGTCAAAAACTAACTGATCAAGTACCTATTGTAATTCCAACATACTTTCTCATAAATTTCACTAGTTTATCGAGTTATCTCTCTTTTCAAATCCTCTTCATCAATCAACTAATATGGCACTCTATACTATTACTAAATATCTCTCTAGTAGGTTTTACATCAATTCAAGTATAGTTTCCAATATGTAAAACAATCAAACCAATATTACATTATCACTATCCAACTCATTCTAGTACCCTTTGAATATATTACATAACAATAATATCTTCTTCATACTTTCTTTGAATGCTCTTCATCAATCAAATCCTATTCATTAATCAAATGATATGATACTCTACTGAGTTAGCATAATATCGAGCCAACTAAGACTTTGACATCAATGATAATATAACAATTGATATGACTCTCTTACATACATTCATAGCATTATCATCTAATAATATCCCACTATCAATTGCATTATCAATTAGGGATAACAATCTCTCCCTTTGGCATTGATGGAAACAAATAAAAAATGATTCTACATTGGAAAACATTGCATAAGATAATCAAATGTATGCATTGACAACAATACAATTTTTCTACTCTTTTTCTTCAACTGTAGAAACTTTGTAATTGATTGTGTATCTTCAATAATAAAAACAACAACCATCTTCAACACGTCTTCCCCACGGTCATGAACTCCATTCTTTCCTTCAGTATATTCTCCCTTTTTCTTATTCTCTTCCCTTTTTGGTATACTTCACCATTTGATAATTTTTCATACTTATAATTTTCCTTCTTTTGTACACTTCTTCTGTTTAGTTACTCTCTCCCTCTTTCACTATTTCTCTCCCCTTTGACAACAATGCCAAAGATCATTATAATTTTCACCATGAAAGTAATAAAACCTAATAGTTATTCTTGTAGCTTTCTTGTTTTGCACACACCAGTTTCATCACAATCAACTTGACAACTTTAGAAATTCTCCTAAGGTGTGAAAACTTATGCATCAACTCCATAAAGATATAATAATTCATCTATTAATTGATGCAACATGCATCTTCATCTAGTGAATTTTAGATAGGAGTAGGACCCCACATGTTGGAAATATAAGAGGAGAGACTAAGAGGGGAGGGGTGAATCACTTACCACTAAAATAATTCACAATCCCTTAGATGTCAACATAAACTTCCTTTTAACTTACAGCTTGGTTAGAACTAGATATTCACTGTAATTTGGTTAACAAAGCAATCTTAAGATAATGATGTGTATTAACCTTTAGTAACTTAGTTGCAAAAAGATAAAGAAATAAGCAAATAACATGAACACATGAGACATCAAGATTTAAAATGGAAACCCAATTTGGGAAAACCACCAATGCATCTAGTTACAAATTTTCACTCTCTTGAAGTGAGCCCTCTAGGAGCCAACCCTATTAAAGGTTACAAAATACACTGTTAGGTGTGGCTCTATTAAATGATTTAAATCACCCTGTTAGGAGTAGCCTTGTTAGAGGTCTTAAGACACTTCAATCTAAAAATGTCACCTAGTTAGAGGATTTATAAAATGATTATTAAGTCAACTTTGTTAAAACATTTCTTCACTGCTACAATTGTTAGAGAGGAACAATGATTAACCTTATTAATGAAGCAATTGGATTGTAGATTTAGATCACTATTCTAGCTTATCCTTTGGATCCTTCCTAGTCAAAATATTCTTTGCAACTCCTTAGATGCTTTGCTCCTAATTAGATATCCTTCTCTATTCACATCTTATCTTCTTCACCACTTTCTCATGTTCTACAATCCACAACTTGACCTTTCATATATATGAAACCCAATGTTAATTCAGATTGAATGCCCTTTCAAATAAACAATAACATCCACCGGGTCATCTTGCACAAACCAACTAATAGATAAAACTAATCTACTGAAGGTTGGCTAAAAATGGGTCACTCGGTTACCACTAAGTTTCTTAGTAACCGACTTGACTAAATTTACACTGAAGTCCTTTGGTAACTGACATGACTCAATTTACACAGGAATCCCTGAACTTTCTCGTCAGATATCAGAGTCTTCTAAACTACTAATGTCAATTCTAATTGAATGCCTTTTCAAATAAACAATAATGTCCACTGAGTCATCTTGCACAAACCAACGAATAGATAAAACTAATCTACCGAAGGTTGGCTAAAACTAGGTCACTCAGATACCATTGAGTTTCTTGGTAACCAACCTGACTCAATTTACACTGAACTTCTTTGGTAACCAACCTCACTCAGTTTACATAAGAATCCCTAAACTTTCTTGACTGATACCAGAGTCTTCTGAACTTGGTTGCAATTAGCAATGCTCAATTAGAGTATAATATTTGTGCAACATCAATGACAATTTACAATTGAATAATTGTTATCAATAATCTCCCTCTTTGGCATTGATGGCAACATAACATGTCATTAAGAAAAGAAAACTTAGAGCAATCAAATGATTTATAAGATTTTATAATATCCTTAGTTTCATTCTAATTCTCAATCCATCCATGAGAACTCCCTCTGAGATTCTTCCTCTACCAACTTATCTTTAGTCTCCATCAGATCAAGTTCTCTCTCTTTCATATTATTGCCTCTGACTCTTCTCTAATTACACCAATATTTCTCAATGAATTTATGACATGATTCTCTCCCTCTTTGACATCAAATGTCAAAGACTTGACACAGTGTTTTTACAATGTACCTAATGTACTGATTGATATACAATGAGCTCTGACTTCTTTGCATCAACTTGATAGATCTTCAAAGTAGATTGGTTGATACATCATTAAACTATACTCTAGTGAGCGTCAGATAGGGGAACTATGCCTAGCTTTCCTCTAAGATACATAAATGAATCCTTAGGTAATGGTTTGGTAAATATGTTAGTAACTTGCTCCTTTGTGTTAACATATTCCAATCTAACCTCTTTATCTTAAAGTAATTCTCTTAGAAAATGATACTTAATTGCAATATGTTTTGTCTTGGTGTGCATCACTGGATTTTTAGATATATTGATTGCACTTGTGTTATCACAATATATAACCATTGGATACTTGATTTTCTTCCTTCATTCCGGATAATAGTTGCTTGAACCACATTATGTTGGAGCAATTAATTGCTACCGCAACATATTCTACCTCTGCTATAGACTGAGAGATACAATTCTACTTCTTGCTTGTCCAAGATACTAACCTCTTTCCAAGATATAATGCTCCTCCATTGGTGCTATTCCTATCATTAATGCTTCCATCCCAATCAACATCAGTAAAGGATTTCAACTTGAAGTTTCCTCCTTTCTTGTACCATAGACCATAGCCTTAAGTGCCTTTTAGATATGTCATAATTCTTTTAATTGCCATGATATGATTTTCTCTGGGATTTGTAGAGAATCTTGGAACTATACCAACTGCTAATGCAATATTAGGTCTTGTATGAACAATATACTGAAGTTTCCCAATCATACATCTATAGGTAGTCTAATTTACCTCTTTTGAATCATCATTCTTGGATAACTTATGTTTAGTAGACATATGTGTTCCAATTGGTTTGAAATCTTCTATTCCAAAGGTCTTCAATATCTCCTTAACATATTTTGACTAAGTAATGTAAATGCCATCCTTCATTTGATGAACTTGTAAACCAACAAAGAATTTTTTAATCCAAACATTGACAATCCAAACTCTTTCCTCATTTCTTCAAAGAATGACTTGCATAATTCATCATGACCTATAAATAGGATATCATCCACAAATATTTCTACTAACAAAATCTTGTTTTGTGGTCCCTCTTTAATATACAGACTATTGTTATCATTGGTGTTGGCCCTCATTTTCACCTTGCCCATTTCTTGAATATTTTAGTGTGAAAATGTCTTGAACTATGACGTATAGTTAGGTTTTGTTGTAATATGTTTAATCCTCTAGTGAAAACCCTAAATATGATAAAATTGGCCCATTCTTGGCACTTAGGGTTTCTTTGAAGTTTCGTAAATTTGTTTTCCTTAGCAAAAAAACCTTGTTTTAAGTTTGCGCCCTTTTTCAATTATTAAAAAAATATGCAAAGTCAACCCTTGGTCGTAGCTTGTTTCAACACTTTGGCATTTTAGTGAGAGCTCATGAAGATTTCAAGTGTTTGACTTGCACGATCAAGGTTGATCACATAGTTGAAGATTGTCATAACACAATAGCCTTTTAAGGTGCAACCTAGAAAAGTAGTGAAGTTTCCTTTGATTGCCTAGTTAAAGCAGTCAAATTCATAGTTGACTTTTATACCACCACTAAGAAAAACAATCAATCAAGCCTCAGTTGCATAGTCACCTAAATAAGAAATATATAATTAATTATCACAATGACTAGGCGAATGCTTATGTTTGCATGGTCAGGCCTCAAAAGATAAAGCTTGAAGGATAACCAAGACTTTGCAAAAATGTTTAAGAAGCTCATTAAGAATTTTTAATCACATGGTTATAGGGTTGATTAAATAGTTAGAAGGTTTGACTGCAAAGGAGTGTCCAAGTTAAAATACTTGATATTATCTTCAGTCGCATGGTCATGGCAAGTAAATCAAGCTATACAAGATGAACTACAACTTGGCAGAGACAGTTATGAAGCCAAAAAATGTTTGTTTGCTGGGTCGTGTAGTTAAAAGAGATATCCAATCTCAGATCATGACCAGGTGAAAAGGTTAAGATCATGACATGGAAAAACTAGTTAAAGTGCTCATTCACTTGGTTGCACGATTAAGGATCAAAAGAAAAGTTTAAATCACAACCAGACAAATAAGTTAGGATCAAAGAAGAATATGATAGATTGGATAGTCACGATGTTAAAAAGTGTTAGTAAGGATAGACTATGAAGCAACAACTAGGTTGAAAGAGCATAAAATATCCTTTTCTCACAAGGTCATTGAGCAAAATTGTTATCAAATAAGCCAAGTTGCGACTTGGCGAAGTCTTAAGGTCAAACTACATACAGTATCTTGATAACATGGTTGTAGAGATAAACACTCGAATGTAAAAGGGTGTATGAACCCACAATTTCATGGTTGTCAAGGGCATTCACATGGTCTCAAGCAATTAGTATAAATGTTGTTGAAATAAAGTGACCATGCAATTAAAGTTAAAGAGATGCTAAGTCTTTAAGGTGCTCAGTAGTGCAATTAATGACTAAAAGCAGTGATTAGACTACGAAGCGATGAAATGGGTGTAAAACTATGATCGTCTGACCACCAATGTTTAAGTGCTAGAGCAGAAGATGACGACAAAATGAAAAAAAAGGGAGTCATTGGGTCACAAGGATAGGTTTTAATATAAGAAATGACTATTAAAGAGCCTCATTATGACTTAAAAGTGATGCCCTATCAAAAGTGCATAAAAAGTTAGGAAAGGCTAGCATAAGAGAAGATTTGGCACTTTTACAGAAATTGAGATTTTTTACGCACATTGACATAAATAGATATAAATGCTTCTCTCTTGTCTTCTTTTCTATTAATAAGTTGACATAATGGTTTTCTGAGCTACAATATTTCACACAAACCAGAGATGGAAGCTAAAGTGTTAAGAGATTTCCAAAATTTGCAAAGATCTTTAGAGCTTCCAGAAGTTGAAATTAACAGAGTTTGTTTGTAAGGAATCTGATTGCATAGATCATGGCATAGGAAGAAGGCAAGTTGATAGCTCAGATTGATGTGGAAGAGTCTTCACAAGCTGTTGAACAAGCGAAACCAAAGTTGGAAACCCTGTATGGAGAGGAGTGGGTATACTTCCTTCCAGGGTCTTCTCATGTTCAAACCTTGAATGCACATGTTTTCAGAGATACATACCCTTTCTATAGAGACACCATTTTACTTGAGATGAATGGAAATGAGATTTTTTGGTTTTTCTATCAGAATAGATTTGCAAAGTTGCCAATTTGCAACCTGTGGGTTAGGAATATGGAAAAATTGATAATGCCAAAAGTAATAGTGGATGTTGATCTAATAAAGACATTGATCAAATCATACAATCCAACAACTAAATATTTCCATAGGAAGGATATGAGTATCTTATGCATACTAGATAGGGAGACTTTCATTGAGGTTTTTGACCTAGGAGGACCTATGAAAAAGGCAATTGAAAAGGAGAAGATGAATGAAACTTTCAAAAGTTCTAAGACTTTCTTTACTGGAAGAGTCATGAAGAGGCACATTCCTAACTCAAAGCTTAAAAAGAGTGAGATGCCAAAAAAGGTGGGAGACCTAATGCCACTTGAATTCTTTTGCAAGTATTTCAGATGTACCATTTTTGGTATAAGCAAGGTGATAGGAATTGATGACACAAATAATGCTCCAGGCTACATATATATCATTGTTGTGGATATTTAGGATCTGAATCATAATGTTGGGTATGATTTTGTGGAGTACATCGTCAACATAATGCATGATGAAATTGTGGCAACTCAGAATAAAGAACTTGGAAATTTTAGATTCTTCCACTACTCAATTCTTATGCACATCATTCTGTACAAGAACATAGGGCATATCAACCCAAACTTCATTGAAGTCACTTAAGATAATGGAGAGAACTTACCTATATGTGGACTTGCTTTTGGAAAAGCTTTTATCCCTATGCTAGTGTTATTGCTTTTTACAATGACTTTATTTTTTCCATTACAACCATGTTAGTAGATATTATTGAAAGAGTACCTAGAGGTGTAAGAATGTTGATAGGACCATCTGCTTGCCCAAATGGGGATAGGGTACTTAGTCATGATTGGTCTATTTTGTTTCTCTTTGAAAATCTTTCAATTATAAAGGTTTTTGGGTGTCCATAGCCCCCTCATGTATTGACAAAGTATATCCTTGAAAGGCTAGGTCAATTAGAATTCTTTTGGAAAATGCTTATGTTGAATAAACAATATTTAGGTCCTACTACTAAGACGGGCTCTTTTGTAGCAAGGAACACAAAGATAGGTGATTTTCTAATAGGAAAAGATGTTATAGATAAGATAGATTAGTGCATGGGAGAGTTCAAGCTTCCCTCAGACCCTACTAGGACCTATGATCCAAATGACTTGGTGAGGCATGCTCTAAAAAAAATGAGAAATTATAGCCTCCCTATTAATAAACCAAATTGGGAAGAAGACTGCATAATGAACTATTTGGAGACATAGGTTTGTAGAGATAGAACCCAAAAATGGAGTATGATAATGAAAATTGAAGAAACCATGAAGGCAATTGATCCATCATTTTAGGGTTTATACCATGAGGCAATCTACTTAGATAGATATAATAGGTTCCTAATAATTTGAGCAGATAATGGCACAGGTGCCTAATGAAATCATAAATAGGGCAGAGCCTCAAATCCCTCAACAGGAGGATGTAATAACCATTGAGGTTGATGATGACCAACCAAAAAGTTCCTCATGGAAAAAAGGGAGGAAAAAAAATAGAAAATGATTGAGATCCCTAACAAGGTCAGAGGAAAGGCATTGGGAATTTTTCCAAAGGGATCAATTTTTTTTGACACAATAAGACACAATTTCTTGCTAAAGAAAGTTGGGGAGAATGAAAAGATCCCAAATAAAATTAAATTGCAGATTTAGATCTTAGATGAGTAGACAATTCAAGATCAAGAATTTATGAAGGATAATGAATTCATCAAATAAGAAGAATTCAAGTCATTCTTATACAAAGTTAAGCAGAATGATCCTACCTTACAATTGTAACTAGGTGATTACACTGAGAAAACTGCAAAGTTGGTGCAAAGGTTGCAGGAATATGATCATAGTAGGGAGAGCCTCAAAGAAGAAGAAGCCAGAGAGCTTGTAGCTAGAAGCAGGATGCTTTTCTTTCTTGGATAGGAGCTGAGCTCATCTTTTATGTTAGATTAGATCAAGAAACAGGATAAGTGAGTCTCTTTTGAAGACACCAACATTGTTGGTGACCTGTAAGGTGCTCATTTTAATATTGATAGCAAGATAATGGCTATATGGAGCATGGCTCCTATGGAACATAATCCAACCCTCATGAAGATAAAGGAGTTCCCCCAAGGTAATATGATATTTTGGAATGTTAGTATTGTATCCAATGATCAAATCCATAATCCGCAAAATACAACATGATTGATAGGGAAGAGAAAAATGGATATGTTAGAAGAATAATTGTTTCAAACATACACCATATCCATTGATGCTAAGAAAAAGTATGAAGAGGAGTTGAAAAGGACTTATGTCCTAGAACAGAGGGTGTTTGCCCTAGAAGAAGAGACAAGAGGCCTTAGGAATGTTGTAAGGCCCATCACAAAGGTAAGAGACCAAGAAGTGCAAACAAAAGTTGATGCAACAAATGTGGGAGAGAGCCAACACATGGACATTGATGAATGGGATGGGGCCAAGGAGGTAGAGATCAAGATAATTTAAAGCTTGATGATGCACAAGATAGGTGCCTTAGAAATTGTATCACAAAATGTGCATAATAGTTACATCTCATTGCAAGGAGCTAAATTCCAATGCTTAGAACCATTAGCCCTTCTATCCCCTTTATTTACAAAATGGGGACCATATATACACAATTCTTTGATAACTTGGTTCCCTGTTACCCCAAAGGAGTTACTCAAGGCAATAATTATTAATTCCAAAAAGATGATCAAGAAAGTGAAGGAATTGTATGGGTTTTCTCAGGAAAAATGCAATTAACACAAGGTAAGATGAAAACAATTACTGTTGGGATTCCAAAATTTATTCCTACTATCCTAGATGATGATGGAGCAATAAAAGAATGGCAAGAATGGTCCTCCTCTTTTGGGGATATTTTGAGACATCCACAATTTGTGGCCTATTGCAATAATGAGACATATGTAACAACTATCTATGACAAGATTGATTTTCTGTTTAGAATTGAATCAGGTATGAATAAGGTCATATGAGAATTAAAGGCTATAACTAATACTAAATGGAAAAAGAAAATTGGTGAATTAGATATCATCAGGGATGCCACATGGCCAAATATGGATGTTGACATTGCCATTTGGGAAGTCATTGCTGATATGAAGGCTATACCATCAGTTGACAGTGACTAGGCAAATTAGGGATGTAGTTAGAGCAAAGGAAATAAGAGAAAGGAAAGGAAAGTGACATGAACATGAAGACTAACATAATTTTCTAAAAGACACCTACTGAAAGTGTCACTTGCCAGTTTTGCAATTGCATCCAATTTTTGATCCGAGTACAAAGAATGTTTGTAAAATACCAACGTAAATTATCTTTATATCTTGCTTCCAATAGAGTTTTGACATGTGTCCTCCCATCTGAAGCTTTTTGCAATCCTTCCTATAAAATTATTTCCAAGATGTGGAGTTGAGGTTTGAAATTTATGTATTTTTTAGTGTTATGCTCTTTTGCATTTGGTCCAATTAGCTTTTATGTCAATTTCTTGTGATGTATTCATTTTGCAATCACGGAATACTAGTGAATTTTGAATGACATTCTATCATATTCTAAGTCATTCTTGAGTTATACCAGCAAATGTATTGTTTTCAAGGAAGATTAATACCAAGGAAAGTTCTGCCATATCAGTGTCTTTAAATTCTCTCTCCATTTTCATATGTTTGTTATGTTGGGATTGAATGAGCAAGGTTCATAAAATTTAATGCAACTAGGATAGGTTGTATATCAATTTGTTATTTCTTTTAAGTCAAAGAATTAAGTAAATGCTTCAATAAATTGATAGGGTTTCCAATAATATGAGAGGGATATTCATAAGAATGAAGTTTAGGGTTAACTGCTAATGATTTAATTGTAAATCTACTAAATAGGTCAAGTTTTGTTGGTTAGACTTTGTGTAGCAATGGATAAGGCACTGATCATCAGTCCATGTGCATATTGAAGAATTCATATGGTTGCACAAAGCACAAATTTAAATCAAATCAAATTTTACCTTTTTTGTATGAAGAAATAAATTGCCGGTAAACACTTATTTGCAATAGTTTCTATTAGTTGTATTAGTTGTTGTAGTAAAAAGTTATTTGCAAATCTAAGAAGAATTGTTAAAATTTCTATTATAGGGGATAGATATGAAGAAATAACATCAGTGAGTGAAGTGTGAAGAAAATATCAAATATCCAGTCATTTTCATCCCTAAGGTGCACCCACCTTAGTCTTGCATAACCAAAAGTTTAGAGAATCCCTATGATTCTATTGAAGTTTGTTTAGATCTGAAAAAATTTTAGTTAAATATAGGAAGTGACTAACCCTTAGACTATTTTTATCTTCTAAACCCTGGTATTAGGTATTTTGTTGCCTAGTAGTTTTCAAACACCAACAATTGGTTCTTTGAAAACCAATCTTTACCAAATATCCATGAAGTTTGTCATACCATGCTCTAGGAGCTTGCTTCAGACCATATCAATCTTTGTATAACATATAGACCATGTCTCTTTTATTTGGATCAATGAAACCTTTAGGCTGATCAATATAGATTTCTTCATCTATAATTCCATTCAAGAAAGCTGATTTTGCATCCATTTAATACATTTTGAATCCTTTAAATGCAACTTGTGCAAGTAGTGTTCTAACTCCTTCAAGTCTAGCAACATGAGAAAATGTTTCTCCATAGTCTATGATTTCTTCTTGAGTGTATCCTTTGCACACTAGCCTTGCTTTATTCCTTGATACTTTTCCATTTTCATTCAATTTGTTTATGAATACCCTTTGTACCAATTACATGTTTATTCTTGGGTCTAGGAACAAGAGTCCAAGTATTGTTCCTTTCAATTTTCTCAATCTCTTTATTCATTAGCTCTATCTAAATTTCATTTTTCATGCATCATTAATAGTTCTAGGTTCATATTCAATTAGAAAACATGTACCTTTTAGTTTGTTCCTTGTCATTGTGCCTCCTATTTGATCTCCAATTATTTTCTCAAGTCCATTATGCCTTCTAACATTTCTAGCAAGTATAGGAATCTTGCTTCTAAATTCTGGATTGGAATCACTTGGTTCACCATGCTCAAAGGTTCTATGAATTTCCAAAATTTTCTTAGTTTTTGTTGTTTAAGAGTTGGTTCCCACAAACTCTGACTTGAGTTCCTCTCTGAGACTTTGTTAGAACTTTCTCCAACTCAGGTTGCACTAGCTACAACTCGCTTGACACTAGATGCAACTCAGTTGACACTCTAGACTTGGGTGACTCGGTGGAGTAATCCGTTAAATGTTGGGTAAAGAATTAGGCTCAAAGTAAACAAAATTTCTATAATCTTCAGGTTCCTTGCTACTTTGTTCTTTATTCTTTTATGCAAACTCATCAATTTTTACATGTGCACTTTCTATAACCTTGCGAGTAGCAAGAATCAAACTTTTCACATCAAACTTTCTTTTCCTTGACTCTTTCAGGATATAACATTTGCTTCCAAAATACTTTGAAATAACAGACATTAGGTTTATAGCCATACCATAATTCATAAGGTGTTTGATCTATACCTTTCTTTAGTTGAACTCTGTTTAAGGTATGAACTGTTGTGTTGATTTCTTCCTTCCAGTATTTGGTTGTAACATTTTTCACTATCATCAATGTTCATTTCTTCTTTCTACTATGCCATTCTGCTAAGGTGTACTAGGTATAGATACTTGTCTTCTGATTCCTCTTTCATTGTAGAATTCTTTGAATTCATTAGAGATGAATTCACCTTCTTTGTTTGATCTTAAGAATTATAACTTCTTTCCCATTTCTTTCTCAACTCTAGCCAGATACCACTTGAATTTTTGAAAAGCTTCAAATTTATCCTTCAAGTACATTAGTGTAATCATCCTAGAATAATCATCAACGAAAAAAATGAAGAATTTGTATCTAGTGTAGCTCTTTGTACCTATTGGTCCACAAAGATCTATATGAACTAGTTCCAGGACTTCTTTAGTATTGAAGTTTTTACTTTTGAAGCTAGTTTTACCCATCTTTCCAATCTGGCATTGTTTGCATATGACCATTTTAGGTTTCTTTAGATTTGGAATACCTCTTACTCTTTTGTTCTTGCTTATAGTAACCAAATTATCAAAGTTTACATGACACTTCATTTTATGCCATAACCAACTTTCCTCTACATGTGCCAAGAAACATGAACTATTAGTGAGATCAAGATAGAATAGATTACCTTTTGTCTGATTGCCAGTTCTAACTAGGTTTCATTCACCATGTAGAAAGCTGGCCTTCTCATTCATGAATTCTACCTTGAATCTAATGTTGTTTAGTTATGCCACACTTAGAATATTGCATCTCAGTCCTTCAACCCAGTAGGCATTATCACATTTGATTCCATCAGTCAATGTAATGCTACCTTTTCCCTTGACATGACATGGTTCATTATTTCCAAATTTAACACTTCCACCGTCATAGTGCTCCAATTGTTCAAACTTAGTTTTATCACTAGTCATGTGATGAGAACATGCACTCTATATTATCCATGTGTCATTCTTTCTAACATGAGAAATAAGTGCCATCTTTTCGTTATCCTCATCATCTTTAATAACATTATATACATTTCATCTTCATTATCATTATCAGAATCTTTAGCAATATAACAAGATTTCTTACCTTTGTCTTTGTAGTCTTTGTAGCTCTTGAAATCTTTCTTGCCTTCGAATTTTCTGAATTTTTTATCATCTTTATTGTCCTTGTTTGGATACCTTGCAGCAATGTGATCAACTTCTTCACAAGAAAAAAAAATCAATGAAAATTTGCCTTTATATTTACCTTTCCCTTTTGGTAACATTCTTGGAAGTAGGGCTTCAATGGCTTCAAGATTATCATCAAATTCTTCTTCTTCTTCTTCATCGTATTTTGTAATGTTTTCATCTCCTCTCATCTTCATTTGATCAAATTAACCTCTTAAACTTTCTGCTTTGGTTCTCCTCACATTGTCATCTCCTCCATCGATATTTTGCAACTTGTTCCACATTTCATGAGCAGTAGGATAATCTTTGACTTCATCAAAATCAACATAATTGAGATTAGAAGCAATGTCAATCATCATTATGTTGTGATTCCTTTTATCAACCATCTAATATACAATCAAAGGATCAAGAGGTGACACATACTGGTTCTCTAAGAATTTTAGGCCTATGTCTCCAATGGTTCCGAAATGTAGTTGTTGACCATTTTTGCCTCCCCTTATTTTCCAAAAATTGCTAAGCTTATGAAAATCAGGGTGGTAGCCATGTCTACGTCCATTATACTATTCATTTATTACCATGTAGCCCAATGGGGTTTACGTAAAATTCTTAGCCATATCTTTAATATCCCTAAGTCCCTATGCCTTCAAAACCTTTTATATTTCATGGCATAACCCTTTAAAGTTTTGTGTCACAACACTGCGACTACTTTCATCACCTTGTCATTGCAGTTATAGCTAAACCATCATTTTTGCCTACAACGATGCGAAACAACTATCTCAAAAAATTAGTTGCCCGTTGATCTCTTGGTCATGGGTAGTTTCAACTCTAAGTGTTTTCACGTCATGACCGCATGAAGTTAACCACAATAGTTCAATTTATGCCTTTTCTCTTAGTCAGAAGTGGTTTAGTTTAACTTAGAGTTTGGATAACAAAGAAACAAGTGCCCTTGTGCGCATGGTTGCAGGGTTAAATGCTTGAACCATGGTTTTGACTATGAGGTGGTGACATGTGTCATGGTGGGCCAAGCATATAGAATCCCATCATCACAGGAGTAGTTCACAGTTAAGACAAATAAGGTTTTCAAAGTAATTCATTGAATGCAGCATATCTATTGGATCAATGTATTCCATCAAAATATGCCTCAGTTAAAAGTTAAGTTGTGATTGTGTGATGGCTGTTAGTCTGTGGGCTTCACTTGGTCGTAGTGGTTAGTGAGGAAGTCAAGTTGGCAGTCGCAACTAGGTGATCGTAGTTAAGAAGTGATGGTTGCAACTTCACAAGGTTTGGTTCGCAGTTAGGATAGACAACTGTGAAGCCTCAAAAAAAGGATTTCATGCCATTAAGTCCCATCATTATTGGTTCACCAACATAATTGTTGGTTTTCCAACATTTCTTGCTAGCCAGAAAATAAGCCGCGACCAAGCAAAAAGGTTAAGATAGTGTTTAATCGCATAGTCTCAATGTTAGCTAAGCAGTAAGATGAATAAGTTGTGACCTGATGAAACACTTATCATAAAGGAAGGATACAATGATCGCTTAGTCATGATGTTAAGAAGAAGAAAATCAAACTATGTTGCGACCTGGTGAGAGTAGTTAAAAGATACTTGATCACATGGTCACAAAGGCAAAGGCCTAAAAGGCATAGAGGTGTGTGAAGCCACGACTTCATGAATTAAGGAAATTACTACAGTCACAAATGTTAATTTTAAATGTTAGTAAGATGTAGCGACTACATTATTGAAGTCATATAAGAGGTCAAATCCTATTGGTACTTAGTTGCACAGTTAGTGGCTAAAAAACAAAAGATAGACCACAAAGCAGTGATTATGGTAGTCATTGGGTCATGCAGTTAAGGGGCTAAATTGTTAAAGAGTTGTGACACATTGATCAGGCATAAACAAGGCAAGTCAATGTTTCACAAGGCCAAACAGTTAAAGAGAAATTCAGACTAAAAAGCTATGAGAATTGACAAAGGCACATGTGAACGTAAAAATAGAAGGCTAAGTGAGGTGGTGAAACATTTCAAGGAGATTGATCCATGTGGAAAGTTAGATGGTTGACTCTAGTTGACTTGCTATTTTAGCTGATCTGGCATGTTGAGAATGAAGTGAAGCAATTCTTTAATGGAAAATCAAATCCATTTGATCACCTACAACCACTCTCTGGTGTTCCTCATGCCTAGTAAATGTAAATTTTATCCTCTCACCACTACGCTTGTCATTTTTCTCAATCAAGTCATAATGGTCGCCGCTTTTGTCCATTTAGAACCATATTTTCATGTAAAGATCAATCTTCTAGCAAAGGGATGTGCACCTGATCATGATTTCTTTTGATAAGTAGTTATTTCTCTTCTACAATCTCAACTTTACCTAGTTAGAGTTTAAACTCAATGTAATAACAAAGTTATCCCTAAACTCTATAAAAGACAATTATAAATATTTGTAAAGGGTTCTTCCCTATCTATATTTTGCTATAGCATTTTGCTCTGCAATATTGCCTTTCATTAATGAAATATTTCCATTCTTACCTCTTCTTGCCATTCATTAATTTGTGCATGTTATTGTCTTGTTTTGAATGTTTCTTTTCATCTTCTCAGATCTATGAGTTGTGTCAAGTCTGTTAGCGGTTGCTGTATAGTGAAATCCCTTTCCTTTCAACACTTCAACTAGTTCTAAACCTACATATGGTTTCTTAGAAGGTAGAATACAGTTAACATTAGTGTAGTTGGGTATTTCGTTGATGTGTAGTGCATCTACATACAGATTTGCAACCATTCAATCTAGGTGCATAACCCCCTTTAGATTAGATTAGGTATTTTGATTTCATGCATCTCCTTCTTTTTCCTTCAAAGAGTAGTTAGGTGCATCCTGATTGTAAGGAAGCTAACCTTCACTGAAGATTTGACCTTAGTGCACAAGTCCCACACTTGGAGGTCATTTCTATGTTACACGAGGTCGCTTGAGGGTCATACCTCAAGCAAGGGTGCAGACTTTTGTGTCAACAACTTTTCGCACAACTAGTGGGACAAGAAGATTTAGCTACACAAGTCCGCTGGTAGCTATTGCAATCTCATTCACTAAGGATTTGGGTGTTGTTCTTAGTACCATCAACCTTTGGAGGCATTCAACCAAACACCATGGTGACTCTAGTGCACATCTACTAGTTTTAGGATGAAACAACACTAGTATATAGAGATCATTCTTGATCTTTTTGTGATTTTTTCAAGTTTTCTATGAAAATATAGTTTTTATGAAACTCTAACCATGGACCCATTTCATAGAAATAACTACTAGTCCCCTCCATACCATGAAAATACTATTCCTCAGCCCTCCCACCCCCTATATCAGCCACAACCTAGTTGTGAACAGCCTACCCAGTCTCCCATAAAATCTTATAATGATTCTAAAGTCAAGTATAAGTAGCTTTGCGACCATATCCTTGATTCGAGCCATGATTTTTGTTGGTGTAAATAAGTATTCACTATTTACACTTAAGTTTACTTAAGTTAATGCATTATTTAATTATTTATTAGTTAGTCACCTAGGAGTATACATACTCTTGTGGGTTGTCATGTTGACAATACAGGAGTTCACACCTCTTTTTGGCACATGGTGTCTACAAAAAAGGAGTTAGCACTCTAATTAAACACATGGTGTCTACAACATCTCCACGTGAGATACACCTTGTCATACTTATCCTTTCATCTACAATGAAGGATATGACATGTGCTTAGTTGTCATGCTTATCTTATCTCCTAGCACCTTCTAGAGACATTCTAAATGTATCTTAGAGGCCTTTATATATAGGCACTTCTAGTGTGTATGTACATGTTTTAAGATATTCATCCTCATATTGATCATACTCTTTTGGTCTACTATTGTGATTGTGCTTGAGTTCCTTGATCTTTGGTGATTTTTCCCTAAGGTAAATTCTTACATGGTATTAGAGCTTGAGGAGATTCTCTTCACATAGTCATTTGAGACCATTCTTGCTTCAGCACCTCGACCCAGATCCAAAGTATCACAATCACTGGGAGCGTCTAGAGCCAAAACGAACTTCGCCATTGCGTCCAAAATGTTGATTTGGTGAAATTTGACTATAAATTCACCTACCCTAGGCCATAGTCAAATTTGAGGCAATTTTTTTTGCAACTCGACACCCGAAGGCCCGATTTGCAAATTCGATATGATCATTTTCTAGATCTGCAAATTAATTTTTCAGTTATGATTTAATCTTTTTGAAATTTTTGTTAGATTTTATCTGCCATTATTGTGCAAATTTTTTTTAAAAAATTAGTCCGTTGAGGCTGCAGAGAATTTTTCTTTTGCAAGAATCGAGCAGTGAGACCCTGGCCCCCACAAGGACTATTCACTGTTAGATCAGAATATTCCCATTTTTATTGACATTTCTTCCAAGTTCGACGAATTGCACCAATTTTCAGTGAGGGCACACACGAATGCAACTAACACATATTCCACCGAACCCCATCAACCGATGACCAACCCTCCAACTGACAGCCTCACTTTTGGTTGAGACCTCACAGGGCTTCCATTTTATATATTGAAGATTTTACAAATCCCACCAATGTGGGAATAAACCCTGATAACTGGCGACCTCTGCATTAAATAGTCCAACAACCATCAATACCCACAGACACTGATCTCCTTGTCTAGCTTAAAATTCCTGGTGACAATTTCATGGCGGCTCCCTTCTGTGCTGGACCTCCACCAATTTGGGACATGCATTTGCCGCAGATGCCACCATGCAACCCAAAGACCACATTAACTACCACGTGACCTGACACTTGTAGCAAAGCCATCACGTCAACAAGCACCTGCCAACAGTGCAGCGACCACCACATGGACAGTATGACATCCATGTTAGCAAGCCACCTTGGCAAATCTATACCCTGACATGCAGGTTCCATACATAGTGACATCAGATCCGTATGCCTAGTTGGCTAAACATGTCATCTGCCATGTCACCCAGCCAATTTTTTTACTGACATCAACAATTCATTGTCTTAAAATTGACGGCCATCTGACCATCATCTAGAGGAAAAATAGAACTGCTACAACAGTCGTTTGACCATCAAATTTAACCTTCTCTAGTTTCAGTTTTGATTTGATAGTCTAACTTTGGGAGGCCATATCTCAGTCATTCAAGCTCCAAATCATGTGCAATTTTTTAATATTTTGGGTAGAATTTCCTGAAGTTTTCAATGGTGCTATTTTTTTTTATAGTTTTGGTGCATGGATTTTTCAAAAATTGCATCTTTTGGTGACTGTACCTGTCCAATCTTGCATTTTACAACTTCAATTGCTCCGTACAGGCTCATTTGGACTCGAAATCAAGTTTCATTTTTTTGAAAGTGCATTATTTTTTGTCTACTTTCCAGATCTACAACCAGATTATAGGGTTGTGTGGACAAAAGTATCACTTTCAAAAATAGGTCCTTTCTTTGCTTTGTATTGCTTCAAAATTGTTGTAAATTGTAAAGTTCCAGAGCTATACTCTATAAGGAGGTTGTAAAAAGGCAAAATCAGAAGTCCACTAAGGCCAAAATTGACAAGTGGTCTCTTGTACATGCACTACCTATAAAGCACTGATCATACATTAGGGGGGTTGATTGATTATTTGTATATTTTGGGGGGTGAATACATTTATTGATCTCATGTAGAAGTTTTGTCATACATGTCGGTGTGGAGTTAGAACCCCATTGACAAAAAGGAACTATCACAAATTGAGTGCTGTAATCATTGATCATCTACGAGGAGAGCATAAGGAAGTATTTCTTTATTTATGTTCCAATGAACTGATCTCTAACACTGAAGAACAACCACTTGTTAACAGACTTTTGGATATCATTATATTCAGTATCAGTTCAAATTGTTGGCATGTAATTAAAAAGCTAATTCACCATTATGATATTTGGATAGCTTTTTGGAAAGAATATGGAAATCCCACAGTTCCTCCTTTTCTAGAAGACATTCTATAATTAGTCACTTCAGCTATGATTTCTCCAAATCCAAATGAGATCACACCTCCTGATACTCCTATTGATTCTACTAATCTAGTTATAGCCATAGATGCTTCTGATTCAGTGCAGTAGGACACGCTATGTCTTCCTACTTCAACTTCATGGGATGACTTCCTTCTAGATATTGCAAGTATGTTATTGGAGTCTCACATTGAAGATGTGGGAGACATCATCAATGATATTCATCTTCTCTTTGTTGAGGTGAATTCTTCATCTATTGCCACAATGATAGATCTAGCACAGCAGGGTACACCTTGTCTTTCAGCTCCAACAGCAATGGATGACTTCTTGACAAACATTTCAGGTTTGTTTGTAGAGTCACACATAGCAGATTTGGGAGACATCTGTGATATCCCCATTTCAGTATATAAATTAATTATACATAAAGAGTATATAATATTAATAATCAATAATATTATAATAATCATATATTATATCATTTATAATTATATATTATATAATTATAAGTATTAATTATACATATAAATCTATCTATGAGTTAGATATTTATATGCCATAGATAATTAGTACATATCTGTATGACAATAATATATGATATTATTTCTTTATTATATATTAAAGTAATATTTAGTTATGATTCATATATAACATATAATCATATATAATACAATAATATATAATATATAGTCATATATTATTATGTTAATATATAATCATATATTATTAATACTAATATATATTATTAATATTAACATATATTATTAATATATAATTATATATAACTATTATAATAATATAATAACTACATTTTTAAATATTTTAATGAAAAGACGCAACCCTATGAAGTGTTGATATATATATGTGAGAATTTCAATTGTTAAAGGGGAATTAGATATGAATGATCATAAAAGCTTTTGGAAATAAAGAAGCAAATCAGATGAAAATCTAATGGAATCTATACAAGATGGAGAAAAACTGAAAATGTCTAAAAAGAGGACATTACAAGTGGTATCAAAACATGATTCTGCCATCCTGTGGATGATAGTACAAACTAAACAACTTATACAATCCACCATTAACTACTATGATAGATGGAATGTTGGAAATAAAAAAATATTAGTACAGAAGAAGGCAAACCCAGTAGCATTGTTACTATCTTTTGTAATGATGTTGCGGCATTGCAATTTCCTTCTTTTGCAAATCGTCTAAGACAAACTGTTATTGGGGTCATCAAAAAAAGGGAGAGGTCGTAGAAGCAAAAGACCTATCAAATTATTACAACTCAATACTTCCAAGATTTCTTCTGACTAATGAAATTTTCTTCCCACCATAGAAATGGGCTTTCAAAGAAGGTTTTGCAGATCTTAGGGGGAAAACCACCCACTCATTGTTAATGTAAATCCACACCAAATGAAGAATATTGTTTAGGCAGAATTTAGATGGAATTTTGACCAAATAGTTGGTAATGTGTTCCAAACAAAATGAAGGTCTGAGACAAAAGAAGATCCATCATCCCCTTTTCAAGGGAACATTAAGCAAATGTTGGACAGAACAAGGAATGTCTTCTTGTCGATGTAAATAAACATAGAAACAGATTTTGTAATCTGAATAGAACATCTCTGAACTAACAGTAAATATAAATTAACACAAAAACAAATTCTGGAAGGAACACGTCCAAGCCAATATACAAGAACACCAAAAATCGAAGGGAGATGGAGAATTTTAAGTGGATTTTAAATAACACACCATCCGAACATTAACACAGAGAGTTGATTTCAAATGGGATAAACCATTGAATTTAAATCAGGATTTAAAAAAAAAAAGACAAATTAGATGACTAAACAAATTACATTTAAATCAATCACAGACCAAATGAAGTCAAGGGTTTTATCCTATGAAAAACACCATTTCATTGTAAACGCAAAATATGAATGGATGAAGTAATAGTATACACAGAACCCTTAAACCTGTTTGACAGAATGCTTCAACGAGATGTGGCAAACTATAGTTTACAAAATTTTCAAATGTTCTTCTCTTCCAAGCAGCAGGATATGGAATCATGGATAAAGCCTAAAAAAAAAATGCAATTGGCAAGCACACATATAGAAGTAGGAAACCATAAGACTTGCGCCGACATAAAGGAGCCTCGAGAAGAAAAAATCAAGTAGAATTAATAAGATTATATAATTTGAGCGTTTAAAATTTCAAGGTGATGTGAAAAGGAAAGGCTTTTCATTATTTGGGCAAAGGGTATGCACCATGATAAATTAGCTTTCCTTGAAGTAACGGAAAAATGTTTCTGTTTGGAATGACGGAGACGAAGTGTCAGAAGGGGCAATAGATTGTCACGTGGATAAATCTCGTCGTACTTTCTCTTAGCCTAGCATTTTGCACATTTGTCAAACTTCATGTCCCACTTAGGAGGTTCACATGTGGATACTCATGGCAGTATATACATCATTGAGTTTGGTAAATCGACATTAAGGAAAAAGTTTGATTGTACAATTCTCATGCCAAAGGTAGTATCAATGAGAAAGACCTATAATAAGGCCTTCATAAAGGTATGATTTTTCTTCTTCGTTCTTATAAAATGTTGGAGAGTTTTAATTTCATATTTGTTATTTATATATATGAACATGTAAGTACTCTAGATGCTAATTTGCTTATTGATTAAAGGAGGTTATAAATATATAATTTTATTATATGTCTCGTATATAATTTGAAAAAGCTTTGTATAAGTCCATGTGGAAGCTTTATGAGGGTGTAAATAAAGTGGGAGTCTAATATTTCATAAAAGGATTTGATGACTATAAGAGGTTATGAAGTTAATACAATTAATAAAGATTGAATTTTTAAGACCAACAACGTCAGAAAAGGAGTTCCATTGGCTCGACTAAATTAAGAGACTTTAATATGGAAAATGGATATGAATATTACTTCGTGCTTTTAAATGGCCACTCAACACATAAAGGTGATGAGGTAAATTACATGTTTTCTTCATATATTATGAAATAATTGTTATTATTGACACATTTTGTTATTGTGATAGTTTAAATACTTACTATCATTGGTTCTAATCAAATAATTATAAGGAAATGACATTGATTTTTAGGTTGACAATAACCAAAGAATGTTGTTAAAAGGTCATCATCTTCCAAGATAAGATAAGGCCTGCGGTGGAATGGGCTGGGTGACATCACACAAGGTATTGGATAAAGCCTATGGGTACTGGGTAAGGCCTCAGTGATGGGATATCTCAGGGTACATCATACAAGGGCACTATCTTGGAGATGATGGTCGGAGAGAGATAACAATAATGAGGGAGAACAGTGAGGCCCGCTGATTGGGTAACAGGGCACCCCATTATGGTTTCTCCTCCCATAATTGAATGATAAGTATCTGATATTTCAAAGATTATGCTTTAAAAGACTTCTTATTGGAAAATAGTTGATAGAATCACCTTAAGATCATGATTCTCCAAATCGAGATAAGGCCTGCAGTGGAATGGACTGGGGGACATCATGCGAGGTACCGGATAAAGCCTACGGGTACCAGGTAAGGCCTTGGTGATGGGACATCTCAAGGTACATCATACAAAGGCGCCTTCTTGGAAATGATGATCGGAGGAAGGTAACGATAATGAGGGAGAACGGTGAGGCCCACTGGTTGGGTAACAGGGCACCCTATTATGGTTCCTCCTCCCATATTTAGGAAATGATGAGACTATAAACACCCTGTGAGGAGATTGATTTATATATAATGTGTACTAATGATTTTTTGGGTTGTAGGTTCACAATTAAAGAGATGCATAATGTGTGTCTTATGTGTTTGCATCGTGTTTGCTCCGTGTCTTCATCTGTCTGCATCATGTCTACTTCATGTTTTAATGATCTGTCTACATCATGTATGCTTTGTGTTTTCATTCAATGTATATTTCATAAATCCTTTTGGTATTTTAAATGCAAGTATGTTTTATGACTATGACAAAGCTTGCATATGAATGATTTGCTTGAGGACAAGCAAATTCGAAAGGGGATGGTTGTGATATCCCCATTTTAGTATATAAATTAATTATACATAAAGAGTATATAATATTAATAATCAATAATATTATAATTATATTAAGATATAATTTATAATATTATAATAATCATATATTATATAATTTATAATTATATATTATATAATTATAAGTATTAATTATACATATAAATCTATCTATGAGTTAGATATTTATATGCCATAGACAATTAGTACATATCTGTATGACAATAATATATGATATTATATCTTTATTATATATTAAAGTAATATTTAATTATGATTCATATATAACATATAATCATATATAATACAATAATATATAATATATAGTCATATATTATTATGGTAATAAATAATCATATATTATTAATATTAACATATATTATTAATATGAACATATATTATTAATATATAATTATATATAACTATTATAATAATATAATAACTACCTTATTAAATATATTAATGAAAAGACGCAACCCTATGAAGTGTTGATATATATATATATATATATATATATATATATATATATATATATATATATGTGAGAATTTCAATCGTTAAAGGGGAATCAGATATGAATGATCATCAAAGCTTTTGGGAATAAAGAAGCAAATCAGATGAAAATCTAATGGAATCTATACAAAATGGAGAAAAACTGAAAATGTCTAAAAAGGGGACATTACAACATCTTTGATGATCTACATTTTCTCTTTGATAAACTAGAATCTTCTTTAGTTGTCACAAGGGCTCACTCTAACCCTCCTATCCATTCTCTACATGATCAGTCTTCACAGGTTGATATGATTGTGGATCCTTATGTCAATAGTTCTAGGAGGTCTCTTTATAATTTGAGCAGACAGGTGGTTCTTTGGGACATGATCTACATCCATCCTTACTAGATCTACACTCGTTCTATTCAGTAGTATTGGAAGGGGTGACTATCAGTATCGACACAGGGATAGTTGAGTAGGTTTCAGAGGCATCATTTATTTTTGAGATTCTTTCTACACATAGGGAAAGCATCTCACATGTACCTCTACCATTGTTTCTTCCAAAGGGGAGGACCATCATTTAGTAGCATTGGATCAGCTTCTACATTAGAGCAGCTCTGACTGATTGGCACACTACACTTAGGGGGGGACTACCTTGTCTCCTTCTCTTTTATGGGGGGGACATTTTCCTCTTATGAGGTTTTGTCTTTCTTCTCTTTTGTATATACTTGATGTATGTCATAATGGGGGGGTCTTGATTACTCCGTCCATCCATGCATCTTGTTTTTTCATCTCTCTTTTTGGGGGATGGTTTTTCCCATGAGGTTTTTACTCTTTCTCTTCTTTATGAGAGATTTCATGCATTTTGTAGATGGGTACCTAACATGGCCTAGTAGCCGAAACCCATTATGCATTTTATCCTAGCTTTCATAAGCTTAAGTGCATTCCCCTAAGTTGCACTTAAGAGGGGTATTAGTGTAAATAAGTATTCACTATTTACACTTAAGTTTACCTACGTTAATGCATTATTTAATTATTTATTAGTTAATCACCTAGGAGTATGCATACTCTTGTGAGTTGTCATGTTGACAACACATGAGTTCACACCTCTTTTTTGTACATGGTATCTACAACATAGGGGTTAGTAGACTAATTAAGCACATGGTGTTTACAACATCTCCACATGAGATACACCTTGTCATACTTATCCTCTTATCTACAATGAAGGATAAGACGTTTGCTTAGTTGTCATGCTTATCTTATCTCCTAGCACCTTCTAGAGACATTCTAGATGCATCTTAGAGGCCTTTATATACAAGCACTCCTAGTTGTATGTACATGTTTTGAGATATTCATTATCATATTGATCATACTCTTTTGGTCTACTGTTGTGCTTGTGCTTGAGTTCCTTGATCTTGCTTGAGACATCTTAAGGAGAGACTTGCTATGCAAGTTGCTAGAGCAAGAGAGGAGGAAATGAAGCTCAAGTCAACCCATTTTAACACCAGTAAAGAAGAGGCAAACCTTTCTCCAAAATATGTCATCCCAAGCTTCAAGAAGCCCCCTCCATTGCAAGAGCCTATTGTTGTAACCTGTCCACCACCTGTGCGAGAAAACTGGCTGGGTCATGAGCCTCCTGGACCTATCACCATTTTACTCTTTCAGGGTGCACTGGTTGTATGGACTCTTGATGGTCCAAATATGGAGTTTTGAAGAAGTGAAACAAAGCCCACAAAGCTTCCATGGGAGGAGTTACAACCTACTGAGGATGAAAAGAAAGTAGTAGTTGAGAAGAATGAAGATGATCCAATCCTCTTATCTGAAGAGCTTCCCTCCTTTGTTAAGGAAGAAAAAGAAGAAAAAAAGGTTGTTCCTATTCCTGAGGAACAAGTCATGGCTTTTGAGCCTTTGAAAGAGGACCTATTGCAAGGAGAAGAAGAGCAAGACCACTAGCTGCAACAGGAAGTCTTCCATGATATGGTGGAGAAGGAAGATGCCCTACCTCTATCAACCCAAGTTCAAGGTATATCCGTTGTTGCTCATGAACCATCACATACTTCAGAGGGATAAACTTTATTGCAACAACTAAACGCACAATGAATACAACTTGAGGCAAAGTTTTCAAGGGAGCTTGAGGAAGAGTTTTCCAAAAGGCTAGAGGCCCAGCAACAAGAGCATGAAGCAGTTCTTGCAAGAGACTTGATTGCACAAAAGGAACAATGTGAGAAGGAGCTACAAGAGAGGTTGATGAGCATGATGAGTGCTACATCAAAGATAGAAG
Organism: Cupressus sempervirens; assembly: GCA_028749045.1. Lineage (NCBI taxonomy): Eukaryota > Viridiplantae > Streptophyta > Pinopsida > Cupressales > Cupressaceae > Cupressus > Cupressus sempervirens. The sequence goes on from CM053791.1 coordinate 4,117,913, forward strand.
AGATACAACCATCCCTCTCTCCCACATCACAAGAGCTTGTACAAGTGCAGGAAGTGCAACCCCTTGTTCACAAAGATCGATTGACACTAGTACAAAAATAGCAATATGTGACACAAAAAACCACTAAAATTTGTATATATGTGACAAAACTTAGTCATGTGACTAATAGTAGTTACTATCTAGTCATTTATAAAACTACTAAATTTACTTATTTGATCACTGAATTTGATCAATGATTTAGTGGTATATTTAGTACTACATATAGAAGTATATTTAGTAATTGATTAAGTAGTTGATCTAGTAGTATATTTAATCATGTGGCTAGTCACATATTTAGTAGCATATTTAGTTATATATTTGATAGTTGATTTAGTCACATGTTTAGTGGTATATTTAGTACCATATCTAGTAGTATATTTGATCAAATATTTAATAGCATATTTAATAGTGTATTTGGTTATAATAGGGCATGATGGAATCAACCACCATCCATCTGCTTGTAAAGCATGTGCCCTTCCATTGAGCTAGCACCCTTTAAAGAATGATCATACATTGTGTAAACTTTCTACATTGTCTTGGTACTTATTTTTTGAGTTAATTCCATCATTTCTTTAGTGATTTCTACATAGTGTAGACGCTCAATATTGTCCTAAATGCTATAGTAATTCATTTAATATATTTTTTTACATTATAGTTATTAATTAATTAATTAATTAATTATACTTGTCATATTCTTCTACTTATTTAATTAAATAGGTTCATTTTCCTAATGTATTTAAATTTAATTTGAATATTTCCCCTCTAATGTATTAAATTTATTTAATGCATAGTGCTCCATAAGTCCCCTTTTAAATAAATCTCAATTTATCTAAATCCCTCCACTTTATTAAATTCTATAATCCTGAGATTAAGTTAAATCCTATTTAATTTAATCCTAATCATATCCTAAAACCTAGTCTACACCCATCACTCTCATCCTTCTAAGCCTATCCATTAATTATTCTCATTTAGCTAATCCTAAACACCTTTTACCTCCTAGGTTTTTGCTCACACATGTTTGAGAAACTCAAGATCCAATAAAGCTTCCATTTTATTATTTTCTCCAACAATTCTTTACACCTCTTACACACTTGTCCCCTTTCCTTTCTCCAAGGTTTCTCACACGTGTGAACAAACCTTGAACCATCACTTTCATCTAAAAGGCTAATGTTGACCTTTGCATGGCTTGTCCCCTTAGTCCATGTGTCTCCCTTGTGGCACCTATGTGGATGCCACATAGATGCTACCTCCTCAAACCTCTTTTAAACCTATAAATAGAGCCTTTGTCTCAATCATTTTCATCGTCCTAATTTGCATTGTTATAATGCTAGTATAGTTCTAGGGCATTTTATGCATTGTTACTAATCTTTGGTAGTTGCTAGTTCATTTGCATTTGCATTATTAAATTAATTTATTTCTTTACCTCCCTAGAGTGTTTTGAACATGGTTGTATCCATAGCCACTATTTGAAACACTCTGTTCATATCTAGTCAGTTCATACACTTTGCATTTCAATTTTAAACATATTGGGATTCAATAGTTGTGTTTGGGATCTAGCACATTCACATCCCTCCAATCTAAAGCACACCAACAAGGCCTCTTATGGGAGCCCTCATTGAGCTGCTTTGAGGTTGCATGAGGACATTTTTTTTCGGTTGTATTGAGTTGTAAAACTCAATCATAGTGTTAGTTGTATTTTACTTTCTTTTGGATATTTGATATACATGTGCAACTAACGTTTGCTAGTTTACATATGCTCTTGACAGGTTAGGTTTTCTTGCATACATTTTGGCACACTTGGTGGGAACCACGTCCTTATTCTACCTCCAAATATCGTAAAAAATTTGTAGCTTGTTGTTCAAATTCACACACTATCATCTCCGCTAGGACGCAATATCATCTGCAAAGATGCTTTGTCATCTTCGCAGATCAGCGTCTCCACAGATTAGCATCTCTGCCACTATTAGTTTTACAAAATCGGTCTAATCATATAAACAATTGGTGTTTTTTTGTCTCTATTACCATTTTGGCATCTATGCAACTTCTTTTGTCATCTCCTCATTTTACCATCCTATCGTTTGCGTAGCAGGCGACCAAAAAGCTAGTTGTTTAATTAAACTATCATCTATGGTAATTTCACAGTTCTATCATCTACGCTTTATAAAAAATTGTCTCTGCCTAGTAGTTTGTCCTCTACGCTAGTCAGTATATCATGTACTCTATCATCTACATGGTCTATCACTTGCAAAGTTTGGCATCTCCAAGAATTAGTTGGTCGTCTACAATTGTAAACTATTAGTAAAAAAACTCTACTTTGTGTTCTATTGTCTGCTAGTTCTGTGATCTACAAGGCTTTGTCGTCTGCGCTTGGTATCTATCTCCTATGATTTTTTATAGATTGACTCATATTTTTTAATGCCTAACTCATTGTTCGATTGATATACAGGGATTTCTAATCTGATCTTTACTATTGGAGATAAACTTTGGAAAAAAATTAATGATTTTAATTGCTTGGAGATTTGTAGTGATTTTAATTACTTGGAGATTTGTAGTGATTTTAATCATTTGGAGATTTGTAGTAATTTTAATCACTTGTAGGATTTAAAATGGTAAGTGAACTTGCATGAATTAATCATTTGTCCTTGGAATGCATGTTGCAACTAATATTAAAAGTCAAATACACTCTCGAATGCATTAAAGTAACATTACAAACACTCTTCAATGATTCAAGGAAATTTACACTCATTTCATTGGAATGAATGATGTTCAAAAACACTCTTGAATGCCTTAATGAATGAATAAACTTTTCATTGGAATGCATGTGTAGAGTAATCAAATACAATCTTGAGTGTCTTAAGGAAATTGACATGCTTTCATTAGAATGAATGATTAGATAGTGAATACACTCTTGAATACCTAAGGTCAAAGAAGAATGCAATGAAACATTTTGATTTTGGGTTTAAAACATTCTCATAGAATCTTGAATGACTAATGGAAAAAGAAGCTGGCTATGAAACATTTGGACTTGGTGCTTAAAATGAATACACACAATCTTGAATGACATAAGTAAGGGAATTTGTTCATTTTCAGCAATTTGCTTATGTTGAAGATGATCAATTTACTTTTTATTGACGAATCCTCATCTTTTGATATGTTGACAACATTGTCAAGTTGGAAAGAACAGTGCATGCTTAAACACGAGTGTCTTCAAAAGTAGATAAAAAATTTAAGCTCCATTGGAAAAGAACAAGTATCTTTTAAACCTTAAGGCCACTTATATTCTCTCCTCTCACGCCTCTAGGTGATCTTGAGTGCACAAGAAATAAGTGAGTTTTGTTTTTAGGGGACCTACTTGGAGATTTCATCACCCTTTGGAATGACCTCAACTCTAGTGTTCCGGCAGAGTATAAATATCAAGAGCTGAATCGAAAGACACCTCTCTTAGAAGAATTTTTTTGTCACTCTCAGCTAAGCCCCAAAGAACTTTATACCTTTGGGACGTGAAGGTGGAGATTTGGGTTACCGTCTTCTTCCGACTGTGTACCACTATTTTATTTTATCTACAAATTTGGGCCTTACATACCTTGCATATATTGGGGACGCCCTCTAGATAATCTTTGTACATCCTAGTGGCAGCCTTATTAGAATTGTTGATGTGTTCAATGTGCTCGATTGTTTAAACATCCAAAACCAATACCAAAAATCAAACAAGTCCGAAAATGAGTGAAATGGTTGTAAACAGGTCCTCTTGACCTACGACTATTTTCATGAGTTGTTATATTTGGTCTAGCATTTATAATTCTTTGGGTATTTTAGTCACAAGCTGATTTGCAAAATTTCCATGCTTGGTCTTGTAACTACGTTTGTTTTGTTCCTACCATGACCTACAAAGTCAAACCTAAGAAGGTGAAATTATCCAAACCATTTGCCTACAAGGAAAGGAAAAACCTAGCACAAAGTGATAAACAATTCTGATACTCTATCAAAGACATCAATAAAAAAGAAAATGAATAGGATCAATATTATGACAGAATCTTATATAATGGTAAACTTCAAAATTGGTCTACTTTCCCTAGAGTAAACCTGAGATTTTTGTTTCTAGTGAGAGAAGATTGAGTTATCTACACAGTGACCATATTACCCTCATTTTCTAAATCAATCCATTTTTGAATTTCCAGTCTTCCATTTGCAGAATTTATTTTAGAGAGCTTGATCATTTGAACCTTAATCTTTTGGCCTAAGAACATCTTAGTTACAAAACTTTCAAGATTACAACACTAGACCTTTATCCACAAGAAAACATTTATCATAGTTACACTCACTCATTTGGGATCACAAGTCCATCTTCAAATAGCGAGTAATCTATTTGATGTCCTATCTTGCCCAAAAATCACTTGTCCATCTTTGGTACGAGAAAAATACTTTTATCCTATATCACACTTGGCTTGCCAAATCACCAAGGTCTTTTGTTTATGTTTAGATTGTTGGCCCTTTTATTAAATAAGGTTCAGTTGCTCTCTCACATTTTCTCTTTCTTCCACAATCCTCCACCCATCATAATTTTATGGTACAAACACGATCCGACAGACTCACATTTAACCCTATGTCTCATTTATTGGAATCACTAAGAAAACAAGAGATGGAGAATCATTTTTGTCCATGATTAGCCTCATTGAGGAACACATTTCCCCCTAGTACAAACTTTAGTATGCCTAGCTCAACATCCACACAAGAACCAGAGAATCCTTTTCGAAACACCACTCTAAGGAGTAACACACATGATGCTGAAGTGTACCAAGATGAAGATCCCATTGACAATAATGGTATCCCTAGTAATGTCCAAACATTTCTTGCAAATTCATACAATTTGGAAATGTTGGAAAAGTCTATGAGGGTAAAAAAAACAAATATTTCTAAACCTAGTAAAAGATGGTGTTAATGTCCCTACAATTTTTGATGAGAGCACTTCATTTAGATAAATTACGAAAGATGGTGCTCTCGTGTTGCTAAATTCAAACATAGCCCAAACATACGGCAAGGAAAAAGAACCCGTGGTGAGAACTAGTTCCATACCTACATCAAGTGCTTCAACACAACATATGTTCCAATTAAGGGTGAAACATATTCAATAAATCATTAGTGCTATGCCCAACACTACTACACATGCTAGTATTTCGCAGTCAACCTTGACAGGTCCAGCTGTAGGATGCTTAAACATAGGGCAAGTACCTATACAAAAGATGGTAATCTCGAAACAAATAATATATTCCTCTTATTTACAAATGCCAACAAGAATGATGAAATCATTTGTGCCAATTCCAATTACTACATATCAATACATTAGCCAAAGTGGTGCACTGCCACGTCCACCACCTCATAATATGTTTGGGAATCCATACAACTTTGGAGGTGGGTTCATCAATTCCCAAAAATCACAAATGCAACCAAACCAAGATCTATCCTAGTAGTTGCATAAACTTCAAAATTTGGTCCATAACATGAACAAAAAAAGGGTGCAGAACTTCTCTTTTGAGGAAATTTGTCCCTTTCCATTTGACAGATCCATTAACATGATACAGTTTCCACCAAACTTTGATATTCCTAAATTCGATAAATACACGGGAGAATCATACCCTGTCACACATCTCAAGGAATTTTTCATCTTATGTCAAGAAGTGGTCTATAGTGAGGATTATCTTATTCACACGAAGTCTTGGGGGCCTTACAGTTGAGTGGGTAATGAACTTGCCTAGAGGTTCCATCACCTCTTTCGATGACTTAACAGGGAAATTCATAGCACAATATTCTTAGAACATTGAATATCATGCCTCATTGAGTAATTTGTGCAACACAAAACAAAAAAACGATGAAACATTTGCCAACTTTCTGCAATGTGGAGGCATCTTGCTAATCACACACCATACAAAATTGAAGATTCCCAACTTGTAGACATATTTATTAAGAATTTGATCCTGGACATGTCTTTCTAAATGAATATGGCTAGTCCTAAAGACTTTGCCGCATTAGTCAAGAAAGGCAAGAACATTGAAAATGGACTCTTAGACAAGGGTTCCATTAAACATTATAGCTCTTCATCCTCAAACAATGACACAAACAATAACAAACCCAAATTTTGTTCCAAAAACAAAGCTGTTAAACACAATAGTCTCACCGATGTCAAAAGTGTACAAAACCTTCAAGGTCGAAACAACAACAAAAACAACTATTGTAACCAAAACAACAACAATTTGAACGTGACAATCAGAATAAAAAATAAAACAATAATCAAAACAAACAACAATCTAGCAATCAAACACATTTTTTTCCCCGCAATAAAAACAAGAACAATTACAACCATGACTATGATTGAAATAGGAAGTTCACTAACTTTCCCGAACCCTTAGATTCCATATTCCAAAAGCTAGTAGATCACAATTTGATGGTATTTCCCAAAACATGACCTTTTGAGAAAAATCTACCCAAATTCAAATGGTATAGGGAAAATGAATATTGCAAATACCACCGCATCAAAGGACATGCCACAAACAAGTGTATCATACTCAAAGTCTTCATACAAAATCTTGTCAATGATGGAGAAATTGAGGTAGAAGGAGGACCACCCTCTAAAAATGCAAAACTAAAGTAGTTCAAAAACCATTTTCCGACCACAACAATGATAATAACAATAATGGAAACAACAATACGAACAACATCAACTAAGCTTCCATGTCTAACACATTACACTATGACTATTCTACTAACCACATATCAGGATTTGACTCCATATGTGGTAAAATAGAAACAAATGATAGATGTGGTTTTGACTCCATGTGTGGCTGCATTGAAGAAGAGAACACTCATGCGAATACCCTCAACCTACAAGCAACCGATGGTGATGCAACCACTCGGTGGGGAAGAACTACTTTGCACGCTACCACTCTCAATCCCACTAATTCATTAGTTCCACATGCACCTGTAACGTCATCCACTTCAGAAAGACTCGCTTCTTGCTATGATGTATTATCCCAGTTAGGGAAGACTCTTGCATAGATATCCATTCTAGAGCTTCTCACCACCTCACCTATCCACAAGGAAATTTTGGAAACTACTTTTTTAGAGTCTCATGTTCCTAAAAACATTAATGCATCCCAATTCACCACCATGATTGGAAATCTTGCCACACAATACCTTCTCTTCATAGAGAAAGATTTCCACGGTCCTAATCAACACCACAATTTGTTGCTCCACATTGAAGTCCTTATACATCGACATAAAATAAAACAAGTCCTTATAGATAATGAATCTAGTTTGAATCTTTGTACATCGAAGATGATCCATTTCTTGGGGCTGTATATGAGGAATGTTAGTATGCTAATAGAAACCAAATTTAAATAAAGCTTCTACAAACTAAACAAAATTCATAAACTTCAAGATAGACTAAGATGAGCTCTCAATTGAGAATATGAGCCATTAATGGGCTCTCTCAATGAGAAGCTCTCTTGTTGAGTAGCTTTGTCTAAATAGATAGGATGTATGCTCAATATGCTTCCAAAGGCTTCAATGGATGATTGTGGATTTTTGGTGTGGATAGATGGCTTTAGTATGGATTTGGCTCTCAAAATAGCATTATAACTTTACTTCATGGATTGTGTTATTTTGCAAAGGGGAAGGATCCAATTTATAGGCAAGAGGCTTGAGGAATTGAGGGCTAAGATGCAAGGATGGGGAAAAACTCATGGAGGGCTTAGATTGCATGAGAGGAGAGCACATGGATTGTGCTTTCTTACAGCCAATCAAGGAGTGACACATGTCACATGGTGAGAGGATGGAGAAAAGGGGAATGATGAGTCAACAAAGGAGGCTCAAGGGATAAAATCTTCATAAAGACCTTCATAATGACTTGTAAGAGCAATAAAAGGGCTTGGAAGAGTCATTTATGGCCTAGTGGGCTTCATAAAGTTTTATGGTTGAGATATTTTGAGGGTGATGAGAGCAATTTCGACTTGGACTTGATTAGGAGGGTTTTAAGCTTGCTTAGGCTTGTGCAAATGATTAGAGGATGGATTAGGATGGTTTAGGATTAGCTTAGGGATAGGCAAGTGGATGGCATTTAATGAGGGTGGGTGAAGGAGGAGATATTTGTTTAACTTTGGCTTGGGTTAGTAAGTTTTAACCCATGTTTAGGGAATGTGACAAGGTTAGGAGGGGATTAGGATTAGGTTTAAAGACATCTTCTAGAAGAGTCTAGACTTTGGATGAGGATAAAGACTTTCTAGAATAGTCTAGAATTTCCTAAGATGAGGATGAAAACTTTCTAGAAGAGTCTAGAACTTCTTAGGGTGAGGATAAATTAGATTTTTAGGAAATAAATAAAGTTTTATTTATTTCAAGGGTTTGGGTTGAGGAGATATTTATTAAAATTTTTTTAATAAACATGAGAATTAATATTTAATCTTAATTAAATATTTTGAGTTGGGATTAGGGGTAGGAAATGATGGGATTAGCCTTTAATTAAAATTAAAGAAGGATTAGAAGATTTTGGAAGAGGTTAGTGGTCTTAAGGAAATTGGCCAAGTTTTGGGCAAAAAATAATTTTTTAATTTATTTTAGGATTTTTGGTCAATTTATTAATTAAATAATTAATAAATAAGGAAATAATGTTTAAATAAGATTTAAACATTTTTGGGAGGGATTCCTTAATTAAATATTTTTAATTAAGATAAAGGGATTTAATGGCATAAAAATTAGTTAATTAATTAATTAATAAATGATGATGTCATCAGGGATTTTTTTTTTTCAGAAAATAAAAATATTATTTTCTAAAGGATTTTTAGGTGTCTACATTTTTCCCCTCTTTGATGTGATGCTGCAAGTGGCATGACATCAAAGATAAGAAAATAAGATGCCCAAGGCTAGAGCAGAAGAGGAGAGAATGGACTGTGAGATGCCCCCCCAAGAAGGCAGCGGGGAGAGAAAGTGAGGCTCGATGGCTTCTTGAAAAATACAAGAATCTGGGATGAGCAAGGAGACTCAGATTGGCAAAGAGAAGGGGTTGAATTAGCTCAAACTCTCACTATGGGAGAATGATAAAGGAGAATCAAATGCACAAGAGGAAGCAAGCTTAAGACTTTAGGGAAGGTGGAGGATGAAGGAGCGGAGCGCTATAAAAAGGAATCTGGGATAGGGAGATGGATGAGGGGATTATAAAGCTGATGCAATAGGATTTCAAAGAGTCAGATTGGCGGAAGATGGGTTTCAGAGATCCCTAGGACTAGGATTGTGGATCTCGAAAGATGAGGCTTGGTGGATTGATTTGGATTGGTGGATCCCTAAGACTAGGATTGTGGATCCCTAAAGCTAAAGGTGAGGAGTGATTCAAAGAGATACTAATGCATAAGCTGGGGTAGGAGGGACAGATGTTGGATATGGATGGGGGATAATGGAGATGAAGGAAAACCATTGAAGCTTTTTGAGCGGGGGGATACTTCAAAGAGAAGTACCACCATGTAGTTGAGCACTAGATTTGCTATAGGACTGTTGGTTAATTGCCAAGGTTACCAAGAACATCAAGGCCTTTTCACCAACTATCCAGAGGACTGATGGACTGACTTAAAACAAACACACAAGGATTGCCCCAGCATCACGCATGAATCTCGAAAGAATCAGAGTGGAACCGACACTGGGTAACCCACAAGCAGAAAAGAAAAACAAACAAAAGACATGATCAAGACCTTACGCTCTGATTGCCCCATTCACAGTATACCATGATATGGAAGATCGTGGAAACCTTGAGGAGGGAACAAGGAGATTGCTTGGAAAAGATATTTCAAGACCCAACAGGGAAGAGTCCAAATCAAAAGAAAGCGAAAATCCAAAAGAGAACTGTTTGCCAACGAGATGGGTAGGACAAGGTACTAACGGACCAAGATCAGACATGAGGAAAGCTATATCCTGCAAGGACCTATCGGAGAGCACCTAAGCTGGTGGATTTGGATGAGTGATGCGTCTGGCAAGCTGAACTAAGAAAGATAACACTTTCGTGATAGGAAATCTAGCTAAAGGATGGATTGGAATAGCTAACCAAGATGTGCGATGGGTGCAAGATGCTGATCAAGGACAAACTGACACGAACACTGGATAGATACAATGGTACTAACCTAAAGAGGATGTATAAGCTGACAGACCAAGATATTTACAAGCGGGCTAATCAAGATATGGTACAAGCTAACAGACTAATGATATGTATGATACAGATGGATAAAAGCTCAGGATGAGAGGATAGCGGGATAGCTCGATTTTGTGTAAGATGCAGAAACTAAGGATGAGGTGATAGCGTAAGATATGGATTTGGAAGGATGCATCCAATGATGATGATAGATGTGCGACCAAGGATGGGGACAATGCTAAGGTTGGTGGTAGCTGAGCTGATAGATAGTGCTAGAGTGAATGGCTAATGAGAGGATGACATTGGATTTGCATGAGGATAGACTAGAGCGAGGTACCAATGACAAGGGAGGATGGACAAGACAAGATCTCCAAGGAATACAGTGCCCCCAGTTAGAAGATGACATGCGAAAGGAGGTCTTATGATGGATGTGATAGGATTGAAGCTAGGATGGAAAAGTTGAAGGCGCTAGGGAGATGGATGATAACTAGGATGATGGGGTGAGGTTGCAGAAGATAAGTAGATAGCGATAGATAAAAGCTGGAGGATGAAAGATAGGTGGATAAATTGGAAGATGGAGCTAGATGGCAAGATGTTACCAAAAGCATGAGGATGATAGGCTAAGCTGGGGATGGCTGGAGTACGCATGACGCTTGTTTGCCAAGTTTTCATCATGGTACTTGTCCAAGGCACTTGAATTGCCAAGTTTTCACCAGTCGACGCTCTTTTTCTTCTTCTTTTTTTCTTTTTTTCTTTTTTGACTTTTTGACTTTTGGACTTAGCTGGAACGATTTTGGCTTTCTTTCGCTATTTTGGCTTTTTTGGGATTTTTCACTGGCTGTTGGAATGTTCAATTTTGTTGCTAGTTGTTGGTACACCAGATGTGTGATTTATGCAATAGATTGGATTAGATGGGATTGATGGTAAGAGATGGAGGGATGAAAAGGTTGGAAAGGAGCATGATATGGGGATGCTTGCAAGAGCAACATTGGCACATGTTGGGACGGGTGTGAAAAGAGCATATGGGGGTTAGATGGTAGATGCGAGCGTGATGGAGGATTTGTGGAAGCGTGCTTGGGGATATAGGCACCCAAGATGGAGTTAGGAGATGGGGGACATGAGTCACTAGATGGGGGATTAGCAATGGTGGATGCCATTATGCATTGGGTTTCAACTTTTTTCTTGGGGATCCACATGGTTTTGGATTTTCTTTTCATAGGCTTTTGCATTGTTTTGCATTCTTTGATTGGATTTTGCCTTTTTGGAGTATTTCTTTTAGAATAGACATATGATTGCCTAGGATGTGGATTTTTAGATTTATGCATTTTGAAGTTGGCATTCACATTGCTGTGGTAAGCTTTGGGAAGATGGTTAGGAGAAGCTTTGTGAGATGGAGAGGATATGAAAGAGCATGTAGGGGGATGATGATGGATGATGTGCCCTGATATGTGCCTTTGTTGATCTTGCATAGGAATGGATGGAATAGGATTTTTATGATGGCTGATAGGAGGATGGAGGATGGTAGATTTTGGGACATAGGGACCCAAAATGGATTTAGTGGATGAAGGGGGGATATGGTAGGTTGTTTTGGGTTGCAAAGATGGTGGAGGGGGGATGATATAAGATTTCTTGAAGGAGTGATGGGAGGCTTGCATGGTGGGCTTGGAGATAGGCTTGGTTTGGGGGTGTGGTGTACCAACACCTTTAGATGGTGAGCCTTTGGATACATATCCAAGATCATGAAATCCTAGATTTTTTTTTGCAATAATAGACTATAGATGGTAGAAGTGATTTATTAGGTGTATTGCAATGAGGAGATATTGTTCTTAATTCTTCTGCTGAGAGAGGGCCACCGTGAATGAATGTAAGTGAACCAAGAGGGTAGATTATAGATGGTGGAATAGCTTGGATAGGTGGTAAGATGGAAGCATGGAGCGGGGGAGATGGAAGGATAGGATCTTGATGTAGCTGGTGGGATGACAAGATATCTTGTAGTGGAGGAGATATGGCTCGAGGTTTTGGAGATGGAGGAGATGGTGACTGCACTATGGATGGAAGACATGGTATGATGATATCTTCATTTATGCTTTGGGGGATGTCAACATGCTTTTGGGCAGGATCTTGATAGGATTGGTTTGGAGTGGATGGTGTGATAGGAGGTGAAGGGATGGATTCTTCAAAGGCAGCAGATGGATAGATGGGAGATTCAGTAGTGGAGATGGGTGAGTAGAAGATGGATGCATAAGGGTCATTACGAGAGATTTGGGAAATGCTTGGAGGCGATGTGGATAGGATTTGGAGGGATTTGACAGGTGGTGGGATTTTGATGCTTGCAGGAAGTGGAAGGATTTTAAGCAATTTGATGGATGGTATGGGGATGATAGCTATGGGAGATGGAGGTGATATTATAGATGGGGAAGCTTCATCACTGACTACTTCACATGGTTGGATTAGATGACATGGCTTATCGACTGTTGGAGGCAACTTTTCTTGTATTTCCTCTAGGAGATTCATTGGAGACTCGTCTGTTGAAGGTGGAGGTGGATTGACAGGAATAGCTAGTGTGATGGGGGTGGAAGATTGGAAGCTTGGTTGATGGGGTGATGGAGGGGAAGCTGGAATATCAGATGGCATGACTAGATAGTTTGGAATAACTCTTGGATTTTGGGGGATGCTTGGGGGAATGTTTCTAAGGCTTTCAATATACCCATCATAGTCAACAAGATTTTCATCATCATTGGAATAGGAGATGGTGGGAGCAAGGACAATGCGACCAAACACATCATGATAGGATTGGTACTTCATGCTTTGATGATGAGTTTGATGGGGATGGGGTCTTGCATATGGATGAACACGGAAGCTCATGGTTGGATTTGGATTAAGCATAGATTTTGGATTGGCTGATGAAAGATTTCCTAGGGAGAGTCAAAGCTGTATGACAGACCTAAGGAGGATTGGCTGGAGATTTTTGGCTTTCCTGTGGATGGGAGACTTCAAGGGCATGCTGTCAAAAGGTGAGAGTTTTGCTTTCCTATGCGCTGGATTTGGTGGTGGCTGTGTCAACTTGAGGATAGACTAATGATCCTATGGGCATGACACGAGATTGACCACTTGTGGATCCCAACCTTTAGCTCAAGGTGATGAGGGATGCAAGTGACAAAGCTAGATTACCTTAGACAATGCTCTGTCAGAGGGATAACCTTGGTGAGATTGGTTGATTGGTAGGATAGATTGATTGGATAGCAAATTTTGGCAAAGTGAAAACAACTCTTTAAAGGCTTGGGTGATTTTGGATTGGGTTGCTAGCTGGCTAGGGAGATGATTTGGATGGACTTTCGATTTGGGATTGTTCTAAGGCAAAGAACTAGATAGATTCGGTTGCATCGGGGGAGCTTGGATGATTTTCTGATGAGGCAGTGACTACGCTAAGTATGCCTTGAGCTGGGAGATTTTTTCTTTTTTTGGGATTTTGACCAAAGTTGGCAAACATTCATTCAAAATCTATGAACAAATAAGTAGACAAAAGTTTTGAGCAAGCACGTCAAACACACCAACATCCTAGGAAACTTTCTACAAGGATGAAATTTGTTATAGCTAGGGAGTCCTCGATATACGCAAGGTACATGAGGCCCAAATCCGTAGATGAAACCAAAAAGATGTCACACAGCCGAGAGGAGCGGTAACCCACTTCTCCTCTTTCACTTCTCAAAGGTATAAAGTTCCTTGAGGCTTAACCCGAGTGACAAAATTTTGATCCCAAGAGAGGTGTCTTTGGATTCACCTCCCGATCTTTATACTCCACTGGAACGCTGGAGTTGAGGTCATCCCAAGGGGTGATGAAATCCCCAAGAAGGCCTCCTAAAAAGTGTAAAACAAGACCACATACATGATCTTTGGCTTTAAAAGACACACGTTCATTCCAATTGATGATTTAAATTTTGTAAGCTATGATTGAAGACACTTGTGATTATGGCATACAATGTTCATTCCAATTTGATAGCGTCATTAGCATAATGAAAGTCGAGAGATCGTCAACATAAGAAATGCGAGCGCCATTGAAAATGCGTCAAAACCATGCGATGTTCATTGATTTTTAGGCATTCAAGATTGAGTGTGAGTTTATTTTAAGCCCAAAACAAAGATGTGTAGAACTTGATTGCCAAGCGCGCACCTGGAGGCCCTCCACGTCAAGAGTTTGTTCAATTTTAATGTCCAAATGAAGTGTTAGCGAGCCTAATGTGCATTCAAGGAATTTTCTAACTTAGAAAAACTACTAAAGACCCAAGTGAGTGGAGTTTGATCTTTGTGGAGCACTTAACACCCTCTTAGGTAGACCCATCCCCATAGATGGCATTGAGATTGCAACCAATGGTTAAATTGATGGGTGATTAAAGAGGGTGAGTCCAACTACAAACTTACTCAAAGCGTCTTTATTAGTTTTTATAACTTAGAAGATTTTAAAAATGTGGATTCTTTTTATGCCCCAAAAGATGATTATTTGATCTATGGCATTCAAGATTGGATTTTTTGTTTTAATCATGCATTCATAAAAAAACAAACTTGATTTTAATCCATGGCACTCAAGAGTGATTTTAGCAACATGCATTCAAAGACAAGTGATTAAACATTCAAGTTTTTTCCTTTGAGCATTCAAGATTGAGATTTTGTGTGTTGTTTTAAGAACTTTGAAGTGATTTGTTTTAACCTTAGATCATTCAAGATTGTTTTGGACTCAAAATTGAAAATGACTCTTTAGACTTTGGTTTTCATTCAAGATTTTGTGTTCTAGTTTGCATATTTTAAGCCCAAAAATGATATTCCTAGATTGTTTTGATGCATGAAAAACCTAAGAAACATTCAAGATTTTGCAACAAGACATTTGTTTGGAACAAATAACAAAGCTTTTAGGACAATTTTTGGCAACCATTTAGGACTCTTAGTCTTCATGAGATTTTTAAAAGAACTTTAAAATATTTGCAAATGAGGTTCATTTTATCTTTGATTGATGCTTTGAGTTTGATTTAGATTTTAGTGTGCACTTAGTGTTGATTTTGAACCTTTTGAAATGGGAACTTGAAGATCTTTTTAAATTCTCAAAAATGAAGTGTTCCTAACTTTGCATGAATGCATCTAAAACCTTGATGTTAGAAGGATGCAAATGATTGGATTGGTTTAGTTTCACTTGTTAAAAGATTTTTTCTTTTTTGCAAATTTTTAATTTTTTAATGGATTTAAGTATGATTTGGGGGTTCATTTTATGCACTAAAAAGAAGTGTGTATGATTTTGCTTCCTTAAAAAAAAAATGGCCAAGATCTCCCACAAGAAGAAGAAGAAGAAGTAGATGGAATAAGAAGAATATAGACAAGAAGAGGAAGAAGAATTCCAAGTGCTTTGTCCACCTATAAGCTTGAAAAATCTACAAATACTATGAGATAGACTATGAGTTCCTTTGTCTTCTTTATGCTCATGTGGACCTACAAAACCAATTTATACAATCCTACCAATCACAAAAAAAAGCAAAATTAGCCAAAATCAGCAAATGACATACAAAACTTGACTAAAAAAGCTAATGAAGATGACCCATGCAGGGTCCCACCGGGCGTGCCAAAATGTATATGAGGAATGTTAGTATGCTAATAGAAACCAAATTTAAATAAAGCTTCTACAAACTAAACAAAATTCATAAACTTCAAGATAGACTAAGATGAGCTCTCAATTGAGAATATGAGCCATTAATGGGCTCTCTCAATGAGAAGCTCTCTTGTTGAGTAGCTTTGTCTAAATAGATAGGATGTATGCTCAATATGCTTCCAAAGGCTTCAATGGATGATTGTGGATTTTTGGTGTGGATAGATGGCTTTAGTATGGATTTGGCTCTCAAAATAGCATTATAACTTTACTTCATGGATTGTGTTATTTTGCAAAGGGGAAGGATCCAATTTATAGGCAAGAGGCTTGAGGAATTGAGGGCTAAGATGCAAGGATGGGGAAAAACTCATGGAGGGCTTAGATTGCATGAGAGGAGAGCACATGGATTGTGCTTTCTTATAGCCAATCAAGGAGTGACACATGTCACATGGTGAGAGGATGGAGGAAAGGGGAATGATGAGTCAACAAAAGAGGCTCAAGGGATAAAATATTCATAAAGACCCTCATAATGACTTGTAAGAGCAATAAAAGGGCTTGGAAGAGTCATTTATGGCCTAGTGGGCTTCATAAAGTTTTATGGTTGAGATATTTTGAGGGTGATGAGAGCAATTTTGACTTGGACTTGATTAGGAGGGTTTTAAGCTTGCTTAGGCTTGTGCAAATGATTAGAGGATGGATTAGGATGGTTTAGGATTAGCTTAGGGATAGGCAAGTGGATGGCATTTAATGAGGGTGGGTGAAGGAGGAGATATTTGTTTAACTTTGGCTTGGGTTAGTAAGTTTTAACCCATGTTTAGGAAATGTGACAAGGTTAGGAGGGGATTAGGATTAGGTTTAAAGACATCTTCTAGAAGAGTCTAGACTTTGGATGAGGATAAAGACTTTCTAGAATAGTCTAGAATTTTCTAGGATGAGGATGAAGACTTTCTAGAAGAGTCTAGAACTTCTTAGGGTGAGGATAAATTAGATTTTTAGGAAATAAATAAAGTTTTATTTATTTCAAGGGTTTGGGTTGAGGAGATATTTATTAAAACTTTTTTAATAAACATGAGAATTAATATTTAATCTTAATTAAATATTTTGAGTTGGGATTAGGGGTAGGAAATGATGGGATTAGCCTTTAATTAAAATTAAAGAAGGATTAGAAGATTTTGGAAGAGGTTAGTGGTCTTAAGGAAATTGGCCAATTTTTGGGCAAAAAATAATTTTTTTATTTATTTTAAGATTTTTGGTCAATTTATTAATTAAATAATTAATAAATAAGGAAATAATGTTTAAATAAGATTTAAACATTTTTGGGAGGGATTCCTTAATTAAATATTTTAAATTAAGATAAAGGGATTTAATGGCATAAAAATTAGTTAATTAATTAATTAATAAATGATGATGTCATCAGGGATTTTTTTTTTTCAGAAAATAAAAATATTATTTTCTAAAGGATTTTTAGGTGTCTATAGGGGCTTCCAGAGGACCTCCCATATATCAATAAAAGGATAACAATTAAAGCACATGATGAAAGAGAGAGAGAATCAGAAGGAGTTATCAGGCTACCATTAAAGGTTGGGCTAGCTATAATAAATATAGAATGCCATGTCCTAGATTTGGACTTGCCATATAACATCTTTCTTGGTTGACCCTAGATACATACACTCAAAGTGGTACCATCTACATATCATCAATGCTTGAAATTTCCCCACCAAGGAAGAAAGGTCACGACTCCAAGCATCCTTTACCTTTTTTTTGTAAGAGATTGGAAGGTGCCCCAACAAATTTTTGTCCAGTTACTGAGTTTGCTAAGGTTATACCTAGATCTCTCACAATAATGGAATCACCTTCTACAACAGTACCAGAGTTATCCAATATTGATTCCAGTTCACGTAAGGGAAAAGAAAAGGTTGAGGCTATTAAAGTCAATACTACATTGAAGAAGGTTACTTTTGTTGACCAAGGAATGGGACAGTATAAGTTTGAAAATTCCTTGTGCGTTGGACAACTACCACTCTTCCCTCAATCCTTTGGAAAACCTTGCCAAATACCACCTTCTACAAATAAGGATACTATGCATGTTAATGAGACAACATTTGAACATTGGGGTTCAGTTAATGATGAACACATGGAGTCTAATATTTTAGATTGGATATATTTTGACAAAAAAGATGAGCCTATGGAATTCCCTAAAGATAAGTATGTTAAGGCTCCTCCCATCATTGAAAACATGGGATATCACAGCACCATCCTTGGACCTAAAGAAGATGGAATCAGGCAACCCCTTGAGGCTAATAGCTATCATAAAGGACATAGTTTAGGCTCTATCAAACCCAAGGTGTCCTTTGCTGACAACTATTGTATGGTTGAACCTGATTCAGAGACTGAGGAGGAGGAATTCTTCGAAATCCCCTTCCAATATATTGAAGATGACCTAGATAATTATGTCCATGCCATTACCATAGCTAACATTTCATCTATTGACTTACCCCTCACCAACCCTAACATGATAGACTGGGACCTTCAGAACAAACCACCAACTCTTGATATTCGTAACTCGAACGGAGCAGTGATGACACTCTTTGGCCTTAAGAATCTCCAAAATTATGAACACGAGATCCGATACAATAAGGAAGCCTACTTTGGTAGCCAAGTCAAATCTCTCAGTCACAAGATTGAAAAAGAAAATAAAAAATAAATAAATAGAAGAAACATCCTCTAGTGAAAACTCTTTTGGAGCAGTTTTGCATGAAGAAAAAGACGAAATAAAAGACGCATCTTCTGGTGAAAACCTCCTAGAGGCACCAAAAGAGGGAGAGACTAACTTTCCATTCAAATCATTACCACCAAAAAAGTCATCTATATTGAACGAGGACATAATTCTAGTTAACTTGGGTATGGTAGATAATCCACAAATCACTACATTATAGCTACCCTAAGTCCCAAAGAACAAAAAGTGATGACTTAATTCCTACAAAAGGAAAAATTAATTTTGCATGGACATACAAAGACATGTCTGGTTTAAACATAGATTTGGTTGTGCATCACTTAGCAGTAGATCCAAAGATTAAACCTATGAAACAAAAGCACAAGATGCATCCTAAGGTAGCACTTTTGATCAAAGTAGAATTGCAGAAAATGCTAGAGGTAGAGCTCATCTGACATATTGGTTATCCTGAGTGGGTTTCCAACATTGTTCCTATAGGAAAAGCATCTAGGGGCATCCACATCAGGTTAGATTTTCGATATTTAAATCTCGCATGTCCTAAGAATGATTTTCCACTTCCTTACATAGACATCATAGTGGATTTGACTATCGGACATGAAATGTAGTTTTTAATGGATGGTTTCTTCAGTTATAGTCAGATCAAAATTGCAGAAAAAGATCAACATAAAATGACATTTACTACCCCATGGGGAACCTTTTGTTACCAAGTCATGCCTTTTGGCTTGAAAAATGTCGGTGCCACCTATTAATACGCAATGACTACTATCTTCCATGATCTTCTACATGTCATAATGGAGGACTATGTTGATGACATTCTAGGAAAATCTAAGACACACAATTCCCACATTGATGTGCTCACCACCATTTTTGAAAGGTTGGAGAAATATAAAGTGTGCCTAAAATTCAAAGAAGTTTGTTTTGGGGGTCAAATTAGGCAATTTGTTAGGTTACATAGTGTCAACAAGAGGCATTGAGGTAGATCCTGCCAAAGTGAAAGCCATCATGGAAATGCCTCCACCTACTACATTGAAACAACTCTATAGTTTTCAAGGAAAGTTACAATCCATTAGATGGTTTTTGTCCCAGTTAGCAGAAGAGGTTCATCCACTGCAAAATTTACTTTGAAAAGGCACTAAGTTTCAATGGGATTGCTTATGTTAGAAAGCATTTGAGCAAGTTAAAGTATACTTGGCTAATCCACCAGTTCTAGACCCTCCAATTGCAAGACAACCATTGATTCTATACATTTTTTCCATTTTAGTTGCCTTAGGTGCTCTTTTGCTACAACTAGATGACAGAGGTAATGAGCAAGCCATATACTATCTTAGTTGAACATTAGTTGGCGATGAGTTGAACTACATTGCTATTGAGCAAGCTTGTTTGGCGATTGTCTTTTGCACACGGAAACTACGCCATTATATGCTTAATCATACTACACATATCATTGCCAAGATAGATCCACTCAAGTATTTGCTATCAAAAGATTTCCTCATTGGTCGAGATGCAAAATGGGTCTTGATTTTAAGTGAATTTGACATTGTCTATAAAGATTGCAAGGCCATTAAAGGACAAGTAATTGCAGACCAGCTTGTCAAAGCTCCTCTTCAAGGAGACCATCCTATTAGAGCAGATTTTCTAGATGACATAATTATGGCTATTACCCCTAGTACACAATGGAAACTATATTTTGATGGTTCCTTCACACAAAAGGGATCAGGGGCAAGAATTTTGTTTGTTACATTGCAAGGAGACCTTATTATTTCATTCCCTTGCACAAACAACATAGTTGAGCATGAAGGATTAGTAACAGGGCTTTGTCAAGCTATCAGATGGAATATTAAGAGCCTAATTGTCTTTGGAGACTCTCAATTGGTCATTAGGCAAGTCATGGATGAATACCAAACAAAGGATGAAAAGTTGTTGCCATATCGTCAGATAGTTGAAGATCTTAAACAACACTTCACTGAGATAGTCTTTTAGTAGATACCAAGGACTAATAACAAAGTAGCAAATGCCATGGCCACCATTGCCTCCATGATTGCCATGCCTAAGTACAATCCTAAGTGTGAGTTTCTTATTGAGAATATTTTTCTTCCTACTTATGAGCAACCTAAATTAGAGTTGGTATGTGAGATTGTTGGTCCTGAGTCTCCATGGTACTCCAAAAAATTTGCTTACCTTTGTCACAAAATGATCTCCATTTCCCTTTCCACGAACCAAAGCAAAACCTTCATATGTCACACTACCTGTTATACTATCCTAAGTGATACACTTTTCCAAAAACACTTCAATGGAACCCTCCTCCAATGTCTTAGTTCAGATGAAACTAGAACGATGTTAGAAGATATTCACCAAAGAATTTGTGGTGCCCATTCTAGTGGCCTTATGTTAGCAAAAAAGCTCCTTAGAATGGGTTACTATTGGCCTACTATGGAAGTGGATGTCTATCATTTTGTGAAAAGATGTGTTCCTTGTCAGTAACATGGAGATTTGATACACACTCCCGCCCAAGACCTTCAGCCCACTATCACACCATGGCTCTTTTCCTCCTAAGAATTCGATCTTGTTGGTCAAATATATCTAAATTCTGGAAATGGTCACAGGAATATTATTTCCACCACTGAGTACTTCACAAAGTGGGTCAAGGCTATCCCTTTAACCCAGACCATCAAAAAATAGGTTTCAAAGTTCATTTTGAAATACATTATCTATTGTTTCAGTATCCCTCACAACATCATGATTGATAATGGAACTCCTTTCAAAAATCAGGAAGTTGCTACATTATGTAGGAAATTCAAAATCACCCAACATTTTTCCACCAAATACTTCCCCCAAGGCAATGGCAAAGCTGAAGCAACCAATAAAACTATTTTGAAAATCCTAAAGAAAACCATTGATGCAGTTGGTCGCGACTGGCATATCCAAATTGCTTCCACCCTTTGGGCCTATCGCACCTCCATCTATACCCCCACAAGAGCCACTCCATTTTCCCTTGTTTACAGTTCTAAAGCTATCTTACCCATTAAAATTAAGCTCCCTTCCCTCAGAATCTCTCTCAAGAATCTAATGTCTGAAGAAGAATACCCAGTTGCTCACTTGCAAGAGCTACAACTCCTCAATGAGAGACACCTCAATGCCCTAAGCCACCTTTGCGTATATCAAAATCACCTTCAGCTTCAATTTCACAAAAAAGTCAGACCTAAGGAATTTGAGGTGGGTGACTTAGTTTTACAATATAACATGAGGAACCTCTAGAACCGTGAAAAGAAAGGAAAATTTGACGCTAATTGACTTGGTTTGTTTATCATTACAGCCAAATATGGTTCTGGAGCATATCAAATTGCCACTTTAGACAAAGATCCACTCCCTGAGCCTGTAAATATCTAACACCTGAAGTGATTCTATGCTTGAGTTCTGCAATTCCTGTATAGTGTTGTTATCATTCCACAAAACTCAAAAAAATCAAAAAATCAAAAAACTCCAAAAACATTTATAAAATGTTCTTGAGAAATGACTAAAAAGAGGACAAAGTTCCTAATTTTTTTTTTGTAAAAGTCCATTATCTATAAGGCTAGTCTCACTTCACCATATTCCCCCATGTCATACCATCTTTGTGTAGAAGTCCTATCTGATTTGTGCTTTTCATACATCCAATAAAATACCTGTTGCCTGCAAGGCATCCATTCACTTCCATCTTTCAAAAGAGTTCTAGTTCGCAAGGCATTTCCCATTGAGTGTTTGTCCTAATCCCATTACACTGAGCTTTTTTCCATAACAGTGACTGCAACAAAACTTAAACAAAATCACCATTTGAGACTTAACGATTCAAGAACTTGTTCTTTTCACATGCCTTGGCAACAAACATTTGTGATAACAATATTAGACAAACAAACTTTCATAGGATGAATTTTTCCTATACATGGCACTACAACCTTCAACTTTGGAACTTAACACTCTTGGCAACAACTGTGGACTAAATGACTACTTGGTAATGTGATCTATTTTTAATTGATTTCATTTTGTGTGTTAGTAGTAGCATTTTATGGTTTTCCTTGATCTTCCATATTTTGGTATCACCTCAATGGCTCCAACTGACTACATGTGTCATTTACGGTAGGATCTATTTTTGATGCTTTAGTACATGTAGGTCCATTTTGAGTTATGGTTATGCATTGCTCATTGGGGGCAATAGGTTAGCACACTTTCCACCAAAGATCCCTAAAAAGACTTTGGTTGTGCCTAGACCTCTCCAAGGCATATATGTCATTTGTTCCCTCATGACTATGCAAACTACATCTATCATCCTAAAGTATCTATTGTGTTGAGAGTCTAGTCCACGTAAAGGAATCTTGTTATCTATGCTTCTATAACATATGGGGCATAACTCTTTTTGCAAAATCAAACTAGGGTGTGCTCTCCCATATAACCACAATTGAATCCTTCAGTATCATGTAGCTAGGATTTATGCAGTATAGAATTTCATTACGCCTTGCGTAAGTCAAAGGTTCTATTTATTTCCCCCCTCCTATGCTGAGCTACTTGATTCCTACAAGTGAAAAGTTTTACAAATGTCCATTCATTAGGTTCATTCAAATCACAATTGCATATTTCACATTTAGACTTTAAGTTTGCATCATTTCACTTTGCATTCATAATTAGTGTCCTTTTTTCTGTTACTGGCATTTTCATTTGGGATACATTCATTGTCATATTAGTACATTCATTACATTAGGCATTTCATTCATTATTAGATCACATTATTCATTACATTAATCCATTATGTATATACATTATAACCATTACATTTAGTAAACATATACATCATGATACATCTCACAAGGCATATAATAAATCCATACATGTAAAATACCAAAATGCATACATCTCATATATCGCCATAGGACCTACATCATCCACACATTAGTCATCATATATGCATCATAGGAAACATTACATCATGCATATCTTGCATCACAATGTTAGTAACAAAAATCATAAACATCACGTGCATAAGAGACAATCCTCCATATACATCTAGGCTCATCAAATCATGTCATATATATCAAAAAATAAGTGCATGTATATAGTCTATATACAAAAGAGTCATGTAGTATATTGTGCATAATGCATCATCAAAAAGTCGCTACATCTACATCACTGTGTCAAAACTGCTTACTATAAAAATAATGGAGCTGGTTGTGAGGGCTCAACCCCTCCTGTACCCCCTCCTTGTGGCAGCTTGCTATGTCCAACCGATGGCTCTGATCTCTGACAACCCCCTATGGTCCATGAGTTAGATGCCTCCTAAAAATATGGTTGACGCTGATCTGTTGGCATGACATGATGATACAAAGACCTATAGTAGGCCATCTCTCTCATGGCTCGTGCCTCATGTTGGCATGCAGTTAGGGCCTCTTGCATCACCGTCACCATCCCCCTAGCCTGTACCATCTGTCGGGCGATATCTCGCTGACCACGGTACTCATCCACCTGCCTCTACTAAGTCTCCCTCTCTACTCAGAGGGTGGCCACTTCCTACCACAGTGTGTCTATCTCAGCCAACTCATCCCTCTTGGCCTGCATGGTGAAGTCATTGAACTCTCCTGCATCTATCCTAGCCTGCAATGCTATCAAGGCTGTCTGCCCTCGCTCACTCCGCTTGTACCTCAACTTGTAGCTGGGCAATCTCTGTCTGGAGGTTGTCCTCTTTAGCCTTGATTGTCACTATATCATCCAACTGAGGTGGTCTCTATGGTATTAGTCTTTGTAGACCTTGCACTTGTGGCCCGACTATGGCCCCTGTCCTAATGGTGGCCCCGCTAGTACTAGTCCTCTCCTTTGACAAACTATTCACCCTCAAGGACCCTGTTGTGCTTCCTGCCCTAGCGGTGGCACCATTGCTACTTGTCCCCCATCTCATGCCCCCTCTCCCTCACCCTATGCCTACTCTGCCACTGGTGGTGCTCCTTGTACTATGAGTCGCACTGGTTGATGGATCATCCACCATTGTGTGTATGTAGGTGTCATCCCTACATCTCCCTGATCTTGTCCGTGAACCCATGGCACTAGTTGCATATCATACCATGACATCCTAGCCAATCTCAGAGTGGTCCCATGACCCCATAATCTCCCATACTCTCGAGATACCACTGGATATAGAAATCTATTAGGCACAGCATCCTAAACCTGCCCGAACTATCGCTGCACCCTAGAAGGCATATATCTCATAACAATGTGTAATGCCTGGCCCTATTTTACATTTTCCTGGTTTACATTTTTGCTATCATTGCCAAACTCTTTTAAGCCAGTTTTATGTTTGATGATTAGAAGCATTATCTTGGGATTATTAGATATTGTTTCAGACTCAGTTGATATATGATGAGATTACTTGGTACTCTATACTTCATGTGTGCATGATGATTATTACAATGTTGTTTAGTTATTGATGATGTTTACTTAGAGGGATTATCACGTGTTTTCTTATGGATACTTACCCCATACTGCATGTGTATGGTGTGTGCGTTTATTTTCTTTATGTATGGCATTTCCGATTTGGTTAAGAGAGTCGTAGTCACCTACTAGTCGGGATCTACACGATGCACCACTTCCTTCCATTGCCTATTTAGCTTAGTATATAATGTGTATGCACATGCATGAATTTTATGCAGGTTGCAGGTGTCGGGTATCGACTTCCCTGAATTTCTAGGATGAGCATACCCTATTGCATTATATCAATGGTAAGACAAGGGAGATAAGTTTTTAAGTCCAAATCCTAAACCTTTCAGACATTTGTCCTAATTGACCACTAGGACAAGTATTTGAGTCTGTACCCTCCAAATGCGTTATATGACGTTAATTTGTGATTATAACCCTTTGGTTTGATTTTGTATGTGTTTTTTAATTTTACTTTATGAGCCTTTGGTGAATTTTCTATTAATTAAGTCTAATTAAAAAATTTAATTAATGATTTAATTTAATGAAAAATTATTATGATATTTTAATATTTAATTATATTTAATTAATTAAAAAATTAATTAAATAAAAGAATTAAATTTGAAAATAAAAGTCTTAAGTATAAATTTGGAACGTGATAATATTTATTTAATTTAATAATAATATATTTAGAGATCATTTTAAAATAAATGCTAAATAATATTATTATTTAAGTTAATAAATAGTTATCAAATTTAATGTTTGAAAATAAATTTAGAAGTGGGAAAAGAAATTAATTTATGAAAAAATTCATGATTGCATGATGCGTGCATGAGATTTAATTTAATAAATTAATCTAAATAGAGTCAAGTGAAAATTAAAATAAAGTTAATTAATTAATTAATAATTGTGCATGGAAAAGATAAAAAGAAAGATAAATAAAAGTTAATAATGAGTTAAGAGTTGTGAGCAAGGAGTTCTTTGGGGTGAACGCACAATTAGTGCCTTGATTTTTGGGAGAGAACTCCATATCACAACTTGGAGGTTCATTTTCAATTCACCGCGAATTTTGGAGAAGGATTTTTTCAGAAAAGAGGAGGTTCTAAAAGGAGGGATTCTTCTCTACAGTTTTATGAGGCGTAGCGAATTAGCATCAGTGTCCAAGTAGATGCTCGTGATATTTGCATATTTTAATACACTCTTTTCTTTCCTGTCTTGATCATGTTTGTTGAATGTGTTTATGAGGAATTCTTGTGACGAATGTTTTCAGTAATATGTATTCTTGTTATGAATATTAAATCTTCTATTTATTGGAAAATCATAAGATATGTATAACCCTCTTTCAATAGATTAGGGAATGCGAAATTTACCGTGAAGGGTTTGAATTTAATTGGAAAATCTTCTTAGAGAAAATTAATAATATAGGAAAAAGATGGGTATGTTGTATTTCGCCATCAGAATAATTTTGGTTTTGATAAAAAAATGATAATAATAAATTAAAATATATTTTTTTTATCAAAAAAATTTATTTATTAAATGGATTCATATCTACTTGGGGGAAACGTTTATATATAAAAAATGTTTTAATTTTTTTTTTTTAAATAATATTTTAATGGCAAAAGTGGAGGCAATTACCCCGTACCCCCCCTGTCGCAGTTGCAGTAAGCACCTGCCGTCACAAGTACTGAAACGATAAGGGGTACACTATACCCGCTGTCACCACAAGCCTTGTGACCGCAGGGTACTGCGGTAGGCTGCAAGCGTTATTAATAAGCTGTCGGGCTTGATAAAAATACACCTCCAATTTATTCTGTTTTTAAAAAGTTTTTTTTAATTTATTAAAAATTGATTTAATTAAAGTTTTTTTAGTAATATTTATTATAATTTTTAAATATTATTTATATAATAAAGTTTATTAAAAGTTTTTTTTTAATTTATAAAAAAATGATATTTATTATAGTAATTAATTTATTTTAAAAAAAAATATTTAAAAAATTAATTAATGTTATAGACATTAGATTAATTAAGATAAAAATTTAATTATTGTGAGCATTAGTTAGTAAGCTAGGATACCTTTTTCATTGTAAATCCAACTTTAGTAAAATTAATTAATGTTATAGACATTAGATTAATTAAGATAAAAATTTAATTATTGTGAGCATTAGTTAGTAAGCTAGGATACCTTTTTCATTGTGAATCCAACTTTAGTAGAAATTACTAATGTTGTATTGGAAAACAATAAGCATACTCAAACAAATATGGTAATTACCCTTAGTAAATTTTAGAGGATTGAACTCAAAATATGGGGGTAAAACCTTAATTTTTATTTGAATATAAATATAACTATAGGGTAAACGAGGATTCTTTTAACTTGATAACAAACTTTGAAACGAAAACTGAAACCTCATATTTAACCCTACCATGTGAATCAAAACGAACCCAAACCTATACTTACATCTTGTATTTTATAGATTGTTTGTATTATGGGGTTTGAGATTGACTAGATATTATTGACCAGTTATAGGACGTCTACCAGAGGCTTGGGAGTTTTGTGAGTGTGGTATTATGCTGACTCGATCTTGATTAGTTTTACTTCCATGGTATGTGTTGGTATGCTCTATGTTGAGTGTGTTATATTGTTAGTTACTATGTTTTAGCATTTTATGGGATAGCGAGATTTATACTATGAGATACCTGATTTAACCATTTGAACTGTTGATCAGTATTATTGGGATACTTTCTAATTGCTCATTGAGAACCGATGGATATTGTGATTTATCTTTGATGCTTTTCAGTTGCTTGCAGAGAACTGATGTGATTATTATGATTATCTTTATGATGCTTTCCAGTCACTTGTATAGGACTAAAGTGATTTTTACCATGATTTTGTGATTTGTGATTTCATGAGCCTAGAATACGAAATCTATATGTAGTGTCGGGAAGTGGCTTGCAACGGAGGTTGGGGCCCTAAGTGGCTGCCAAGGTAACTCATTGTAATTTGTTTAATAAGTGAAAACATTACACTAAATGAGAGTAAAATGAACCTAATAAGAGTCTTTGTATGTTCTCGCCCATGACTCAAGTGCTAGTACAAACTAGGATGGGAGTAGAGAGAATGCGTGGTTGCGACCTTGCATTCCGTAGTATGCCTTGTTAGTACGAGAGGATACTAGTGGCCGCATAGGGATCAGTAGTGGGTCGGGGTCTTGAGAGACTACCAAGGTAACTTTAGCATGATTCATGTGATGACACTTGCTCGCTTACATAGTAGGTTTCCTATGTGTCTTGTGTGCCTCTAGGTATAGATGTTGACTATCTTGGAACCCTTTGAGTTAGATTACTTTTAGGATTTTCTGGACTTAAAGAGTACTTGTGATTTTGTGATTTGATATCTTGTTTGGAACTCAAGACTATCTCCTTAGCATGGTGGGAGTGGGCCATTTACGTTCCACGCGGTCGAGTGGTAGTGCTTTTTCACTCTTACCATTAAGATCCGTTCGTAGTCTTCATGGTTGGAGCCTTCTTTATCTACATTTACTTTCATTCTTTCTATGTATCATTTGATTGATGGTTATACTTTACGATGGATGGTTATATTTCATGATGGATGTTATATCTTTTGTGATGGATGAATGTATCATGTATGGTGGATGGTTTCTTTTATTTGCATTATACCCTGTATCATGGATCTGAGGAGGATGGTGTATTTCTATTTCTACATATGTATATTCTTTTAAGCCTTTCATACCCTGTGACATGTACAGTGGATGATTGAACATTCCGAATTAGTTTGCTAAGAGGCATTCAGAACAAATGTATATTAAATGGACATTGGACTTTATGATTATTCTTTCATATGGATGTGGTATTTGATGGACTTAGTATTAGATTAAATTTATATGTAATTCAACATCTTGAGATCCTTAAGAAATGTAACCTGTTATGTATGTTTTAGTTGATTGTACGTTATTGCTTCTGCTATTATGTGTTTGATGTGAATGTTACTTTCTTGTCTCAAAAAAAAAATGTTGGCAAACTTAGTAAAACTCTAGGTCATTTCTTTTGGGTCCCTTGGCAGGGTGTTACATCTGGTAACAGAGCCTAGTTCCTACATTTGGAGCTCTGGGTATATTGGAACGCCACTAGTGTTAACTAGTTGAACAAAACTTTAAACAGTTATACGTACCTATATTAAACTGAAACTTGAACTAGTTGAATTGATACAAAACTTAAACTTTTAGTTGTATATTTTTCATACTTCAACACTTAGTTGTCAAAACTGAAAATTATACTTAAACCTAAAAATAGGCAAAGCTAAACATTGAAACTTATTCTGTTTTCAAAACCATGTGTCTTTTATATACATGCTTACAGTAGTATGCTTTATGGTTGTTTTAGTATCTTGTATCTTGGATATTATTGAAGGATGGTATCTGGGACGAGATCTTCTGTTAGAGGCTATAGCCTTGGCTGTGGTAGAGGTCGTGGACGAGGCAGAGCTATCAGTGTACATGAGTCTATCCACAAAGGCCCCATTCAAGAAGAGAATAGGGAAGAGCATATCAGTGAGCATCAGGAAGGGAGCCATAGAGAGCTGCATGAGGACTTCGAGGAGGTGGATCTAAGACAAATGATGCAAACCATTATTAATCACCTACCTCCTGTTCATGATCAAGATAGAGCGCATTAGGCAGGACATGAGCATAGACCCAAGTCTAGGAGCCCTCAGAGGTATCATCATAGATCCATTGTATCTACTCAGATGAAGGACCTTATGAGGACCAAGGTCAAGCCCTTTAATGGGCATGGTTCAGGATATGTAGCCGAGTAGTGGCTTATTGCTCTTGATAGGATTTTTGCTATGCAGGACTTTGACAGTAATGTCAAAGCACGGTTTGCCATTACCAATCTCGAAAACTTTGGAGCCACTTGGTGGAGTATTGAGGAAAAGAAGCTAGGCATAAATATGAACAGTGTCACATGGGAGATATTCTTGGAGAGTTTCTGTGAGCGATTCCTACCAAAGGAATGGAAGCAGCATTGAGCAAATGAGTTCCATAACCAGAGACAGTACGCTATGACCATTGTATAGTATGAGCGCAAGTTCTATGAGCTCATGCCCTTTTCGAGATTCATTGACAATCCAACATAGTTGGCACAACATTTCATTAGAGGCTTGAACAACTGTATAGTTAGGGGTGTTAAGGTATTTGAGCCTAAAACCCTTAAGGATGTGGTACATCGAGCCATCCTTGTTGAGCAGAGTGTCAACCTTGGACATGCAGGTTTTGTGGGAGTGCCTACAACATCAGGATCTAAGGGCTATCACAACTCAGGTGGGAATAAGAAGCCTCATTTTTCTAATGGGAATCAAAATCAACAATAGCCTCAACAGTCAAAGCAGCATAAGGGATCATACCCTCAGGCACAAAGTGGTGGCGGTGGTTCTAACTCCAAGAACAATCGCAATGCTCAGTGCAATAAACAAAATCAGCAAACTCAGCCTGCATAGAGCAACCAGTCTTTTACTAGTATGGATAGCCACCAGTGGTTGAATGCACCCCCTATAGGGAGAGGATCTGGCAGGGTTACAGGATGTTATACGCATGGGAAAATTGGACAAATTGCAACTCATTGTTAACAGCGAGCACCTCAGTATTCAGGTCCTAGGCCTGTAGCATCTAAGCCTACAGTCAAAGATGCAGGTAGAGCTCATAGGGTTTTTGCAGCATTTGATCAGCGTTAGGCAGACCATCAAGGGACTGTGGTTGAGACTACAAGAGCTATCCGAGGTACACCTCTCTGTATTGTTTCACTCAGGTGCCATAGATTCTTTTATTTCACCATCATTAGTTGCTAAGTGTGAGTTGGAAGTAGTTAAGCAAGATCATGGTTGGCAAGTGGAACTAGCCTCAAGCACTAAGGTTTCCACAGATTCTGTAGTTCATAAGTGTGGGCTTAGCATAGGAGGGTTTAAGACAATAGTTGACCTTTGAGTTATTCCTCTCAGCTCCTATGATGTGGTCTTAGGTATGGATTGGCTTGGCTCTCATAAAGCTAGTATAGACTGCAGGAAGAAACTATTATGTGTCAGGATGACCAACGGAAGGATGTGGAGATTGTGGGCATACCAAGGCCTATATCTCTACGGATGATTTCTACTATGCAGTTGAAGTGGAGCTTTCGTAAGGGATGTTAGATATTTGCTGTTATGGTTGTAGACACCTAAATTTGATTACACTGCTTTGGTAATCTAATTTAGCCATCTCTAAAGGCATCATTAATTAAATTTTTATTTAATTAATCCTTTTCCATCCCTAGTTGATTAATTTAATTAATCATCTATAGTCCTAATTGATAAATCAAATAATCTATTATTTATCAATTAAATCATTTTCTCCTATCTAATTCCAAAAATCCCCATTTATTAAATAAATCTATTTGATAAATGAAATCCTCAAATTCAAAAACCC
The DNA here is from genome assembly GCA_028749045.1 of Cupressus sempervirens. NCBI lineage: Eukaryota > Viridiplantae > Streptophyta > Pinopsida > Cupressales > Cupressaceae > Cupressus > Cupressus sempervirens. The sequence continues at coordinate 4,149,385 of CM053791.1, forward strand.
CTAACCTATCTCTAATCCTCCATTTAGCCTAATCCACCCCATCCACCCATACTAACCAAGCTTAGCCACTAACTCACCCACCCTCATTAATGCCATCCATTTGCACATCTCTAACATCCCTAATCTAATCCTAAACCCAAGCCTAATCCACCCCCTAATGTTGTCACATTCCTTAAACAAGTTTAAGACTTTCTGAATCCAAACCAAAGTCTCCCCTCAAAAAACCCAACCACTAAGTCATGAGTGCTCTTACAAAACATAAAAGACTCTTACAAGCCCACTTTCCACACTCTTCCCTCTTCCACACTCATTCCTCTTACATCCCTCTTACATACTCAACCCCACTCATCATGCCTTTAACCAACCCTTTACCCTACCCTCTCACACTCATCCTCCTTGTGACAAGTGTCACCTTCCCATTGGTGCTAAACAAGCACAATCCATGTGCTCTCCTTTGAGTGCATCCTAGCCCTCCTTAAACCTTCATCCATCCTTGCATCTAAGCCCTCCATCCCTCTACCCCTTAGCCTATAAATTGAATCCCATCCCAAGCCATTTCATCAACAATCTTTGAGCTAAAGTTACCATGCCCTTTTGAGAGCCAAAAGCCATACCCATACCCTTGTAATGCCAAATTTAGAGCTCACAAAGCTACCAATTTGCCATTACCCATCTCCATTGAAGCAGCTTTTGAGCATCTTGAGCATACATCCACAGCAAAAGGACACATCTACAGAATCAAGAAAGCATGGAGTGTTTTCTCTTGTGAGGTTTGCACTTCTTGTTTGCTTTCTTTGTCTAAGCATATATGTGAATTTAGTTTTTGGTTTGTGAATGTTTACTTTATTTGTTAATATTCTTTGCATACTAAATTTTGTTCTACAACGATAAGTGAGCTAGATGAAGAAGATCCTACAAGAAAGACTTTGGACCACCCTATTCTACAAGAGCATGTAGATGTCTTTCCAAGTGAGATTCTGGGCATGCCCCTAAATAAAGATATTGATTCTAGCATAGACCTCATTCTAGGAGTGGATTCTATCTCTAGAGCTCCTTATCGTATGACCACTTAGGAATTGAGTGAGTTGCGCCTACAGCTAGAGGACCTTTTGGCCAAGGGTAGTATCTTACCTAGTGTATCACCATGGGGAGCTCCAATGCTCTTTGTGAAGAAGAATGATGGTTCCTTGCGCCTTTGCATTAATTATAGATAGCTGAACAAGGTGACAATAAAAAACAGGTATCCTCTACCAAGGATCATTGATTTATTTGATTAGATCAAGGGAGTTACAGTGTTCTCCAAGATCGACCTTAAGTCAGGGCACCATCAGCGTCGCATCAACGAAGCTGACATTCATAAGACCGCCTTCTAAACTCACTATGGGCACTACGAGTTCATAGTAGTACCTTTTGGGTTGATGAATGCTCCATCAATTTTGATGAGCCTAATGAATGGAGTGTTCCGTTCCTATCTTTACAAATTTGTACTTGTATTCTTTGATGATATACTGATATATTCTAAGTCCCGGAAGGAGCATGAGGAGCATCTATGTTTGGTTTTGCAGTGCCTGAGAGATAATCATCTTTATGCCAACACGACAAAGTGTGATTTCTTTCAATCAAAGATATAGTACTTAGGGCACATCATATTAGGTGAGGGTATCTCTATAGACCCTATGAAGATCCAGGCAATAGTAGATTGGCCTAAACTTACTATTGTGTCGGAGATTCGTAGTTTCATGGGTCTAGCTGGTTATTATCGTAGATTCATCCAAAACTTCTCCAAAATAGCTCATCCTATCACTTCTCTTTAGAGGAAAGGAAAGAAGTCTTTATGGATGGAGAAATGCGAGGAAGCATTTCAGAAGCTCAAGGAGCTTTTGACCAGTGCAACGATCTTAGCAGTACCTGATCCAATAGGTGATTTCATGGTGTGTACAAATGCTTCCCTTTAGGGCATTGGAGCAGTTTTGATGTAGAATGGACGGGTGATTGCTTACGAATCGTGCAAGCTCAAGGATCACAAGCTAAATTATCCTACACATGATCTTGAGCTAGCAACGGTAGTTCATGCCTTGACGAGATGGAGACATTTCTTGTTGGGGCATAGATTTGAACTACATAGCGATCATCACAGTCTTCAGTACATTTCCACACAACCTAATTTGAATGCTTGATATAGGCGATGGATGGAGTTTTTATGTAAGTATGACTTTGAAGTGAAGTACATCTGGGGAAAGAGAAAGTAGTAGCAGATGCTTTGAGCTGCAGGAGAAATGTTATATCATCTATGACTTTTAGTGTCGATTTGAGGAGTTAGATACTTCAGGCACTCTCTGCCGATTCTTGGTATTAGGAGGTGTACAGAGAGATAGATTCAGGGAGACCTTTGGAGGGTAAGTTTTCAGACTATGTCCTAGAGTTAGAAGGCCTTTTGAGACATTCATGAAGGATTTATGTGCCGTTACAAGATGAGCTTCGCACATTGATCCTATCAGAGGCCAATCGTGCACCTTACTCAGCACATCCGGGTGTCAAAAAGATGCATGCAAATTTGCAACGTTTATTCTATTGGACAAGGATGAAGCGCGACATTGCTAATTTTTTGGCTAAGTGCCTTGAGTGTCAAAGAGTTAAAGTAGAGCACCAACATCCACTGGGACTTTTGTAGCCAAATCTCATTCCTTCATGGAAGTGGGACATCATCTCTATGGACTTCATAGTAGGCTTCCCTATAACTGCTTGTTGTCATGATGCTATCATGGTCACCGTTGATCAATTGACTAAGGTGCTACATTTTTCACTAATAAGGTCTTCATACACTGCAACTTCTGTAGCTAATGTCTTCATGCATGACATCGTGAGACTATATGGTATTCCCCAAAAGATCATTTTGGCTAGGGATCCAGTATTCACTTCCGCATTTTGGACATCACTACAGCATGATCTTGGAGCGCAATTGAATTTCAGTTCGGCATATCACCAAGAGATAGATGGTCAGACAGAGAGAGTGAATCAGGTTCTAAAAGATATGTTGAGGATGTATGTGATGGATAGGCAGACTCACTGGGAGGACTATCTTTACCTAGTGGAGTTCGCTTACAACAACGAGTATCACAATTCTATTAGCATGGCACCTTTTCAAGCTTTATATGGACATCCTTGTTGTACACCTTTGAGTTGGGATAGTCTTGAGGATTGCATCCTGTTGGGTCCTAAGATGCTTTGTTATATGGAGCAATAGGTAGTGCATATCTGAGAGCACTTGACTATGGCACAAGATAGGAAGAAAAAGTATGCTGATGCACATAGGACAGATAAGCCGTTTTTTATGGGAGAGAAGGTTTTCTTGAGAGTGCTTTCGCAAAAGAGTTTGATCCGTTATGGGAAGGGTTCGAAGCTAGCACCTTGCTTTGTGAGACCTTTTGAGATACTTGAGAGGATTGGTCTAGTTTCCTATCATCTTACTTTACCGCCCAGCCTAGCTCGCATTCATGATGTTTTCCATGTTTCAGTACTCAGGCAATCTATTCCTAATGTTGCACATGTTCTTGATTGGAATGTGTTGCAGGTAGAGAATGGGCAGTTGGCTTTGGAGCTAGTTCAGATTTTGGAGCAGTGGGAGTTGACCCTCAGGGGTCGAACCATAGAGCAGGCAAGGGTCCATTGGGACCCTACTGACAACTCTTCAGCTACATGGGAGGATGCTTCTAGATTACGGGATTTATATCCCTACTTATTTATAGGCTTCCAGGAGTAAGCCTAATTCTAGGGGGGGTGGACATAGTGCCTGCCCCAAGTTTACATTTTCCTGGTTTATATTTTTGCTACCATTGTCAAACTCTTTTAGGCCAGTTTTATGTTTGATGATTAAGAGCATTATCTTGGGATTATTAGATATTGTTTCAGACTCAGTTGATATATGATGAGATTACTTGGTACTCTAATACTTCATGTGTGCATGATGATTAATACAATGTTATTCAGTTATTGATGATGTTTAGTTAGATGGATTATCACATATGTTTTCATATGGATACTTAACCCATACTGCATGTGTATGGTGTGCGTATTTATTTTAAGCATTTTTACGCGTAGAAAAAATAGCAAAAAAAGTTTTAAAAATATTTCTCATAGTTAAGCTCTCGTTTTTGAAGATTTTGGCTAACTAACTAAATTGCTTTTTTTTTTTTTGTCTCATTGCAGGTTGGAGCACATATGGAACCACTAACCATGTTTCTTGCAAGTTTTCATGTTGCTAAAAAATGAACTTGAATGCTTAACCATTTGTCTTTGAATGCATGTTGCTAAAAAATGAACTTAAATGGTTAAACACATTTTCCATTGAATGAATGTTGCTCAAAACACACTCTTGAATGTCATGGATTAAAATCAACTTTCTTTGGAATGCATGCTTAAAACAACAAATCCAATCTTGAATGCCAAGGATCAATTAACCATTGCAATATCAAACACTTCATTTGGAGCTTCTAAAATTGAACAAAACAAATCTCTTTTCCACATGCAATCTAGGTAAAGTTTGATTTTTGGACATTTAAGAAACTTTGTTAAGTTAAAATACAAATTTACAAAAATCAATTTGAGTAGTTCCTTGGACTCACCTCTTTTCTAATCACCCATCAAATATTAACCATTGGTTGTAATCTCAGCGCCATTTATGGGGATGGGTCTATTTGAAAAAAGTGTTAAATGTTCCACAATCTAACTCACTCACTTGGTCTTTGAACGTTTGCTTTAACTTTATCAAAATTCTTAAATGGCCAAAACTCTAGATTAAATCGATCACACTTCAAGTTTGGGCACTAAAATTGAACAACAACTGACGTGGAGAGCCTCCGGACGCGCTCTTGAAATCGAATCTCACACACTTTTGTTTTGGGCTTAAAACAAACTCACACTCAATCTTGAATGCCTTAAAGAAAATCAATCAATACTTGACGTGGAGGGCCTCCGGGCGTGCGAGTTTGCTTTTGTTGACCCTAACTCTTCTTATTGTTTTCATTCTTTGATCGATTTACTTTTGTTGGCGCTTCAAGTTGAAATTGAACATTGTCTCTTAAACATGAGTGCTTGCAAAGTCTAGATTAGCACACATAAGAGTCAGTTGGTAAAAGAACAAGCGTGTTTTTTAGCCCAAGGTCATCCAAGTCTTCTCTCCCCTTGTCGTCTTTCGAGGCCATCTTGGGTGCATAAGATTAGGATCCAAAACCTTGTTTCTTTTTAGGAGGCCTGCTTGGGGATTTCATCACCCCTTGGACGACCTCAACTCCAGCGTTCCGGCGAAGTATAAGAATCGGGAGGTGAATCGAAAGACACCTCTCTTGGGATCAAGATTTTGTCATTCGGGCTAAGCCTCAAGGAACTTTATACCCTTGAGAAGTGAAAGAGGAGAAGTGGGTTACTGCTCCTCTCGGCTGTGTGACATCCTTTTAGTCTCATCTACGGATTTGGGCCTCACGTACCTTGCGTATATCGAGGACTCCCTAGCTAAACCAATTGTCAGCCTTGCAGAAAACCATCTAGGATGTTAATGTGTTTGGAGTGACTGATCGAAACATTTGTAGAACATACACACTCCCTGGCGCAAGTATCACATTCTGAGAACCACAAACTTCTATCTGGGTGTTCCTATCTATTGCTTGTTTTTATTTTACTTGTTGAATGAATGTTTGCCAAACTTGGTCAATCTTAGCTTAGGGCACACTTAGCGTAGTCACTGCCTATTTTAGAAGTTGAACAAGTTGAAGCAAAACAACTGAGATTTTTTTCCAAAGTCAAGCAAATTCAGGAATTTATGTCGGAACAACCCAAACCCAAACAGAAGTTTCACAAGGTCAAACTCAAGCCATCTCTAGCATACCAAGAACTTTCAGCCAAGAGAAAAGAAATAACACCAAGCCCACGAATTGCAAAACTCCACAAAGCAAAGGACAAAGCTACCGACGAAGCACTTCAAGAGGCCTGGTTAGAGCGCACCATCAAATTTAGCCAACATCCAGGAGTTAATCCTGCTTATGCCTTACCAACTAGGCATGATTTCTATGATTAGACACCGTTGTTTCTCCACATCTTCTTGGATAAGCTTCACTTTAGAGTCATCTTTGTAGAAAAGCCAGCCATCTTAGGTTATCCCCTTAAGCATTATTAGCTCATCCATCTCATTTAGAATCATACCATCTAGCCAGTAATCGAAAATCTGCACATCTAAGCTTTCAAAATTGTTGTCACCTTGCTAAAAGTTTGTCATTCCTAAAATCTTCCAAATCCACCAATCTCACCAAGGTTATCCCTTTGACAGAGCTTTGTCTAGGGTAATCTAGTTTTGTCACTTGTTATCCCTCATCACCTTGAGCTAAAGGTTGGGATTCGCAAGTGGTCAATTCGTGTTCTTCCTAAAGGATCATCAGTCTATCCTTAAGTTGACACAATCACCACCAAGCTTGCACATAGGAAAGCAGACCTTTTGTGCTTTGACAACATATCTTTGAAGTTAGAATCCCCAACCGAATATTCCTTAGGTTTTGTCATATAGCTTTGCCTCAACCTAGGAAATCATTTGCATAGAAAAGCCTTCCCCCTTTTGCATCCATCAGCATTATTGCATCTCATCCCTAGGAGCATTTTTCATGCCACCCGTCACTCGCTTAGCCAAGAAGAAAGAAACAATGGAGCCCTATCATTTGGATCGAACAGCCTCACCCCCCTTGAGCACTTAGCCATCCATCATCCCAGAGCAAGCTATGCCATCACCTACTGACATTGAAGCTTTCATGAACCAACCAAGAAATGCAGTATTGGTAAACGCCATTATAGACAAAAACAAAGAGACAATCATGGATAATTTTCGAAGGGACAATGTAGGAACCTTTGACTTTGGAAGACCCCCTCCATTATCAGATCCATCTCACCCATTGTTTGGGCAGCTGCCACCACCCATAGGCTCTTATGATCCAAATTATCCTCAATATATTCCAAAAGAAGAGCCTCCAACTAATCCATATGACCCAACAGACCCAAACATACCATCATCCACCCAAGTTGAAATCTCCATGCCGCAAGCCAACCCAGCCACCACCACCACTCCATCCTTGGTTCATAACTCTCCGCTCCAAACCCCCTTTACTCAAAAAACCTCACCGTTCACCCCCTTCACTATTGCTGCTGCTCCCACACCCAGCCTTCCAAATCCACCCATCTCCCAAATCAGTGCTAGCATCTTTGGCAAACCTCAGCAATATACAACAGAGATGCCACCCATGGGGCCAAGTAATCAACCTTTCATCGCCCCCAGCTTGTTCACCGCAGCCCAAAGTACAATCCCATCATTTCCATTAAGTCTTGGGAGCTCAATACCACCAGCCACAAATCCACAAGCTACTACCTTCACTCCACAAAGCTATCAAAACCCACAAGCTACTGCCAATCTTCTACCAAGCTCCCAAGTGACGCCAGCTCCCACCACCACTCTACCAAGCTTCCAAATCCAGCCACAAAGCTATCAAACCCCATCAGTTCCATTCCCAAGCTTTCAATTCCCACCACCTCCACCACCAACTAATCCATTACCTCCAATTACCAACTACTTTTCAATGCCACTTCTAGGAGGTAATCCACCACCCCAGCCAACCACCAATTATTTGCAGATACCATCCCAAATGGGGGCACAACCTACATATATTGGTCAAACCCCACAAGCCCTCCGATCCTTTCCCCAAGCCTCACAACCATCTTATACCTTACCTCCACAAAGAAATCCATTTATCCCACATCCAGCTTATGTTCCTCAATCCCAACCTCAAATCCCATATCAACAGCAAGCCTCGCAGCACATGCAGCAATATGCGCCACCTCCCCCTCAACAACCCGTCATCCACCATGCAGCTGCCCAAACAATGTACAATCCCTATCAGCAAATCCCTCACAGCCATCCATATTCAGTGGCCCCATCCAACACATACCTACCTCAAGGCACTCCTACATTGGGGGCACCCCAACCATCACCTATCAATTCAGAGTGGGAGCAAATGAAGACAACTCTGAAAGCCATCCAAGAAGGGAATGATCCAAAGACATTCAAGTTTGAGAATGTGTGTCCTTACCCAATTGACAGAGCCATTACCACGACACCATTTCCCGAACACTTTGAGGTACCTAAATTTGACAAATTCAGAGGAAAAGGAGACCCTGTCACACATATCAAAGAATTTTACATGCATTGCCAGGACGTGGCATACAATGATGTCTTCCTCTTGCGCCTTTTTCCCAAAAGCTTGGCTGGACCAGCTCTTGAATGGTTTTATAGAATCCCCTATGGCACAATTAAAAACTTTGCTGAATTATCTGAGGCATTTGTAGCCCAATATGCCCATCTTGTTGAAACAGAGCTATCAATAGTTGATCTTGTCCACACCAAGCAAAAAGGTGGAGAAAGCCTTGCCGAATACCTGCAAAGATGGCAAACCCTTACCACCCGCATATCCTGCACCTTGCCAGAACGCCATGTGGTGAAAATGTTTATTGATAATGCACATCCCAGCTTGGCTCACCACATGACCATGAACTGTTTGCAGACCTATAAGGATATCAAAGAGAAAGGAATGATCCTTGAGCAAGGACTCATCAAAGATGGTGTGGTAAAGATTTACAAAGAGGCCAACCAAAATCAATCACATTTCAATGACAAGTCTAGGTATTGGAACAAAAACAAGCATGTTGCAACAGATGGGGTTACTGACACCAGACATGTGAATATCGTTGGTCCTTCTCAAAACCAGTCTAACCCACCATATCAAACAAACAACCAACAAGCTATCAATTACCAACAACGAAATAACCAAAGCTATCAAAACCACAATTCAAGACCCAACTTTCAAGGGTCTAACAATCAAGCTAATGCCATCAATGTAGTTGTAGGGCAAAAGCCCAGATTCCAACCTGCACCTAGAAACTATACACCCCTTGGTGAGCCATTGGATGTTATTTTTGAGAAATTGGCTAAGGAAAACCTCATCAAATTTCCTCCTACCCAGTAAATTGATCTAAGCCAATCCAAAGCTGCATGGTACAAGGACAATGAGTATTGCAAGTTCCATAGGGTAAACGGTCACACCACCCTCAGATGCATGAAACTGAAAGACTATGTGCAAGACCTCATTGATCGGAAGGAAATCACTGTTGGTGCCCAAACCTCTCCCAATGCAGGCTTACAGATTTATCAAAATGCTTTTCCTCCACACAACAACCAAAATCCTAGAAAAGTACCTATCCAAAACAACACCAACAACCGCCAGCCAAACCAACAGCATGGGAAGAACAATGACCACACTTCATCCTATATAGACTATGGTAGCCTTATAGGTTGTATATCTGAGAAAGAGCCTTCTGTCAATGTTATCAATATCCGAGGACCAGACAATGAGTGTGCGGTCACCACTTGAAGAGCGCGATTTAACATCGCAGGCCCACCAGTTTCATCAACACCATCAGCTCCATCAAAAAGATGGTACAATATCTTGGAACACCTTGGGAACATGCCAGCCCAAATATCCATTTTAGACCTTCTCCGCACTAGTCCTGTGTACAAAGACATCCTTGACAGTGCTCTCATAGAATCCCATGTCCCTTCTGATATCAATGCTACTGATTTTCGTAATCTTGTTGGACACCTTTCATCCTCATGTGCCCTATCTTTCAAACCCACCGACATACCCGTGGTTGAGCCAGATCACACCCTTCTGCTTCGCATAGCCATCATGGTATCCAATTTTGCCGTGAAAAGAGTAATGATAGATAATGGATCACCCTCGAACATTTGCACCCTAAAATTCATAAAACAAGCTGGGTATACTGAGGCAGATATGATCAGTGAGGTTATCACCATCAAAGCTTATGACAACTTGGAAAGGACCACAGAAGGGACTATTTTGCTACCAATCAAGGTTGGGCCAGTCATTCAAGAGATAGTTTGCCATGTTGTTGATCTAAACCTACCATTTAACATCCTCCTCGGTCGCCCATGGATTCATGCTATGAAGGCCGTTCCATCCACCTACCATCAGTGCATCAAATTTTTGCATCAGGGCACTGAGGTAACCATCCATGCCGATCTAGAACCCTTTGCTTACTGCAATGCGGTTGAAGCTTCATATACAAACCATTGCCCTGGAATAGACATCGGCACAGCCATCGCCAGCTCATCCCACACTTGTAATGACGCAGAAACCATCCTTGCCTCCACCCTATCTACTGTAAAGATCAACAACAAAGGTTGTGGAGAATATAGTCTATCAGATGCATTTTCTGTCGGAGCAATCCCACTTGATCCACATACCCATGGACGGCAAACATATCACAAAGCTAAGGAGATTCCACCTCCTCGATACAAACAGTTTGGCCCAACCACCTTTGTGTCCTCAAAAACCCCTCTTCATGAGGAGCTCACTCCAGATATCAACAATTGGTTACATAAGGATGCACCTCCACGAAATCAAGCACGCCTTGATCACTTCAGCCAGAGGTATCCCCAACAACATAAGCTCATCACTGAAAAATGGAACTATCAAGGAGGTGGACTAGGACCAGAAGAAAGGGGCATGCAATGTCCCATCGAAGCACATAATTGGGAAATGAAGTCAGGTCTTGGCTTTGGCATACCCACAACTGGGGGCACCAACGAGAACGGTCACGCTTTTTCGAACATCCACCACGACCTTGTCGAAATCGAAGACATTCCTGAGGAAGTTGAAAAGAGAGCCTACGACGATATCCCAGACCAAATCTTCCTAGGAGACTCTGTTCTCCAAGAACTATCCATCCATCTCATTGACCTACCACTTGCTCATCCACAACTCATAGATTGAGACCAACCAAGTGTCATACATATTGATGAGTTCGCATCAGAGGAAGCGCTTCTAAGATTCATGGGAGCTGAAACTCCTCATAAGAAGACAAAGCCAGATTCTGCCTACATCTACAAGCTAGATCCCAAGGGGTATTTTGGAGAAAATCCCCAACCTAGTTTCGATACACCCAAAACTGGAACTAAGGTAAATCTGGGACTAGCTAAGGCAGCGAAGAGAACCCCTCAGCAAGAAAATCCAGAGCCACAAGTAGAACATGAGGATTTAGTATTGCCTCCTCAAGATAATCGACCAGAGGTGTCTTCTATTCTAATAGAGGATACTAGAGAAGTCAACATTGGTTCTTCAGAGATCCCTAGAATTGTTCACATTGCTGTATCCCTATCACAAGACCAAGCTGACCTCCTCTTTGAGGTTTTACGAGAGAACATTGGCCGATTTGCATGGTCATATCAGGACATGCCAGGACTTGATCCAAAGCTTGTAGTTCATCATCTTGCAGTCGATCCAAAGATCAAGCCCGTAAGACAAAAGCTTAGAAAAATACACCCCAAGGTGGCCTTACTAGTCAAAGCTGAACTAGAAAGAATGTTAGCTACTAAGTTTATCCGACCTATCGACTACTCAGAATGGATCTCCAACATGGTCCCTGTCACTAAGCCTTCCGGTGACATCAGAATCTGCACTGATTTTAGAGATCTTAACAAAGCTTGTCCAAAGGATGATTTTCCCTTGCCCAACATAGATATGATTGTAGATCTTACAGCTGGACATGAAATTCTGTCCCTTATGGATGGATTTTTCGGGTATAATCAGATCAAGATTGCAGAAGAGGACCAGCATAAGATAGCATTCACTAACCCTTGGGGAACCTTTTGCTACACCATGATGCCTTTTGGCCTAAAGAATGCTGGGGCTACCTATCAAAGGCCTATGACAGCCATTTTCCATGATCTTATCCATAGCATTTTGGAGGATTATGTGGACGATATCCTAGTCAAATCTCACACCTTCATGGATCATCTTGCTGACCTGGAGAAAGTCTTTGATAGGTTGGCCCAATATCATCTCATGCTAAATCCCAAGAAGTGTGTCTTTGGGGTCACATCTGGCAAGCTTCTAGGCTTCATAGTTTCTAAACGAGGTATAGAGATCGACCCCAAAAAGGTCAAGGCTATCTTAAACATGCCTCCTCCCCAGACACTGCGACAGCTTCGCTCTCTTCAGGGAAAACTTCAATCTGTCCGGTGCTTCATCTCCCAACTTGCAGATAAGTGTACACCGTTTTCACACTTGCTAAAGAAGAATGAGAACTTCAAGTGGGATCTTTTATGTCAGCGCAGCTTCGATCAGCTCAAGCAGTATCTCACCAATCCCCCTATCTTGGTTCCACCAGTTCCTGGTCGTCCCTTGATCTTGTACATATCAGCAACACCTACTGCTCTAGGGGCACTTCTAGCACAACATGATGATTATAGCAGAGAGAGAGCCATCTACTATATCAGTAGAACCCTAGTTGGTTATGAACTCAATTACACTCCTATGGAAAAAGCTTGTTTGGCAGTTGTTTTCTCAACTCAAAAGCTTCGCCACTACATGTTAAGTCATACCATCCAACTAGTCTCCAAGATTGACCCTCTCAAGTATATGCTCTCCAGAACAGCACTTACAGGCCGTTTGGCCAAATGGGTTATGCTACTAAGTGAGTTTGACATCCAGTATGTGGACAGAAAGTCAATCAAAGGGCAAGCTATAGCAGATCACCTAGCTGATGCACCTCTAGTAGATGCATATCCTTTGCTCACAGAATTTCCAGATGAGCATATCTGCCTAATTGAAGAACAGCCCCCATGGAAGCTTTATTTTGATGGCTCATACACCTCTCATGGATCAGGGGCAGGAATATTATTAGTTACACCTCAAGGAGATTACATTCCAAAAGCCTTCAAGCTACAATTCCCTAGCACCAACAATATAGCAGAATATGAAGCTCTTGTAGCAGGATTAAAGATAGCTGCAGAATGGAATATCACTGAGTTACAAGTCTTTGGTGATTCCCAACTCATCATCAAACAAGTCTTAAATGAATATCAAACCAAAGATGAAAAGCTATTACCCTACAAAGAGCTAATTGATCAGATGACCCAGCATTTTACAAAGCTTCAGTTTACACAAGTGCCACGAATGCAAAATAAAGCAGCAGACGCCATGGCCACTATCGGCTCGCTCTTGGAAATTCCCCAAGATGCTATGCAATATGAATTTTTAGTTGAGCAGCTCCTCACACCCGCTTATGCGAATGAGGATTCAAACCGTGTTTGTATCTTGGTTGGTCCCCAATCCCCTTGGTACCATGAAATTCACGCTTACCTTAACGATGGTATCATATCCCCTCACCTCACACGCACCCAACGCCAGAACCTTATTCGAAAATCATCTCGCTATGTTATCATAGCCAATACCCTATATCGTCGGAGTTATCACGATACTCTCTCTCGATGTTTAGATGAAAATGAGGCCGCGATGGCATTAAAAGTACATTCCAGACTTTGCGGTGCCCACACGAGTGGTATTGTCCTAGCATGACAAATCCTTAGAGCAGGCTACTATTGGCCTACCATTGAAGAAGACTCTTGTGACTTTGTCAGAAAGTGTCTCCCATGTCAGCAGCATGCAAATCTTGTGCACGCTCCAGCACAGGATCTACAACCTATTGCACCACCTTGGCCTTTTGCTTGTTGGGGCCTTGATCTAGTTGGAACTATCACACCTCTCTCATCTGATGGACATAAATGTATAATAACAGCTACAGACTATTTCACTAAGTGGATGGAAGCAGTCCCCCTAGTCTCAGCTACAGGAGTTCAAGTCTCCAAGTTCATCTTGTACCACATTGTTTGCTGCTTCGGCATCCCATCCACCATCTTCACTGACCACGCAGGTAACTTTGAAAATCTCAACATGGAAGAATTATGCACTTCCCTCCGCATCCATCACCGCTTTTCTAGCCCATATTTCCCACAAGGTAACGGCCAGGTAGAGGCAACTAATAAAACCCTCCTCAAAATCCTAAAGAAAGTTGTCAATGATTCCGGCCATGATTGGCACCTTCAAATAAATTCGGCTCTATGGGCCTATCGAACTTCCTTCCGTACATCCACTGGCACAACTCCATACTCCCTAGTCTATGGTGTCGAAGCGGTATTACCTATAGAAGTTGAACTTCCCTCACTACGCATATCTTTGCGAGGGCAAATCTCAGATGAAGAATACAGAGTAGCTCGACTCACCCAGCTAGATCTCTTAGACGAGAAGAGACAACAAGCCTATGACCATCTCACAGTCTATCAAACTCGTCTCAAAAGGAATTTCAACATGAAGGTGCTCCCACGACACTTTCAGCCAGGTGACATGGTCCTCAAAGAAAATATGAAAGTCCAAGCAGATCGAGAAAAGAAAGGCAAGTTTGAACCTACATGGCTTGGTCCCTATGTGGTTACTGCCTCCTTTGGCTCCGGAGCCTATCAATTATCTACACCAGAAGGAGAACTCTTGAATGATCCCACTAACATCATTCATCTCAAGAAGTTCTATGCTTGAAGATCCTTAGTATACCCAGCTTTTGAAAATACAAAAAAAAAAAATAGTAAAGAGAAATAAGCGTCCAATGGTGAAAACTTGGCAATTCAAGCGCCTTGGATAGGTACCTTGGTGAAAACCTGGTAATTCAGGCGCCTTGTGTGCTAAAGACTAATCCATTATCTATCACTATCCTATCCCTCATCCATCCACCCACCATCCCATAAAACACCTGCTTGTTCCCTTGGTGTTCCAATCAAATATCCAAAATCTGATGGAGCTTGTCAATACCTCCTGTATAGCTTGTAAATCTTGTACCAAAGCTTGTATTATACCTTGTAAATCTTGTACCATACCTTGTATATATCCGAATCTTGTCCAAAGCTTGTACCATATTCCAGCTTGTAAATAATCTTGTATCCTAGCCTGTATCCTATCACATGCACACACAGAATCCCATTTTCCTTAAGCTTTTCACAAACCATCTACCTATCCACCTATCAACTATTATAGACATCCCATCCTTCACAAACATTTCCATCTCACAAAAAACTAAAACATGAACAAACTTGTACATTTGTAACATATCTTGGTCTGTCAGCTTGTACATCCTCTTTAGCTTAGTATCATTGTATCTATCTGGCTTTCGTGTTAGTTCATCCTTGGTCAACATCTTGCACACATCGCACACTTTGGTTAGATATTCCAATGCATCCTTTAGCTAGATCTCCTGTCACCAAAGTGTTATCCTTCTTAGTTCAGCTTGCCAGATGCATCACTCATCCAGATCCATCAGCTTAGGTGCTCTCTGATAGATCCTTGCAGGATATAGCTTTCCTCATGTTTGATCTTGGTCTGTTAGTACCTCGTCCTACCCATCTCGTTGGCAAACAGTTCTCTTTTGGATTTTCACTTTCTTTTGATTTGGGATCTTCCCTTTTGGGTCTTGAAATATCTTTTCCAAGCAATCTCCTTGTTCCCTCCTCAAGGTTGCCACGATCTTCCATATCATGGTATGCTGCGAATGGGGCAATTAGAGCGTAAGGTCTTGATCAGGTCTTTTGCTTGTTTTCTTTTTCTGCTTGTGGGTTACCTAGTGTCGTTTCCACGCTGCTTCCTCTGGGATTCATGTGTGATACTGGGGCAATCCTTGTGTGTTTGTTTTGAGTCAGTTCGTCAGTCCTCTGGATGGTTGGTAAAAAGGCCTTGATGTTCTTGGTAACCCTGGCAATTAACCAACAGTCCTATAGAAAATCTAATGCTCAACTACATGGTGGTACTTCTCTTTGAAGTATCCCCCCGCTCAAAAAGCTTCAATGGATTCCCTTCATCTCCATTATCCCCCATCCATATCCTACATCTGTCGCTCCTACCCCAGCTTATGCATCAGTATCTCTTTGAATCACTCCTCACGCTTAGCTTTAGGGATCCACAATCCTAGTCTTAGGGATCCACCAATCAAATCAATCCACCAAGCTTCATCTTTCGAGATCCACAATCCTAGTCCTAGCGATCTCCGAAACCCATCTTTCGCCAGTCCGACTCTTTGAAATCCTGTTGCATCAGCTTTATCATTCTATCATCCATCTCCCTACCATGGATTCCTTTTATAGCGCTCCGCTCCTCCATCTCCCCCCCCCCAATCCTGGAAAGTCTTAAGCTTGCTTTACTATTGTGCCTCTGATTTCCCTTTATCATTCTCCCGTAGTGAGAGTTTGAGCTAATTCAGCCCCTTCTCTTCGCCAACCTGCGTCTCAGCTCGTCTCAATTTCTTGTACTTTTCAAGAAGTCGTCGAGCCTCATTTCTCTCCCCGCCGCCTTCTTGAGGGGGCATCATCTAAGTCTAGTCTCTCCTCTTCTTATCCGAGACTGGGGCAACCTTGTTGCTAAAACATCTTCCTCGTGTCATCTTCATTCGAACTTCTTTGAAATAGTGTTGTTTCAACACTATGTCAAAGAGGGGCAAAATGTAGACACCTAAATTTGATTACACTGCTTTGGTAATCTAATTTAGCCATCTCTAAAGGCATCATTAATTAAATTCTTATTTAATTAATCCTTTGCCATCCCTAGTTGATTAATTTAATTAATCATCTATAGTCCTAATTGATAAATCAAATAATCTATTATTTATCAATTAAATGCTTTTCTCCTATCTAATTCCAAAAATCCCCATTTATTAAATAAATCTATTTGATAAATGAAATCCTCAAATTCAAAAACCCCTAACCTATCTCTAATCCTCCATTTAGCCTAATCCACCCCATCCACCCATACTAACCAAGCTTAGCCACTAACTCACCCACCCTCATTAATGCCATCCACTTGCACATCTCTAACATCCCTAATCTAATCCTAAACCCAAGCCTAATCCACCCCCTAATGTTGTCACATTCCTTAAACAAGTTTAAGACTTTCCTAATCCAAACCAAAGTCTCCCCTCAAAAAACCCAACCACTAAGTCATGAGTGCTCTTACAAAACATAAAAGACTCTTACAAGCCCACTCATGACTCTTACACCCATCTTCCACACTCTTCCCTCTTCCACACTCATTCCTCTTACATCCCTCTTACATACTCAACCCCACTCATCATGCCTTTAACCAACCCTTTACCCTACCCTCTCACACTCATCCTCCTTGTGACAAGTGTCACCTTCCCATTGGTGCTAAACAAGCACAATCCATGTGCTCTCCTTTGAGTGCATCCTAGCCCTTCTTAAGCCTTCATCCATCCTTGCATCTAAGCCCTCCATCCCTCTATCCCTTAGCCTATAAATTGAATCCCATCCCAAGCCATTTCATCAACAATCTTTGAGCTAAAGTTACCATGCCATTTTGAGAGCCAAAAGCCATACCCATACCCTTGTAATGCCAAATTGAGAGCTCACAAAGCTACCAATTTGCCATTACCCATCTCCATTGAAGCAGCTTTTGAGCATCTTGAGCATACATCCACAGCAAAAGGACACATCTACAGAATCAAGAAAGCATGGAGTGTTTTCTCTTGTGAGGTTTGCACTTCTTGTTTGTTTTCTTTGTCTAAGCATATATGTGAATTTAATTTTTGGTTTGTGAATGTTTACTTTATTTGTTAATGTTCTTTGCATACTAAATCTTGTTCTACAACGGTAAGTGAGCTAGATGAAGAAGATCCTACAAGAAAGACTTTGGACCACCCTATTCTACAAGAGCATGTAGATGTCTTTCCAAGTGAGATTCCGGGCATGCCCCTAAATAAAGATATTGATTTTAGCATAGACCTCATTCTAGGAGTGGATTCTATCTCTAGAGCTCCTTATCGTATGACCACTTAGGAATTGAGTGAGTTGCGCCTACAGCTAGAGGACCTTTTGGCCAAGGGTAGTATCTTACCTAGTGTATCACCATGGGGAGCTCCAGTGCTCTTTGTGAAGAAGAAGGTTGGTTCTTTGCGCCTTTGAATTAATTATAGATAGCTGAGAAAGGTGACAATAAAAAATAGGTATCCTCTACCAAGGATCATTGATTTATTTGATTAGATCAAGGGAGTTACAGTGTTCTCCAAGATCGACCTTAAGTCAGGGCACCATCAGCGTCGCATCAAGGAAGCTGACATTCATAAGACCGCCTTCTAAACTCACTATGGGCACTACGAGTTCATAGTAGTACCTTTTGGGTTGATGAATGCTCCATCAATTTTGATGAGACTAATGAATGGAGTGTTCCGTTCCTATCTTTACAAATTTGTACTTGTATTCCTTGATGATATACTGATATATTCTAAGTCCCGGAAGGAGCATGAGGAGCATCTATGTTTGGTTTTGCAGTGCCTGAGAGATAATCATCTTTATGCCAACACGACGAAGTGTGATTTCTTTCAATCAAAGATATAGTACTTAGGGCACATCATATTAGGTGAGGGTATCTCTATAGACCCTATGAAGATCCAGGCAATAGTAGATTGGCCTACACTTACTATTGTGTCGGAGATTCGTAGTTTCATGGGTCTAGCTGGTTATTATCGCAGATTCATCCAAAACTTCTCCAAAATAGCTCATCCTATCACTTCTCTTTAGAGGAAAGGAAAGAAGTCTTTATGGATGGAGAAATGCGAGGAAGCATTTCAGAAGCTCAAGGAGCTTTTGACCAGTGCAACGATCTTAGCAGTACCTGATCCAACAGGTGATTTCATGGTGTGTACAAATGCTTCCCTTTAGGGGATTGGAGCAATTTTGATGTAGAATGGACGGGTGATTGCTTACGAATCGTGCAAGCTCAAGGATCACAAGCTAAATTATCCTACACATGATCTTGAGCTAGCAACGGTAGTTCATGCCTTGACGAGATGGAGACATTTCTTGTTGGGGCATAGATTTGAACTACATAGCGATCATCACAGTCTTCAGTACATTTTCACACAACCTAATTTGAATGCTTGATACAGGCGATGGATGGAGTTTTTATGTAAGTATGACTTTGAAGTGAAGTACATCTGGGGAAAGAGAAAGTAGTAGCAGATGCTTTGAGCTGCAGGAGAAATGTTATATCATCTATGACTTTTAGTGTCGATTTGAGGAGTTAGATACTTCAAGCACTCTCTCCCGATTCTTGGTATTAGGAGGTGTACAGAGAGATAGATTCAGGGAGACCTTTGGAGGGTAAGTTTTCAGACTATGTCCTAGAGTCAGACGGCCTTTTGAGACATTCATGAAGGATTTATGTGCCGTTACAAGATGAGCTTCGCACATTGATCCTATCAGAGGCCCATCGTGCACCTTACTCAGCACATCCGGGTGTCAAGAAGATGCATGCAAATTTGCAACGTTTATTCTATTGGACAAGGATGAAGCGCGACATTGCTAATTTTTTGGCTAAGTGCCTTGAGTGTCAGAGAGTTAAAGTAGAGCACCAACATCCACTGGGACTTTTGTAGCCAAATCTCATTCCTTCATGGAAGTGGGACATCATCTCTATGGACTTCATAGTAGGCTTCCCTATAACTGCTTGTTGTCATGATGCTATCATGGTCACCGTTGATCAATTGACTAAGGTGCTACATTTTTCACTAATAAGGTCTTCATACACTGCAACTTCTATAGCTAATGTCTTCATGCATGACATCGTGAGACTACATGGTATTCGCCAAAAGATCATTTTGGCTAGGGATCCAGTATTCACTTCCGCATTTTGGACATCACTACAACATGATCTTGGAGCGCAATTGAATTTCAGTTCGGCATATCACCAAGAGATAGATGGTCAGACAGAGAGAGTGAATCAGGTTCTAAAAGATATGTTGAGGATGTATGTGATGGATAGGCAGACTCACTGGGAGGACTATCTTTACCTAGTGGAGTTCGCTTACAACAACGAGTATCACAGTTCTATTAGCATGGCACCTTTTCAAGCTTTATATGGACATCCTTGTTGTACACCTTTGAGTTGGGATAGTCTTGAGGATTGCATCCTGTTGGGTCCTAAGATGCTTTGTTATATGGAGCAATAGGTAGTGCATATCTGAGAGCACTTGACTATGGCACAAGATAGGCAGAAAAAGTATGCTGATGCACATAGGACAGATAAGCAGTTTGTTATGGGAGAGAAGGTTTTCTTGAGAATGCTTTCGCGAAAGAGTCTGATCCGTTATGGGAAGGGCTCGAAGCTAGCACCTCGCTTTGTGAGACCTTTTGAGATACTCGAGAGGATTGGTCCAGTTGCCTATC
Source organism: Cupressus sempervirens (assembly GCA_028749045.1). Classification (NCBI taxonomy): domain Eukaryota; kingdom Viridiplantae; phylum Streptophyta; class Pinopsida; order Cupressales; family Cupressaceae; genus Cupressus; species Cupressus sempervirens. Next base: position 4,169,549 of record CM053791.1, read on the forward strand.
GTCTTACTTTACCGCCCAGCCTAGCTCGCATTCATGATGTTTTCCATGTTTCAGTACTTAGGCAATATATTCCTAATGTTGCACATGTTCTTGATTGGAATGTGTTGCAGGTAGAGAATGGGCAGCTGGCTTTGGAGCTAGTTCAGATTTTGGAGCAGTGGGAGTTGACCCTCAGGGGTCAAACCATAGAGCAGGCAAGGGTCCATTGGGACCCTACTGACAACTCTTCAGCTACATGGGAGGATGCTTCTAGATTACGGGATTTATATCCCTACTTATTTATAGGCTTCCAAGAGTAAGCCTAATTCTAGGGGGGGTGGACATAGTGCCTGCCCCAAGTTTACATTTTCCTGGTTTACATTTTTGCTACCATTGCCAAACTCTTTTAGGCCAGTTTTATGTTTGATGATTAAGAGCATTATCTTGGGATTATTAGATATTGTTTCAGACTCACTTGATATATGATGAGATTACTTGGTACTCTAATACTTCATGTGTGCATGATGATTAATACAATGTTATTCAGTTATTGATGATGTTTAGTTAGATGGATTATCAAATATGTTTTCTTATGGATACTTACCCCATACTGCATGTGTATGGTGTGCGTATTTATTTTCTTTATATATGGTGTTTCTAATGTGGTTAAGGAAGGGAGTCGTAGTCACCTACTAATCGAGATCTACACGATGCACCACTTCTGGCAATTGCATGTTTAGCTTAGTATATATTGTGTATGTACATGCGTGGATTTTATGCAAGTTGCAGATATCGGGTATTGACTTCCCTGAATTGGTAGGATGAGCGTACCCTATCGCATTATCTCAATGGTAAGAGAGGGGAGATAAGTTCTTAAGTCCAAATCCTAAACCTTTGAGCCATTTTTCCTAATTGACCATTAGGACAAGTATCTATGTCTGTACCCTCTGAATGCATCGGATGACATTAATTCATGATTATAACCCTTTAGTTTGATTTTGTATGTGTTTTTCATTGATGGGTTTTTGTATTTTACTTTGAGTTTTTAGTGAATTTTCTATTAATTAAGTCTAATTAAAAGATTAAATTAATAATTTAATATAATGGAAAATTATTATGATATTTTAATATTTAATTATATTTAATTAATTAAGAAATTAATTAAATAAAAGAATTAAATTTGAAAATATAAGTCATAAATATAAATTTGGAACGTGATAATATTTATTTAATTTATCTTAGCATTTATTTATAAGCTCTGCTCTGCGTGCGAAAATGACAAATTCGAATATGAAATATGCAGGAAATTCAGGCCAAAAATGGAGGCATCAGAACAGAAAGAAGCATCCTAGAGACCTCCATAGGAGAGGCAGCTCCATAGCCAACCGCAGTGAAATTCATAACAAGTTTGGGAAAGCGGATGCTAGATTTGAGGTTCTGACGGTCAGTAGGTTTTCGGCCTTGGAAGAACCTTAAGGAGGAAATCAACGCCAATTTTGGGTAGGAGGACTTCAAGGTAAGATGAACATTGCAGAAGCCTCCTCTAATTCCTCAAGCAGATTTGAATCCCTTGCCCATCTACCATTCTTCATCGTTGAACAGTTAGATGACCAAATTCGAGTTTTCAACCTGACTAGATATGCGCAGTCCAAGCCTATAAACCCTCTATCCCATTCAGGGAGTAAATCGCAGGTGGCCATGACCCCAGCTGTTAAGATTCCTTATAAGCCTATCTCCCCTTCTTCCTATATCCCCCCTCATCACAGACAAATCAATACCAACCAGTCATCTAACTCTAAGACAACTTCAGGGTCCCCCCCAAAGAAACCCCAAGATAAACCTATTAGGATTTCCATTGAAGCAGCAGACGACACCTGGTATGATTGTCTCAAGAAAGGGGTTTTTGCTATCTGGAATGGTTCGCTAAAAGAAATCCCACTTTTAATAGAGTGGCTAAAAGACAACTGTCAGGAACAGGTAAGCATTTTTCACCATTCAGACAATACATTGTTCTTAAAATGTGAGGAAGAATTTGTTAAGAAAGAACTCATTTCTGTTTTTGAATGTTTTTTTAGAGGTTACTGTGTCAAATTCGTAGAATGGTTCCATAATTTTCACTTAGAAATGGTTGATTGCATGATCCCCATATGGTTTATCCTGATTGCTCTCCCTCCGGAGTTGTGCGATATAGACATTATTAATTCTTTAGGTTCTGCAATTGGTGAAGTCATAGCTATTGATGCATCTTTTTTCTACTGTAATAATGTTAAAATCCTCATTAATGTCAACATTAAACATCCTTCAGAAATCCAAATGAGAGTTGAAACACGTAAAGCTTCTTATGACATTATATTTCAAATGTATAAAGGGAAAATCATTGACATCTTGAGATCTGATGAGTTACACAAAGTTAGACCCAAGATCCTTCGCCTTACCTCAGATTTCAAAAGCAAATTCCCCAGGTTGAGCTCTGTAATAAACAACAAGAACCAAGAACAAGGTAAGAAGATCTCCTATGCAGAGAATCAGAATTATCAGAATGCAAAGAAGGGGCCGAGGATCTCTTTAAAAAGCATCATAACAGGCAAGGCAAAAGATTCCTCACCAGCTCCAAAATCAGTCTTCACGGCAAAAACTAAAGGGGGGAAGGTTGGGAGATCCCCAAAGAGATCAAAAAAACATAAGAAAAAAGAAACAAATGTAATCAGAAATGATACTATAAATAGTGGATATGAATCTACTAAACCACAACAACAAAACAACAAGGAGAATACTGCTGAGATTGGAGAAGAGCTTGCTTCTATACACATCAAAGATACTATCAATGATAAAGAGCAAGGAAAGTGCTTAGTTTCAGCTTTAGCAGATTTGGAAAATCAGAATGTCAGTACCAGCAAGGAAGATTGGGGTGGCCTAGATCATCTTAATACAAAACTAGATAAAATCGTAAGACATTTTGATTAGGATGGACAGAAAGATATAGAGAGGAATGATAAGGAAGGCCTAGTATTAACTATACCTAAAACAAGGAACAAAGAAGAAGAAGGTCTCTCTAAAATTTGCAGAATAGGAGAGATATACAGAAGCAAAGAGGTCTCTGGAATTGATTCAGACAGAGAGAAATAAGAAGGTAAATCTAAACATATTAGAAAAAGAAAACACTCTTCTATTCACTACAACAAAGATGGGTAGGAACAACACCTCCATTATAGTAGAAAATCAAGACTAGGAGTGGTTGCATTCACAGAGAGAGGTTGAACCAAAGACAGTGAATCCCAGCAGTAAAGGAATCAAAGGATTTATCCAAATTCTGGCAAACCCCGAGTAAGTACCCTTCTTCTCCCTTCACTCCAAAGAAGGACAAGCCAAATATATGGGATAAAGAGAGGCCGAGAATAGAATCAAATAGATCAGAGAATTATGATCCTCATATGGAAGAAGCTTCCACTCTGTATCAAGCAAGTCACCCAGAGGATAATGAAGCAAGTCTTTTAGAGGAGAGGGAAAATCTGATGTTGGTCACCTCAGGCAGAATAAGCAATAATAAAGAATCACGAAAGGACACAAAACACCTCTCTTTCAATTTTGCCCCTGGCTTCCGACAACATGGTGAATCCACCCAGAATATTTAGTAAATTTTGGAAAAATCCCCTCGCTAGAAACAACTCACCTTTTACTCCTAACAGCACAGATCAACAGACACACAAGGGAATGACCCAAGCAGAAGATCTACCAATATTGGAGTTCCAAGAATTTATGAATGAGGAATGTATCTCGGATTCTTTATATGATAAAGAAGATATGGCAAAGGAGGACGTTGTAATGATCAATCAGCTTACTAAGGAGCTGGTCCAAGTTTTTAGTCCACACAATCCTGATAAGGCATCAGTAACACAGAAGGAGGAACTCGTTCGGAGGGTCCTTAAATTGGGTGGTGAGAACTATTCAAGTGAAAATCTTAGAAGAGATATATTGAATATTCAAATGAAAGAACTGGCCTCAACATTTTCCAAACAATCCGAAATAGATAATCAAATTATTGAAGAAAATAACTAAGAGCATCAGGAACAATTGCTAGCAAGAAAGATTGACACACTTTAGACAGCAGAGATGAACATTGGACAGCTTGGGATCTACATGACACAAATTGGGCCTAAGTCCCCTTGTTGTGGTAAGACAAAAGGCAAAAAAGGGAGAAAGTCACTAAAGGAACTTAGAGAATTAGAGAGTCTCAACAAGGATCAGCAAAAGATAGATCAATTGTTTCACAATGGGAAGGGGAAGTGCCTTCCCGCTCAGGTATGAAACACACCACTTGGAATGCTAGGGGCCTCAATGCCCCTAGCAAAAATAGGTTACTTAAACATAACCTCAAATCCTTTAATTCTGATATTATTCTCATTCAGGAATCTAAATTAAATTCAGTAGAAATAAATAAATTTAGCAAAATGCTTGGATTATGGTGTTTTGTGTTTCAAGAATCTGTAGGGGCCTTTGGGGGTTTGGGTATCCTCTGGGACCCTATGAAGGTCAATATTAATATTCGTAACTGTAATAAAAACTGGATTAGTGGCAAAGTACAAAGTTTAAAATCTAATTTAAACTTTACAATTATTCATGTGTATGGTCCCATTAACAATACAAATAAATTACTAGTTTGGAATGAGATTGGTCAACTCTTGGAAAGTCTAGATAATGAACTCTGTATATTTGGGGGTGACTTTAATACAATCTTAGATTTTAAGGAAAAGATAGGAGGTTCACAAGTGCTTTCACAAGCATCCAGAGACTTTAAAGAATGGTGCACTCTACACAATTTAATTGATGTTCCTACCAGTAATGGGACCTATACATGGAAAAACAGGAGAAAGGACTTTGCCTATATCGCAGAAAAGCTTGATAGATTTCTAATAAAAGGTGAATTGGACATCAACAACTTAAATTTTCAGTCTTCAATTCTTCCCATTGCTAGATCTAACCACTTCCCAGTCAGATTTGAATTTACTAAGCCTCATAAGCCTGCTAGAAACCCCTTAAAATGTGAGAAGATGTGGTTTCTAGACCCAAACTTCCTTCACAACGTCAAATTATGGTGGGACCAAGACAGCTGCGTAGGATCAAAAATGTTTGTCTTTATCTAGAAATTAAAGATGCTAAAGGAGTGCATCCTTAAATGGAATAGAGAACAATTTAATAACGTATTCAAAGAAAAGCTGGATATAGAAAATCAACTTAAAAATTTAAATTCAGAGGTCATCAGTAAGGGCATGGACAATAGCAACTATCTCCTCGAAAAGGAATTGCTAGCAAAGCAAGAGTCAATCCTATCCAAAGAAGAAACCTTTTGGAGACAGAAATCGAGAGAAAGATGGTTGGCTGAGGGTGATCGCAACACAATTTTTTTTCACAATTCTACCTTATATAACAGAGCCAAGAGCAGAATCACACGCATTAAAGACCGGTTAGGAAACTTATTTGAAAATCCTGAAGAAATAGTAGACACCTTTGTTGATTACTTTTAGGATTTACTGAATAACCAGCAATGCTCAAATTATACTGTGTAATCTAGTCTTTTAAAAGTTATTCCTAAAATTGTTACCCAAGATGACAATAAAAACCTTAATAGATCCATCACTTTAGAAGAAGTCAAGAGAGTGGTCTTTGACATGAACCCGGATAAATCGTCGGGCTCAGACGGATTCCAGGCCTTCTTCTTCCAAAAGTGCTGGGATATTACAGGTCAGGATCTTTGGAAAGCCATCGAAGCTTCTAGAAATGGTGGCTCCATCCTTGTTGAAATCAATCATTCCTTCATTACTTTGATTCAAAAGAAATGTGACCCTGAATCTCCAAATGATTATAGACCAATAGCCTTGTGCAATACAATCTATAAAATCTTCTCCAAAGTTCTAGCTAACAGGCTTAAAGAGATTCTCCCCAAGATTATCTTCGAGGAACAAACGGGTTTCATGCCAGGTAGATCCATCCTTGATGGCATCATCACCATTCAAGAGACGATTCACTCTACAAGCCTTAAATAAGGAAGCATGTATGCTCATGAAACTGGATATCCAAAAAGCCTATGATAGGGTGGATTGGAGATTCCTGTGCAAGATGTTAGAAGCATTTGGATTCTCTCATCAATGGGTTAACTCAATTTTCAAATTCATCTCCACACCTAAGATCTCGGTCCTAGTTAATGGTACATCGAAAGGCTATTTTGATATTTCGAGAGGCATTCGGCAAGGGGATCCTCTTTCTCCCTCTCTTTTCATCATCATGGCAGAAGCATTTGGGAGAGCGGTGACAGATGCTTATAACAAGCAGAGAATATCGGGTATTACTGTCATGAAAAACATACCTAATATTACACATCAGCAATTCGTTGATGACACCATTCTCCCAGGAAAGAGTAAGATCTCTGAAGCTTGCTCCCTTAAAGGTATCTTGGATTTTTATATGGAAGGTTCAGGAAAAAAGGTCAATGCTCTAAAATCTGAAATTTTCTTCTTAAATACCTCACTAGATATGGAATCTCAAATTTGTAGAAATATGGGTTTCAAGAAAGGAACCTTCCCATGTAAATATTTGGGTATAACTTTAGAGAAAGGTTCAAAATCAAGAAAGGTTTGGGATAATACTCTCGTAAAACTAGATTCAAAATTATGCTCCTAGAAGGATAGATGGCTCACCAAGGCTGGAAAATGCACTAAGATCCGTGCAATGCTTTCAGCCATCCCGACTTACCCTCTGTCTTGCCTCCCTCTATCTAAACAAAATCTTAAAAAACTTAATTCTAAGATGAGGAACTTTCTTTGGAATGATCGGGACAATGACAATAAATTAGCTCTTATCAAGTGGGAAAATATTTGTAAACCCAAGACCCTTGGGGGTTTAGGGATTAAAAACCTACAGTGGCAAAACGAAGCCTTAGGGGCAAAACTCATTTGGAGGCTATACCACGAATATAATCGTAAATGGGCTAAGATCCTCTATAATAAATACCTTATTGTAGAGGACCTGCTTTCAATTTTTAGAATTAGCTCCCCTCCTAAAGGGTCCGAATGTTGGAATTTTATGATGAAGTGTTACCATTTGATCAATAAATGCCTAACTTGGGATGTTGGACCTGGGGAAGAGGCATTATTCTGGGAAGATTACTGTGAAGGTAAACCCCCACTCTCCTACTACAAGGTCCCCCTGACACTTTAGAATAGGCTAACGGAGCTTTGGGACAACAAAGTCAAGAACTATTGTAGTTTGGAAAACTCTGAAGGTTCTCCAACTTGGAATTGGAAACCTCTTAGAGGTCTAGATTTTGATGAAGAATCAAACTACCAATTTGAGAAGTTTGTGGAAGGTAGGAAACCTATACAGTCTAACAAAAGAGACACCCTTATTTGGGTAGCTTCTAATAATGGGAAATACAATGTCAAAGATGGATATAAGGCCATTCTAGAAGCTTATAAACCAGTATCCGTGGACATCCTACTTAAGCTTTGTTGGGATCCCTCTTGCCTTCCGAAAGCCAGATTCTTTCTTTGTCTTGCAATTCAAAATAGGATCCTCACTATGGACATATTAAATGTTGTAGGTATTCAAGGCCCTTCAAGATGTGCTCTCTGTCACCAAAGTTCAGAGAATGTGGATCATCTTCTTTATCTTTGCCCCTATTCTAAAAAATGTTGGGAATGGCTTAAACGGATGCTGGGGTGGTCATCCCCCTTTCCTAAATCATTTATTGATTTGATCCGGGGATGGCCATCTTTTAATGGCATTGGTGTCTATAGTGAACTTTGGAACGTCTCGCCTTCTATCATGATTTGGGAAATTTGGAAGGAAAGGAATCGCCGCATCTTTCGTAATCTGGATCTCAAACCTGAGAATCTTATATCCAAAATAGAAGCTTGCATAGTAGAATCTATTAATTCATACTTAAGAAAGGTGAACCTAGAAGAAGGCTCATTCTCCAACTGGGATGGCCTCATGAAGAAAACCTGGCCTAACTTGATTAATCCCCCTCTGTATTACTCTAAGGCTAATAAAGAGGCCAGGAAGAATTGTAAATGGAAGCCACCTCCCCCTGCATTGGTTAAACTGAATTTTGATGGGGCAGCTCGGGGAAATTCGGGTACAACCGAGATTGGATGCATCATTCATAATGAGGATGGGCTTTGGATTGCCAAAAAAGCTCGGTCAATTATGCCCACATCCAATAATATAGCTGAACTCGAGGCCCTCCTCCAAGGAATCCATTTATGCCTTCAGCTTAATTTATCTAAAGTTTTTATCGAAGGCGATTCTCAGATTATTGTGAATGCTATAAGGAAACAGTCCACTCCCAATTGGGCACTCAATTCTCAACTGGAAGTGCCCCTCTCCCTTATAGACAAGCTTGATGACTATAGGATCGGCCATATCTATAGGCGAGGTAATCAACTTGTAGATCATCTTGCTAACTTAGGAGTAGATGGAGTTAACTCCATGATTATAAACAACGGTTACTCTCTGGCTCCTTAATTTCCTATTTTTCTCTTTGTACCCATTCTTAAGGTAGACTTATCTTTTAGCCTATTTAATTCTCATCTAACCCATGTTAACTATTACTAAAATCTACCTTAGCCTATGTTCCGATAGATTTAGTATAATTTTATCTTATTTAGTTTATTCAATTTTTTATCTATTTTTATATATTTGATACCCCTTGGCTTAGCATTAATAATCATTAGGCGAGATGAATGGTTGTGGTACCGTTCACATCATCTCGGCGCCAGCCTCGTATGTGTGATCGTCAGGAGAATTGTGTAATTATCTTCCCCATCATGGTCGATCACAAGCTCTAGCTCAACATTTATTCATCATTGTTTATCTACTTCTACGCATTCGCCCCTGTAGTTTATCTGTTGCCTTCCAAAAATTTCCGTTCGCATCCCCCGAGTGTTATCAGACGGATTCGGCTCTTCTCTGTCATCGTTGAGCATGGAATCCAATATAGCTCTCTTCCATACTTCAGAGAAGCGCACTATGGCCTTTTGTGGAGCAGTGAAACTGGAAAGATGGAATCAAATTCTACACCCAATGGATGACATGACACGGTTTGCAATCAACAAAGCCCTGGGTGAAGGGGTTTTTGATTATCAATACACTTGGAGAACAACTAGTGACATCATTGGGTCATTCATTGGCTGTCTGGTAAGAGCCAAAGTTCAAGCAGATATCATAGTAAGGCTTTGTCGCGACCTGTTTGTCCCCTCTTGGAGAAAGGGGCTTGAACAAGTGGTTTATAGTATAGACAACAAATTTCGGATTCCCTTCCTTGAAAAATATATGAATCTTCCACTTGGTCATCCGGACCTAGACACAACCCCCCGCCACCAATCTCTGGTCGTACGAGAGAACTTTACATTTTATCGTGAGTGGACAAAGATGGAGGCTAGCCTGAATTTTCTTCTTCGCTAGAGGGGCATCATTCTTGAAGATAATGTGGAATGGCTAATTAATTATCTTCATCTCTTTAATGCCTACATCCAGGGCAAGGTGACATTCGAGAATCTAAACGATTTGGACTTCAGCACTCCAAATGCAGAAAGAACGAGCAAAAGGAAAGTTGAGTTTGAGTTCCCGCCGAATCACCAAGTGGAACAATTCAGCGACATTGCGGATGTGATCATGGTCCAGTGGCATGAAGGCAGAGCTCCGGTTGAAATATGGTTATCCCTTAGGACCAGAATCATATTAGTAGGGTTTTTTTATATAGAGCAAGGAATTTTGTTAGTAGGCTTACTACTTTCTAGTTTAATATCTTAGTATGTTGCATATGTACAGACGTTATAACATAGCTTCTTTCTCCTAGTTTTTCCCTCGTTGTGTATGAGAACTTCTCGGTTTTTATATATAATATATGGCTACTATTAAGGATAATCTCAATCCAGGGCTGTGGAGATTCTGCTTTATTTTGAGGATTCGGTTTATGCATACTCTAAATGTGGGTAGTCTAAAAAATTCTGCTTTGGCAATGATCAGGTTGGTTCACACCTCTTAATATAGGTCTCTTTCTGAATATGGGTTGCTTATCTATTTTTTGCTTTGAAAATGTGTTGTTAAGTCTTTGGCGTATGCCCTTTGTTCGCGATCTCCCTCTTTGTTTAAAGCAATTAGTTTCCAAGTCACAGATCTGTTAACTTAATTGGTTTCTATATATATATATATATATATATATATATATATATATATATATATATATATATATCGTTTAGGTTAATCTCTTATGATTTAATATATGGACTCTAACTGGGGATGAAAGTCTTCATTTCTTGCTGATATTTTATGTAGTCTTTAGCTCGTTAGTTTTTATTTATTATCTTCTGTGATGTTATGGTGATAGTTGCTAAAGTTTCCTCTGGTTGACGGATGTAGTACAATAGGTTTTTTCTCGATATATACGGATAGTATGGATCCCTTTATTGGATTAATTTTTTTCTTTAAGGAGAGGGTTGTCCAATTGAAATCCTCCTGTAGATAAGAGTTCTCTATTTATTGTGGATACTCGGTTTGGTCCCTTGGTCTTCTCTCATTTTCCTAAAATGCTGCTAGATTCTGGTCAGGAGTAATATCATTTCAAAATCTTTTGTTATTCGGTTGTTTGACACTTTAGCATGTTCTCCATACGATCCTAGCATGATCTCATGCAGTGTGGCTGTGTTTTTCTTGGAAGCAGGGGTATGGATCAAATTTCTAGCCATTCCTCTGTTTTTGAGCTTCTCAGCTATCCGTCTTCAACCCTTCCCGTGATTCTCTTTTCATGCATTATAGGTTTCATCTCCTTGGTTATCTTTGTCCTCTGTTGTGTTTTTCTCTTTCTCCCCTTTTGGTAACTATTAAATTGCTTGCCTTAGTGTAGGATTTCTTCTTGCTTTGCTTCGAGCAAGGTGTCATATCCTTTATGTTCTCTCTAGTTTGAAACTCGTATAGCTAATTTAGCTTACAGGGACATATTTTATGGTTAAGTAGGGAGCATCTCATCTCATTTTGGTTTTCATTTAGTCTAATTTAGCTTATTTCTTGTATTTGTCTTTCACGGGAGGTTGCTTCCTTTCCCCTCAGATGGCATTTCTTATGCTTGTGTCTCTAATTCTAACCTCTCAACATGTTTAGCTGGTTGGCAGCCACTTCCAAACTTCAGATTCTATTCGTCAAAGAATTTATGGACTAAATTCTATTGAAGGCTGCGATGGATATTCAAACACAAATGCTATCATCAGGGCTATTGCACCTTATTGATTGTAACTTTGTATTTATAATACATTCATAGATTTAGGTCACTGGGGTATGCCCCTTTTATGATGTAATAATATAGGACATCTGTCCCAGGCAAGACTGGAGGTTTTCTTCTTCATTCTTTCCTACCAGTGCCCGTTTGAACGGTGCAAGCTGTTGTAAACTTTTGTAAATTTTCATTTCAATTAATAATAAAATTATCATGACCTTGGCCGTTTACCAATTTTTTTTTAAAAAATATTATTTAATTTAATAATAATATATTTAGAGATCATTTTTAAATTAATGCTAAATAATATTATTATTTAAGTTAATAAATAGTTATCAAATTTAATGTTCGAAAATAAATTTAGAAGTGGGAAAAGAAATTAATTTATTAAAAATTTCATGATTGCATGATGTGTGCATGAGATTTAATTTAATAATTAATCTAAAAAGAGTCAAGTGAAAATTAAAATAAAGTAAATTAATTAATTAATGATTGTGCATGGAAAAGATAAATAAAAGTTAATAATGAGTTAAGAGTTGTGACTAGGGAGTTCTTTGGGGTGAATGCACAATTAGTGCCCCGATTTTTGGGAGAGAACTTCATATCACAACTTGGGGGTTCATTTTCAATTCACCGTGAATTTTGGAGAAGGAGGGAATTTTTTGGAAAAGAGGAGGTTCTAAAAGGAGGGATTCTTCTCTACAGTTTTCTGAGGTGTGGCGAATTAGCATCAGTGTCCAAGTAGACACTCATGATATTTACATATTTTAATACGCTCTTTTCTTTCCTGTCCTCATCGTGTCTGTTGAATGTGTTTCTGAGGAATTCTTGTGACAAATGTTTTCAGTAATCTTCTTTTATTGGAAAATCATAAGATCTGTATAACCCTCTTTCAATAGATTAGTAAATGAGAAATTTACCGAGAAGGGTTTGAATTTAATTGGAAAACCTTCTTAAAGAAAATTAATAATATAGGAAAAATATGGGTATGTTGTATTTCCCCATCAAAATAATTCTAGTTTTGTTAAAAAATAATAATAATAAATTAAAATATATTTGTTTTATCTAATTTCGTTATTTATGAAATTATTATGAAATGGATTCATATCTACTTGGGCGAAACGTTTATATTAAAAAAAAAACATTTATATTAGAAAATTTTAAAAAAATAAAAAATTAAATAATATTTTAATGGCAAAGGGGGAGGCAATTACCCCATACCCCCCCTGTCGTGGCTGCAATAAGTACCTATCATTGCAGGTACTATGACAATAGGGGGTACACTATACCCACTGTTGCCGCAGGCCTTATTAACAAGTCGACAAGCTTAATAAAAATACACCTCCAATAATTTTTAAATATTATTTATATAATAAAGTTTATTAAAAGTTTTTTTTTATATAATTATAAAACATTTAATAAATGATATTTATTATAGTAATTAATTAATTTAAAATAAATTTATTAAAAAATTAATCAATGTTATAGACATTAGTTTAATTAAGATAAAAATTTAATTATTGTGAGCATTGGTGAGTAAGCTAGGATACCTTTTTAATTGTGAATCCGACTTTAGTAGAAATTACTAATGTTATATTGGAAAACAATAAGCATACTCAAACAAATATGGTAATTACCCTTAGTAAATTTTAGAGGATTGAACTCAAAATATGGGGGTAAAACCTTAATTTTTATTTGAATATAAATATAACTATAGGGTAAACGAGGATTCTTTAACTTGATAACAAGCTTTGACACAAAAACTGAAACCTCATATTTAACCCTACCATGTGAATCAAAATGAACCTAAACATATACTTGCATCTTGTATTTTATATGTTGTCTGTATTCTAGGGTTTGGGATTGACTAGATATTGTTGACCAGTTATAAGACGTCTACCAAAGGCTTAAGAGTTTTGTGAGTGTGGTATTATGCTGACTCGATCTTGATTACTTTTACTTCCATGGTATGTGATGTTATGCTCTATGTTGAGTGTGTTATATTGTTGGTTACTATGTTTCAGTGTTTTATGGGATAGCGAGATTTATGCTATGAGATACCTGATTTAACCATTTGAGCCATTGATCAGTATTATTGGGATACTTTCCAGTTGCTCATTGAGAACCGATGGATATTGTGATTTATCTTTGATGCTTCTCAGTTGCTTGCAAAGAACTAATGTGATTATTATGATTATCTTTATGATGCTTTCCAGTCACTTGTATAGAACCGAAGTGATTTTTACCATGATTTTGTGATTTTTGATTTCATGAGCCTAGGGTAGGAAATCTATTGCAGTGTTGGAAAGTGGCTTGCAATGGGGGTCGAGGCCCTAAGTGGTTGCCAGGGTAACTCATTGTAAGTTGTTTAATAAGTGAAAACATTACACCAAATGACAGTAAAATGAACCTAATAAGAGTCTTTGTATGTTCTCACCCATGCCTTGAGAGCCAGTACAGACTAAGATAGGAGTAGAGAGAACGCTTGGGTGCGACCTTGCATTCCGTAGTATGCCTTGTCAGTACGAGAGGCTACTAGTGGTCGCATAGGGATCACTAAGGGGCTGGGGTGCTGAGAGACTACCAAGATAACTGTAGCATGATTCGTGCGATGACTTGCCTGCTTACATAGTAGGTTTCTTACGTGTGTTGTGTGCCTCTAGGTATAGATGTCGACCTATCTTGGAACCCTTTGAGTTAGATTACTTTTAGGATTTCCTGGACTTAGAGAGTACTTGTGATTTTGTGATTTGATATCATGTTTGGGACTTGAGACTATCTCCTCAGTGCAGTGGGAGTGGGCCATTTAGGTTCCACGCGGTCAGGTGGAAGTGCTTTTTCACTCTTACCATTGAAATTCGTCCGTAGTCATCGTGGCTGCAGCATTCCTTATCTACATTTACTTTCATTCTTTCTATGTATCATTTGATTGATGGTTATACTTTACGATGGATGGTTATATTTCATGATGGATGTTATATCTTTTGTGATGGATGGATGTATCATGTATGGTGGATGGTTTCTTTTATTTGCATTGTACCTTGTATCACGGATTTAAGGAGGATGATGTATTTCTATTTCTACATATGTATATTCTTTTAAGCCCTTCATACCTTGTGACATGTACAGTGAATGATTGAGCATTCCAAATTAATTTGCAAAGAGGCATTTTGAACAAATGTATATTAAATGGACATTGGACTTTATGATTATTCTTTCATATGGATGTGGTATTTGATGGACTTAGTATTAGATTAAATTTATATGTAATTCAACGTCTTAGGATCCTTAAGAAATGTAACCTATTATGTATGTTTTAGTTGAGTGTATGTTATTGCTTCTACAATTATGTGTTTGATGTGTATGTTACTCTTTCTTGTCTCAAAAAAAAAAATGTTCGCAAACTTAGTAAAACTCTAGATCATTTCTTTTGTGTCCCTTAGCGGGGCATTAACACAATGTGCATGGTCTGACGGATGAGCCAACAATATGTCTGCGTATATGGAAGGTAGAGCTACTCCTCGCTATCATCCTCTCCTCCTGTTGGTAATGTCACCCCCATCACTCATCGTTGTCATATGGTGTCCAGTCAAACATAATAATCTCATCCAGACATCTCTAAAATCTGATTGACTTGGTCGAGGTGTATCAATGGCCTATATCGACATGCATAAGGCTCACCCGGCTGTCGAGTCTCTTGCCTTGTAAGAGGGCATGTCACACCTATGTGCTCCAATGACCACGCCATCAACAATGTCAATCCTGGACCTATGGTCGATTGTGTCCTATAGGCCAAAGATCATGGTATAGGTGGGCCAAGTTAGTCTGACCCCAGTAGAAGACCATGCCATCATCCTATAAGAGAGTGCTCAACACTCATGTCTAGCTAATCAGAAACCCGTGCCTACCATGGTCTGGCACCATCCTCCATATTTGTGAAGCTAGATAAAGAGCACGTCGTGGAAACCTCTACTCTAATTCCTCCCTCCATGTCAACCATGATCTTTGGATCGGTAGCCCTTGTCATCAGTTCCGAAAGCACTCTCGTAGAGAGGCATTTGCACCCTCTAGTACATACTTCGAATATCTCCTGTGGATCGGCACTCGAAGAATCTACCATACATCAAGAAGAGTCACTATCACCTCTCTAGTAGGCAGATGGAAGCTAGAGGTTAGTGTATGCCACTGCTCTATAAGTGTAGATAGTTGCGCTAAGTGCGCCCTTAGATCAGGCCACTCGTGGACATGCTCCAACCTGCATATCCTCACGTGACCCCCACTCTACCTCTATAAGTGTCTCTCCTAGCACCATTGTCACTGGGTAGTGCTCCCATGATCGAAACGTCATTGTCGCCATTTGCAACATAGACATGCAATGGTTAGTATATCATCTATTTTCCTACACTTTTTGCTTATCTAAACATGGGGAACCTACCTTGTTCACCCCCCGGTCATCATGTCACCCAATTCCTCCGATTCACCCAAATCAGCAAAGACAACAATCAATGTAGACGTGGATTGGTGGAGATGCCAATCCAAGTAGATGTGGATTGGCAGAGACGAAAAACTATGGAGATGCCGATTTGGCATCTCTTGTGGCTACTAGAACATTGTTTGCAAAGATGATGAGATAGATATTATCATCACTGACCTCGTATCTGTACCTTATTTTCCCCCATTTGGCATCTACGGAGATGCCAAGATTCATCCCGTCATCTTCAAACTACAGAGATGTCGATCTGGCATCTCCAACAGCTGTTAGAATGTTGTTTCTGGAGACGACGAGACAGAGATCATCATCTCTAACCTCATATACGCACCTTATTTTCTCCCCTTTGGCATCTGCGTAGACAATAGGATGAAGCCTGTCATCTTCGAAGATGATAAGACAAATCCTATCGTCTTTGCAGCACCTTAGACCCTGTTTTGTTGTCTACAAAGACAACAGAGCAGAGTATTGTCATCTCCACCCCGACCCCATTTTCACCCTATTTAATGTGTAATAAATACCAATATTAAATGCATAATCAAAAATTTGACAAAAAGGGATGTTCGAATTGCCGATGGATCTATATCAGTTGATCATTGGTGCTCGCAGACGCACTCTCCAAGTTGTAGTCTCTTGATCAGATCCATCCTTTGCTCTGATTCTCTGCTCTCTGGGTGTGCAAATGACTCTTCCTTGAGCCTTTAGGAAGCTTATATAGGCCTACGGGACTCCTTTTTGAGCCCATACCCTTTCCTTGGCCATGTCGACCCCTATTTGTCCTCAAGTCATGCCAAATGTTTATCAATGTCTTTTTCTTACCATTTTTTTTTTTATAAAGTCCTTTTTGCAAAAAAAATGCACAATTTTCTTTTTTTTTTTGTTGCTTTCTTTTCATGAAGGGGCACCCTCCTCCCTTGTCACTATGACACAACTCCTACAACTCCTATCCTCTCTGAGGCAACCTATATTTTCTTTTCTTTGATATACTGTCATCCTGACATCACATCAAAGAGGGGCAAAATGTAGACGATCAAAATCATCCCAAACACTATATTAATTCATTTAATATTTCTTTTGACATTATAATTCTTTATTAATTAATTATATTTGTCATATTCTTCAATTTATTTAATTAAATAGGTTCATTTCCCAAATGTATTTAAATTTAATTTGAATACTTCTCTAATGTATTAAATTTATTTAGTGCATAGTGCTCCATAAATCCCCTTATAAATAAATCTCAATTTATTTAATTCTCTCCACTTTATTAAATTCTATAATCTTGTGATTAAGTTAAATCCTAATCCCATCCTAAAACATAGTGTAGATCCATCACTCTCATCCTTTTAAGCCTATCTATTAATTAATCCCACTTAGCTTATTCTAAACACCTTTTAGCTGCCAAGTGTTTGCTCACACGTGTGAGAAACTCAAGATCCAATAAAGCTTCCATTTCATTATTTTATCCAAAAAATCTTACACTTCTTACACACTTGTCCCTCTTTCATTTCTCCAAAGTTTCTCCCACATGTGTGAGCAAACCTTGAGCCATCACTTTCATCTAAAAAGCTAATGTTGACCTTTGCATCGCTTGTCCCCTTAGTCCATGTGTCTCCCTTGTGGCACCTATGTGGATGCCACATAGATGCCACCTCCCCAAAGCCTCTCTTAAACCTATAAATAGAGCCCTTATTTCAAGCATTTTTCATCTTCCTCATTTGCATTGTTATCATGCTAGTATTGTTCTAGAGATTTTATGCATTGTTACTAATATTTGGTAGTTGCTAGTTCATTTGCATTTGCATTATTAACTTAGTTTATTTATTGCATCCACATTCACCTTCCTTGAGTGTTTTGAACATGGTTGTATCCATAGCCATTGTTTGAAATACTCTCTTCATATCTAGGTAGTTCACACACTTGGCATTTCATTTTTAAATATA
Organism: Cupressus sempervirens; assembly: GCA_028749045.1. Classification (NCBI taxonomy): domain Eukaryota; kingdom Viridiplantae; phylum Streptophyta; class Pinopsida; order Cupressales; family Cupressaceae; genus Cupressus; species Cupressus sempervirens. The sequence continues at coordinate 4,187,226 of CM053791.1, forward strand.
TTGGGATTCAATAGTTATGTTTGGGAGAGCACATTCACATCCCTCCAATCTAAAGCACACCAACAAGGCCTCTTATGGGCGCTCTCGTTGAGCTGCTTTGAAGTTGCATGAAGACATTTATTTTCGGTTGTATTGAGTTGTTAAACTCAAGCATAGTGTTAGTTGTATTTTGCTTTCTTTTAGATATTTTATATACATGTGCAACTAACATTTGTTTGTTTATGCGTGCTCCCGACAAGTTAAGTTTTCTTGCATACACATAGTTTGTGCATATAATTAGTGTACCTTTATCTTAATTTTTTCTTAGATGGAAGTATAATTGATTATTGTACTTTAAAATAGCTAAATTTCCTCTATCTACATGATGTATATTTCTCCTTAAGTTCTACATCATACAGTTAGAAATATCAATCAGCATATTAATTAAACATCTAATCATGACTCACAATTAGTACAAAGAAACAAAGCTTAGATGTCATAGAAATCAGATGCACAAAATCTTTGAAATTTAGTTATTTGGAAACACAGGAAGTGTACAATTGATTTTTATAAATTGATTGATTCATCAAAGATGGAATATAATTTTTTCTACAATGACCTTAGGGTAGAGTGGTTCCCAAAATCAGAATAGTTTGTCTCTTACATCAAATTATGAGTAAATCAAAATCATCAAGGTATAATCAATGCCAAGACTATTGCACACCAAATTTGAACAAGATGCAAGTTTGGAGTATCATTTGGTTCCAACAAGCATTAGATTTCACCAACCCTCCTACACTTTCCAACAAGAGTTGTAGGGCAACCAAGTTCCTACCAAAGATGGTATGGCGGGATGGTAAAAGTTTCATGCTAGAATGCAAAGTTTCTAGGTCTAACTATAGTTGACGAAGCTTTCAAAATGGTCAAGCATATATGTGGTGTTAGGGATCTTTCTAAATGGCCAAGCTTCTATTCTGTGTTCAAGCTCTACTTCTCTTCTTGTAACCTATATTTTTTGACATGCTACCTCAAAGAGATGCCATTTCTTTCAAAATGATTTCAGATTGAGCCCAAAATGGTTCATGGAAGCTCACATGATCATTAAATTGATAAAGAACTTTCAAGCAAAGATAAAATATGTGAGTGCGTAGACAAAGTACCTAATCTCTTTTAACAAAGAAAACTTATTTCATAAAGTATAATGATTAGAAGTTTTGTTTGCAATGTGAGCATAAATAGAGAATATTTCAAAAAAGTTGGCATCAAAATGGAGACATAGGGAGCGTTGACTAGACTACATGTGATCTCATGAAAAATGTTTGACTAGATGCCTCAAATAATTATCACAAGAAATGAAGTAAAATAAGTCTAGAATCTGCACAAAAGAAATTGGTTTAAAACACTTTTAAAAAATTCAAGAAAGTGCAACCGATAGGTGTAAAGCCATGTCCCACAATCTCAACCAATGTTTTATTTTTTCGCAACTAATTATGGACATGCATCGAAACATAAAATGATTTTTTGTAGAGTTCAAACATAAACAAGGAACCCACCAATTGAAAGTAGCTCAACACATAGGTATCATAGCTAGAAATTTAAGAACAACCATTGGATCCGCATACAAATGTCACAATTACTTATTGTGGAGAATATTTCATTCTTAGATATAGTTGTGATCGTCAAACAACAAACATAAGGAAATGTTTGGAATTTTTCAAATTGTTTTAGTATTTTAAAAAATCACTTTTGGGGTGTTTTTGTTGATTTTTCCCCACCAGAACATTTGGGAGTGCCTAGGAGCAGCACCAATGCTCTCGTTGCCATTATGAACATGGTCCTATTGGGTACAAGAATAGGAAATTATTGAAAGGAACCAATAACTTGTATCCTAGTAACATTTACCTCAGCGTGGAGTCCTTCTAAAAAGGTTTAAATTGTTTAAAAAGAGAATAGCTCATAATAGGACAAGGGAGGAATAGAAGCCCAAGGATAGGTTTAGGTAAGTAGATCTTTGTAGAGTTAATTAGAACTATCATCTAGGATAGCAATAAGGAAAATTGTCTTTCTTTCATGCTTAATGATATTGTGTATTTAATTCAAGAGGAGTGTGGGATGTAGACAAGACCGAGAAGGCTTTAGGAAATGTCTTTCATGACAAGATGTAAGGTACAACACATTGAATATTTTTTGTGATTGGCATAGTGAAAATGACTGTCACAAAACAATGTTGACATTAATGTTTCTGATATGATTGTGTTTGGAGAAGTGTATGGTGTTGGGCTTATTGAATGAAAAGTGCAACATAGGTTCTCCATGTGATAAGGGTTGGAGAAACCTAAATTCAAGATTTGATCCAATATTAGAATCTATACATATGAAATGTCCAATAGAAGTTGTTTAAGTGCAATCCTAAAACAATAAATGTTGATATGAGTGAAGATGATCTAGTTGTAATCAAAAGTCTAGGTATTGAAGTGTAGAGTGTAGTGGATCCTAGGAGTGTGTTTGCAAATTGTTGGGTCTTGAAATGTAAGGTTGTTTGTGTAGAACTTGGGAAAGATCCTATTTAAGAAAAGTGTTGTTACAAAACAAATGTCCAAAAGATGAGTTCCTTAAGATTTGTGTCGCATTCATTACCTCTCTACATAAAAAATGAACAATGGACACAACATTCCCTTGTAGAATATCCATTCCACTCACTTTCACCCATTTTCACGCATACATTCCCACAAAAATTCATCATTAGACTTTGACTAGAAGTGTAATAGTGTCTTGAAGTAATTTCTCTTGTAAAATGTATGTAGAAGCTCCAAAGAATGAAGTCATAGCAATAACAATTATTCCATGGTCATCTTTATGAAAAGAGAAATGATCTTATAAAATGAGATCATTGTATTGAGTGTGTCTTATCCTCAAGAGTTTAGTGTCATAGTCCAAATAAAATAAGCAAAGATTGTTATACAAACAAGGGCAAGATAGTGGTGGTAATGAATCATTGTTACCACATATAAAGATCAATGATATGAAGTATTGTTTCAAACACACTCCTACGATCCACTACTTCTATGAGGTAATATTGGATACTTAATATATAGAGATCAATTTAAAGGAGCATCATCAAATCATGCAAATTTTTATATCTGGATCAAAATATCCAATTTCTACTTGTTATTAGTATAATTTTTTTAAAAGGTAATATATGCTTAAAAGATGAACTAATGTCCTATAGTGTCTATTTAGGCAAACACAATATCCACTACAAAAGATTAATTAATATCCTAGAATCCTCATCACCTCTAGTAATATACAGTAGAAAAGATGAAGAGAGGGATTAACAACATCAAAAAGGTAATAGAGAAAAAAAGTAAAAATACTTCAATTGTTGATATTAGAGTCCGTGTTACATTTAGAATGTTCTTCCCAAATTGATTTTGAATGTTTCAACCAGCTCCTTAATGTCAACTAACTTAAAATTGACAACTAGCACATTAGAATTAACTAACCCATAAGCATCAACTAGTACATTACTTCTATGATCTTTACATGGTTTTAATACTACTGTCTAGTCTCACTACCTTCCAAAATTCTCATAAGCTACTTCACATAAGTCAGTTACATTTTTGGGTAAGTTGCATGAAGTTGTTATGCATGTATTTTGGTAATTACAACTTCAAAAGGCTATCATACTCACATCAATCACTAACAGCCTATGTTTCAATAAGAAAATTAAATTTGCAGAGCATTTTGAGCATCCCATTTTTAATTTTTCAAGGTGTCACCTTGTTCAACATGAGTTTGTAGTGATTTTCATTGTTATCTGGGGTATTGCCGCAAAGTTGTTCCATTTCCCGTAGCTCTTATCAACAGATGAAATCTATATCGAACTTGCAACTTATACAGAATTAGATCATGCTTTTGGATGCAAAATAAATTTCAGGACATAAATACTAGAACAATGTATTTTGGTATAGGAGGCTAAGGGACACTAATTGGGTCACATGGGGGATCCAAGGAGATATGAAGACCAATAAAGCCTATAAGATCATTTTATAATGTAATTTGGATTTACAAGCCATTTCGAATGCATATAGGGTCATGTTATTCAATTGTAGACAAAGTTTCCATGAGGAGCAACGTAGGCCTAATAGGGTGTAAGGACATTTAATGGGATTAGGAGTTCAACCTAAGAATTTTATCAATAATTCATGTTTATGAGTTCTTTGAATGGCCATTTACATGTTATAGGTTAGTCTTTAAACATTAGATGCTACTAATGTGAGTATCTCACATCCTTTACTTCACACCCAAACACACAAATGCCAATGGAAGTTGCATAACTTGTTGCAAAGGTCATCTTGACACATTGTTTCATGGAAAATAAATGACAATACATTTTGTAATTAAAATAAAAATAGAAACTTTAGAATGCAGGAAAGTAGATTTGGAGGTTTGGAGAGTATCTCTAAGAGGATATGTGGTTTGGAAAGTTGTAAATACCATAGAAGTAGACCATATTAATTGAATTCCCTCAAAATTGAATCAACAGAGGAAAAAAGCATATGTGAAGTAGAAGGAAGTCATACGTTGGAAAATAAGCAATAAGTAAGAAACATACGTGAGGGGTACCCTCAATTATCCTAGCATATGTAGTGTTAATAGTAGTACACTTCCATGGTCACAGATTCAGCATCATAACTACTTACCGCCCCTTTCCTTTTTGTAAATTCAAATATTAACAAACTAGTTGCCTCTTTTTTCCTACCATGAGCTAAGTACAAATGCACAATTTGATGCTATGTTATAGTATTCGAATGGATTCAAAGCATTAATTCTCAGTATGTTAAAAAGTGTTAACAAATCATAACCAGGCAGTCTGTTGAGTCTAGGATGTCAAATGGGGTTGGCATTAAGCTTCTACCTAAAAATCATCACGATAGCCTTGGAATTTCAGGCAACCATAAATTATATCATTAGTTTCAATCATTAATTCTTTTGAAACATTCCTCGTGCACTTGAACCTGCGATGCATAACAACACTACCTAAACACAAGGTTTCTAGACGGTATGTGTTAATCTTTTAATCAACTTTCCTTACGTAGTTATATTGTTGTGTTTCTTAATTATTATTAACAAAAATAGATTTCTAGTAGTATAACTAACTTAAAAAATCATTAAAAAGTTGAGACATAAATTCTGACAAAGTACAAACTGTTGTGTTATAAATAACTTTCATTGTATGGTATACTGGCTGTTGATTTATTTCATGTTCTATTTTCCTGGTTTCTGGATTACACATGTTTAGTTTTTTAATTCAAATTTCCTCGTGTCCTGTGTTATATTGTTGTGTTTCTTAGTTATTATTAACAAAAATGGATTTCTAGCAGTCTCCTTGTTAGAAACAAGATTCTTCCAGCTTAGCATCTAGAACTCCCATTCCAAAGGCCTTCAAGTTTTTTGAATTTTTATTTGCAAGAATTATAGATCAATAGATAATCACATCTCTATCCATTAATTAATGTTATATCATAGTGTATTACAAGGTTGTAAAACACATTGCTTCTTGGATGTAAGATTACTGACAAGAACAGGTTGCTTTGCTGGTTACTGCAAGGAATGAAAGTCATCTGTTACAATTGCAGCATCAACTGATGTTGAATCAGAGGAAGTGCCATCCTCAAGGAATAGGTATCTGATGTAAAATTGTAACTCATTTTTGTATTCTCTTGCACTCCTTCGATGTTCTAAATTCTTACACAATCAAATTCCAGAAAAATGGCATGCATTTCCATATTGAGACATTTAATATTTATTCTATCAGTAGCTGTTTCAGTTTCTATTATTATTTCTCGAAAGTCACCTAATAATTGATCTCTGTCTTTAGCTATTTAAATAGAGTTCTAATATGATATATGCATAAGTTGAAAATTTAAAGAAAATTTTGCTCCCAAACTAAATGGCTTTATTTTAAAAATATGAGGTCATACTGAAGGAGAAGTTGTCCTATTTTATGCCACTATATCTGTTCTATTACAAGAGAGTTGAAACTGTCAACAAGTGAATTGAAAATGGAAGAACGAAGGATGTTTTTAAAGGCTAAAAGGTCACCTATAATGAAGAGATGTTAATAATAATCTTAGATGGCAATCCTTTCAATACATTTTATTATAGAATATAGACATACAGATAGACCATTTGTCCAATTTTTACAATAGCCAAATCCCATATAAGCAAGTGTGAGGTACAACCCATAGTTGGAAAACTAAATTGTTGGATTCATCCTAGACAGGCTGGATCCAGATTCGGATGTGATCCTTGCAGATCTGGGTAGGATCCTTAATTGTGCTTGTGGATCCGTCCGGATTTGTGTAGGCTGCGGATCCTAAGGATTCAAGCCACAGCCTGAGAATCCACAGGCAGAATTAAGGATCCTACCTAGATCCTACAGGATCCAAGCCACAGCCCGAGGATCCTCAAGGATCATAATTTCATTTTGTAATTTAGTAATTCAATGTGAATGTGTTGATTTTCTTTATAATTCTGAAAATAAATCAATTATCAAGTACTAGATTCATAGATCCATACTGGAATCATAGATTCATACTATGAAATGATTTACTTTTAGAATTATGTCTATTTCTCTCATTTTTTAGTCTATATACAAACACACATGAATCCTCCACAAATCATAATTGGGAAAAAAAATCCTGAATCCACGGATCTGATTCATGTGCCCGAATCAGATTCGTTTCATGAATCAGCAACTAAGCCCAACATCTATAAATCTTTGTTTACGCATTGTTTCTATTGTTTTGTTATGCATCTTGCTAGCAACTCTATTCACTCATGGATTATTATAATGAATATACATATTGATGGACCCCAAAATTTTTGTCTCCATTTGTGACATGATGAAATGATTTTTGTCAATATTAGAAAGCTTCATTGTTGTATGAACAAAATGAGTATTAGAGGCGATTGAAATACATGATAGATTCATGTCCTCTCTCGATTATGTTGATAAGCAACGTTTTCTAGAGCAATAGAAAATTGGGCAACTAAAGCATAGAAATGAAATCTAGAGGAGACTAAGATGTTTTTTTTAAAGAGTACACCCATGGAAATTTGTAATGATTCAAGAGGAAAATTCGTCATGATCCTGAGGTGTCTTATGGTTCAGATTTCTCCATTATTTGTTGAGGTTATCCTCTGCTATAGCAAAGGGCATTAGCTATGTATATATAATAGTATCTATCTGAGGCAGGCCCTCTAACAACAGCTAACTGTTCAGTTGTTAGAGTAATGGTAGAATATGGAGCCATTTTATCTTCTGTATGTTGGTACTTCAGCAGTATTATCAGATATATTTCCCATAGTAATTGCCCATTCCAGGATCAATTAAGGCACTGACAATGGATTGCTAGATACACCTCTGAATGGGTTGAGTGTGAAGTTATATCTGCGGAATGGACATCCCTGTACATCAGAAAAATACACTATAGAAACTAAATATTTTACCATTTTTTTCAATAGTATCATATCATGTTTGAGAATCTAAAAAGCTTTACGCATTCCCTTGCAAGAGAAGGAAATGGATTTGACCACGCTCGAAAAGGCAATATACTTAAATTGGGAGGATTGTAATGAGGCCAGTGCAAAAGTGAAAAAGGAGGACTTAGAGAAATTCAGGAGCAAGCACTTCATGTCCTATATCTTGAAAGATTCTCAAATTTCTGCTATAAATCAAGCAGTTAATGCCCTTCTTCTGATATAAAGCTTATACAAGGTCCCTCAGGAACAGAAAAAACCTAAATGCTGATCTCACTTCTTTCTATCTCAAGTCATAAGATGTTCAGAGTAATTGTGTGCACACCCAAAATGCAGCAATATCAGAAACTGCAGTGAGGTTCTTCAGGATAGTCACAAGTCCATCTGGAAGTTATTCTAATGAAAATTAATGATCCTTGTGTCATGAATTTGGGTGAAATCGTATTGGTAGGGAATGAGGCGAGATTCAACCCAGATGATATTTTTAATATATTTTCCTTAAATATTAAGTGTTACCTATCACAGACAGGATGGAGGAAAACAGGAATCGGAAATTTTGATCAATATGGTTGAATTTTTAATAAATCATAATGATGTCGAAGAAAATGCCCGAAGAGAATGTTTTTGCAATAACAGCAAAGGTCTGGGAGAAGCAGAAGAGCTAACAAGCATAATTAATGAGAACATGCTTAGTAATAAAAAAGATATAAAGAAGGTTCCTTGTGTACAGAGAAGTGTGTGTATCCCGTTGCTGAGAAAGCATTTGTCCGGTGAAAATGATATTGCCCGCATAGCCCAACAGTTCATATCGCGTGATACTATAGATTTTCTTCATCAGCAAAAGGGTGTATGAATGTCACCGCACCATTTGACCACCTGATTATTGGCAAAGCAGCCCAGATCAATATATTGAGCCCGGTACAATATGCATGCTAAAGGCAAAAGGATGGATGGATTTGCTGAATAAGAACCGCTCAAGTGTTGTTCTTCACCAATCGTTGAGGAATTTTTATCTAATGTCTTGCCATATGTATGCAGGTCTCAAGATGCATGCCGGAATTGAAAGGATGCACACTTCTCCATGGAGATGAAGGCTCCGGTCATACAGGCCCGACAGAGAAATGGATCGAATGCAGACCGGTTTAAAGCAAAGATCGAAGATGGGAAGCTTCATGTCAATGTTTGAACGTGTACCAAGCCTGACTGCCTCTCGTGGATCATCTAGAGTTTGCAGCATCGATACTCCCAGCAGATGTTTTAAGCATTTGGAGTTACACGTTGGAAGAAGGAGCTCTCACAGATTTGGAGCACGGGAAATCAAAGCGGCTAAACCATTAAAATTAAGCTTCTTCATCATTTAAAGAACATGAAACATTAATCGCTAAGTTAGAAATTATGCTAAAGTTTTGTGTTTATGAGGGGGTGCGATATTTCATAAAACAACCGACACCCTTAGCTTCTTTATAAATATGTATAGTGAGAAAATCAAAATATACATTCATTTTTCCATACTTGAACTTTTTTCTTAGCCTGTCTTATGATATATTATATTTTATCATCGGCAAAAGAGTGACTTGTTGAACTAAGCATGTAGATGGTGGATTTTTGAGTCAATTTCATTCGGTCCAGAAAAATTTGCTGTGGATAGATCATCTTTGAGAGTGTCTCTACTTATAAATTTTTCCAGCATAATCTGTAAGCGCATTTATTTCTATTTGCATTAGAGTTTAACTTATTATTAAGTTGTGTCTTTTATAAATATTTTAATATTCAGATAAGTGGATTGGATCATTATCGCATTTTAAATTTGATAAACGTAAATATTGTGAAATAATTTATTGTTTCCGTATTTATGTCTAATTTGTCTCAGTAGGAGTTAAAGTGCATTTTAGACTTATTTAAAATTGCATTTAAATAATTGATCCATTGCATCTGATTATTAAAATTGTTTATAGTTTAATATATTGTACTTTATAAAATTGTACGTTTCAACTAATAATTTTGACTCTATTGCCCATCTAATTAAGCACTGGTCTTTTACTCTTAATTTATAATCCATATGCTGGCAAATGTCCTACTTCTTGCCTTTGAGGAATAAAAATATTCGTCTATTGCATTAATCTACATTTATACTTTATTTAAAATATTATTTCAATCGTTAGCTTTTGTTCTCAGTTCATAAATCGCAAGTTTGAAGTTATCCTATATTTCTTGCCATTTGGAAAGCATTTATTGTATTCACGTTCTAATTAATCTGCTTTAAGCGTCTTGGATATAAGCCTGTTGTCCAGGATCAGGTACACCTGCCTTGGTTTTGCAGAGCCGAAGTGCAGGGAACTCGGACCTTGTTGTTCAGTTCCGTCAAGTTGGCCTTAACCAGTTGGATATCCCAGCATCGAGCAAGCAAGGCTCATAGGATTCCAATCTGCGGTTTTGAAAACCAACACATATCAGTCCTATTCTTTCTTTTTTTGGTTCAAGGATGAGCATTCCTAAGTTTGCAAATACACATGGTTTCAGTATCTGAAGATGTTAGTTTGCATAAACTTGTGGTTTTATTTTATGTGGTTTTTATTTGGAATTAGTTTAATGTTTATGCATTCTCACCCTAAGCCCAACATTCTTGTTAATAATGAGATAAATGAAGGATTTTAAGTTTCTTAGGCCATAAATAGTTGCTTTATAATTCATGTTTGTTTTTTGAATAAAATATGGGGATCAATTATAGTAGAGCACACCATCATGCCAACAAGAAACTAAAAGTGAAAATCTGTGCAAATACATGCAAGAGTGGTTTGTACTAAAAAGTAAATAAAATTTTGAACTAAATGTATTATCATACTTTCTTATGAGACCTTAGGACTAAATTTCCTTTTGCAGGAAATGTGGACTCTTATGCTCATCAAATAATATCCTCCTCTTCATTAAATTCAGACAAAACTGGAGACACGGATTGGGGCTGATTAATTTTTATGCAGAAACAAATCACCTAAATTCCATACTTCTGCATAGGACAGATTAGATTACTTATAACTTTTTCCCACTTCGAATGGATGTAGAACAAGAGTGTGAGTCTCAATAGCTTTAGCCTTTGGGTGAAGTAATATGAATGTTAGATAACATCATATTCACCATTGTCCTTTTTGCAATGGATGATTTTGAGAGAGTCGGGAAATTAGTTCTGATGTCATCTCCCATTCCAAGAATTGACAAGGTTGTAGTTATTGAGCGTAGCCAAGCCAACCTCTGGCATCCAGAACCTTCTCTTCCCGCTGAGGTATTTAGCAAAATATTTTTATCAGGACATTATGCCATATCCAACTTTACCTTGTTCTAGTCATGTCCCCCATTTTAACGTTTTCTTCTAAAAGAAGATTCAACAAATAAGATGATTATAAATAAATAGACAGTAGTAGACAACAATAATAATACAAACTAAACGAATAAATAATAAATTTATAAATAGAAAAGCTATAATAAAAGTAATAATAATTCAAATACCAAACTAATAAATATAACAGTTTTATTATATAATGAATTTCAAATATATTAATATAAGTACTACTATAAATAAATATAAATATATGACCAAAGCTTACAAATATAATAATAACAATTATAAGGATTAATTTGTTTCCATCATATCTTTAATTGTATGTTTAAGGAAACCTACATGATCTACAAAGATAAAATAAGTACCGTAATATCTCACAAATTACATACCATGACATCATTCCCTTGATTGACTTTGGATATAAAAGATCAAGATATAAACTTCTAAGATTTATTAATGATGCGGAGACCCACAATCAAAGGATTGGATTTAGGATTGGAATTTCACCACCGATGACAACCTCTGCAATACCTACGATTAAGCTGAAGAAATCAAAAGGCATGGTCAGTGGTTACAAACCCAAACATGGATGATAACATTGTAATGAAATAACTTGCACAATAGATGAAATATTATATAAATACTTGATAATATCCGACAGTAATAGGCCACTTCAAGGGGGCAACCTCCAAATATCTCCAATGAGAACACACTTCACAATATGATGTTGAAATAAGACTCACAACCTCCTATATATACCTAATTATGCTTAGGTTGAATAGACACAACCCTACATAACACCTAGGCCGACCTACTTACCTAAATGATAATATAATAATGATAACATGACTTAATTAAGGATTAAGATAGCCACAAATTAAATATTCATAACCCTATTTACACCAATATAAAAGGCGTAGCAAACATATTAAAAAGAATGGTTTTCATTACTAACAATGATTATGATAGAAGTATTAATCTATTGCATTATTTTGGGAAGACACATCTGCTCGCTGCTCAGAATTGATAAGTATATTATGGGGATTGATCCATTCTATCAAGGGGGGGTTATTACTTCATACAGTAGAACTAGGTCGATTCACCAGATATGAGATGATAAGTTTAACCTTGGGCATAAACCGATCATGGGACTCTCAACTATGGTGAATGCAAGTTGAATGCAATAGTTTCCAAGATAGCTTCAGAAATTCAGGTGTGGACGGCATGAGTGATCAGACACCAGTCATAAAAATGAGAGATAAATCATTAAATAATCAACAGTGAAATAACTGACACAACTGGCATCGAACATATCAAAATTTTCCTTAAAACACATAAACCTTGATTCTGTTGTTTAGTGTGGAGCCTAATCACCCAAGTGGGAGATTGTTAGATTATGGTGACTAATCAGGGAAGTACTGTACATACTTCATAAATAGTGGGGTTCGGGCCGTGGCCGACATGGTAGCCGACATATTATGGCCGACATATGGCCGACATGTTATAACCCTAAAGCGGTTTAATACTCGTATACAAGGGTTTAGGGTTGGGTATTTTTCATTATGTTGTGATGCGAAATTGGTTCTTGCGGCGGTATTGAGTTGTAAGGGATTACGGATTGTAATCAGGTTGTAATCACTAGATTGTAATAAGATCGGACTTGCTGTTTTGGTGGACGTAGCCCAGAAATTGGGTGAACCACGTTAAATCTTGGTGCCTTGTGTTCATTTCTATGTGATCTATTATTTTCTGTTATTGGTTATATTTGCATGTAGTTTTTATTTCTGTCCGTGGTTTATCCTAACAGATTCCCCACTATCAAAGGTGGAAAGAGTAAATTTGGTGGATGAGAAAAGTGGACATGACAGAGAGAAAATAAAATAAAGATTGTGAGAAAGCATGAACCATCAAATAGGATTGGCAAATAAACAGTGTTGAGTGGACAGCCAACGACATATTCCAAATAGGATCCATGAAGGACTAACATATATTCCTTATTCATGCTGGAATCGCAGCAGAGTTATAACACAAGAATTAATCAAGGGAGCCGCTGAAAGAAAACAAATAGTATTTCACACAGCGACTAGCATAAGGCATTAAGATAACGTAACCCATACATATGACAAGAAAAGAACGAAATTAAACTAGAGACAAATTATAGATAGCATACAGTAAACCAAAGTGACGATGTGGACTAAGGCCTAATAATAAGAAGTTCCATACAAAATTCAAAGCATAGATTCTGAGGAGAAAAAGAATTAATATAAATCTGAACAGTAAAGGCAGAGGTTTCAACATTCATTCCTTAATTTGGAAGAAGGGACATCTCAGTTTTAAGACATAGATCTATGATCTACAAACTAGTTCAAAGGGGATTTCAGAGAGCAGCTCACTGAATCACATAAAGGGTCTGGAACAGGATGGTTAACAGATAAATGTCCAATACATGCTCTTTTCCACTAGGTAAAATATTCAGGAGAAGATTAAGTAGCATTGAAAGTCACTACCATATGGCCTATCTAGAAACAACAAACATTGATGTCTGCAGAATGGAATGTTTTTACTTTGAGATTTTGCTTCTGTAACAAAACCTCATCTGTTAATCCTTAAATGATATATCTATTTCCACTTGTTTTCTAGCCACCATTTATAGTGACTAAGACCATCTGTTGCTGGATAGATAAAAAAATGATTCAGAACCACACCCTTATGGATATTACTAAAATTCTCATTAGCAGGTTTACTACTAGATATCAAAGCTTTATAATCAACATATGGCTACCTTTATGAAATACAAAATATTTCTCTTCCAGAGAAACCTTGGGTACTAGGAAACTTTTCAACTGCACCTTTCAGATGCAACTTCCAAGAGCTATAAATCCACACATGCAAGTCAACTAAACTCAGCCTAGAAGAGCTAAAATTTAGATTAGAAATTTAGACCATGTTTAGAATACCTTCTTTCTTCAGATAAAACATGTTTCCTTAGAGTGTGTTTCAGATGCAACTTCCAAGAGCTATAAATCCACACATGCAAGTCAACTAAACTCAGCCTAAAAGAGCTAAAATTTAGATTAGAAATTTAGACCATGTTTAGAAACCTTCTTTCTTCAGATAAAACATGTTTCCTTAGAGTTGTGCACAAAAGGGTATGATGAAGCCCTAATTTTTGAAAATTAAGGCCTCCATTCAAGCATCCTATCTAATCCTTCATTATATGACTAATCTTATATTTTACCTTACATATCTGCTGATAAAGTGAGCAATCAGCAATATGCTGTCATAAGCATACAATCCATGCACATTCAAAGAGGCATCTGCTATGCATTAAGGAAGACGATGGTAGCATGAATACACCTTTTATGTGGATGTGAGGAGATAATGGAGAGTGCACTCTTCAGGCATTAAATTTTCCTGGAATGAGTGTGAATTCTTGGATGCAACAGAGATCTGATTCTTCTGTACTGGGGGTGCAATCAGATATTTACTAGGAAACAACTACTGCAACATCATGATTCATATCCTTCAGCACCAGGCTTAGAATTTACAAGAGCAGTTGCATCAAAGTCATCTTCTGCAACAACACTCTTTTCAAATTCCAAATGTTGGTAGTGCTTTGCAACACCTTCCCTCATCTCAATCTCAGTCACCACTTAGTTTTTTGTCATCCATGTGTTCGCCATTAGTATTTACAGATGCTAATAGAAATTTCTCTTCATCTGTTATAACTTCAAGCAGGTTTCCTCTTCAAAATATATTGAGCTCTTTGACTACAGAAGAAAGTTCTCATCATTTGAATTTGCCTAGAGCAGCAGCCTGCTAGAACCCTAACGCCTGGTATTTCTAGAAGAATGTCAGCTTTCTTCTGGTTCATGGGTCGAAAAGTGGTTATCAAATAATTTGGCATCCCGCCTTTCAGGTGGACAAGTTGAAGCCTTTCTCCTTTTTGGAGGTCAATGTGTTACAACCCAAAGTGAATCCTTAGAACAGTCGTATATTCCCACACCTTCTATGCCATTGCCTCATTTTCCATTAGGAGACTGCCCTTCAGAATAGGATGGACTTCATCCTAATTCTCAGAGTCATCTTTTGTTTGGTGTCAACATAAATTCACCGTCTTTGATTGTTCCAAGAACACAGTAAAACTTGAGGACAGAGATGACAATGCCATTTAATGTTTCTAATTTCTTCATTCCACCTACTTGTGCATCTGGTTCAGATTTTCCCCTGAATTCCAACATAGGTGTCTCTACTTGTTTGGACAAAAGTGGACTTTAATCTTCTGCAAAGGATTTGGGACAGGTGAATCCATCTACAAGAACCTTATAGAGGAAAAAGAGAGGATTTTATTATGAATGCATTCTTCCGTGCTTAAGAACTATGCCGTTTGTGAAGCTATTTGTGTTAGTGTTCTTATATGCGACAATATGCGAAGGCTTCTATCCAAGAAAATTATCTTTCTCCAAAGGTTTTTCTGCGTAGAGTCCCCATCCCACAAATTTTCAACACTTCTGCGGGGCCATGGAATTGCTTAAAGAATCTAACAGTCAAATACAAAGGAGCGGGCCTACAATATTAGCAGGATACAAATAAGAAGAGACCCAACCAACGAATGCTTCATTTGTTCTCTGACTAAAAAACTTCATTCATTTCAGTCTGGCCATTTGTTATAGATTTTGTATATTTGAGAGAATCCCAGGAGGATTGAAAAGCCACATGTACCATGATTGTTGGAAGCCTAAGGGTTTTATTTTCTTGTTCTATGGCATTTGAGTTTTTGGTAGAGGATTCTAATCAGTTGTGGATGCTAGTTCTGAGATCGATGATCATTCGTTTAGAAGTTAAGAGATTATTGTTTAACATTTCTTGGATGTCGTTCTTTTGAGAATAAGAGAGTAGAGCTTCCCGCATACAGCCGGGTCTGTCTGTGCCTGAGAAAAGAGCAAGGAAAAATTGATGTGGAAGAGCTGTAGCAGCGACAACCACAAATATTCTCAAACCCAAATGACAAGAGCGACATAAGATGTCCAAACACAGGAATAATTATATTTGAAAGGGTGCAATTCATGTTATTTGTCAACAATAAAATAAAATTTGATTAAAATATGTGAATTAACAAAAGGAAATGACTTTTCATTTGAAAGGTCACATCTACCCATGCAAATTCCATTTGATCTTTCTCCAAATTCCATGGCATAATCTAATACGATACATACTCAGAAGACAACAAATGCTATCCCTCTTTCCTGAAGTTTAATTCCAAGACATCTTTCTAACCAGTATTTAAATATTTCAAGACACATTGGGCTTATGCAAAGCATGTTTAACGAGTAACAATCAAGGAAGGACAATATTAATGCACACAGGATTGGATATGCAAAGCAGTCTATAAGACATATTTAGAAAATTTACAAGTTGCCAGTTCCTGATTTCTGCCTTCCTATTTACTGTTGAGGTTGACTTGGTGACTCCTCTATATGAATCTTAGCGTAAGCAACTTAACTATGTAAAATCCTGATAAAATTTAAATAACATTTTCTTAGGAACATTATCTCAGATATCCCTATCCAGATCAACATCTTTATGTAATTCCTCTGAGTCGAAAGGTCCTTTATTAATGGAAAGCAAGGCTTCTTAAATTGTATGGGGCTCTTATTCCCATTTAACTTCAAGGAAAATGTACAAGAATGCTGTTCAAAGTTGTTTCTATTTCCAAATTAGTATTTTAAGCTTTGTCCAAATGTTTCATAAGTAAGTTCAACAATCAACATTTTTTAGATGTACTCAGATATTTGATGAGATTTCAGGCTATTGTTTTCCCTTCATTGCTATTTGTTAGTAGCAAAGTGCTTTATTTTGTCTAATGCACTTAATTTAATTTTAATGTTTTTGGTTCCAATGTTCTTTTTCCTATAACTTTCTATTGCTAACAACGGAACTGTTGTAACCTTAGTCATATTGACCTACTCTTAGCCATCTGTGGACATTAATATACTTCGTTTCTTTTTGCCAAAGCTTCTTCAAAAGTGCCTTTAAAATAGTTCTCTTGTTGTTCCTTGTTACTATGCCAAGAACTCGAGTGATGTATGCCCGCTCATATGAAGACGCGTGAGCCAGCATTTTATATTTCTTCTATAAATGCATCATAGATGGATGAATTAAATGCATTCACTTTCTTTTATCCTTTGATATTTTCTGAAGGGTCAGTAGATATTTAAGTTGATTAAATATAGGAGGCAGCTAGGTTCTCCAATCTATGGTTGTCACACATTATAGGATAAGAATACTGGGATGCAAAAATGGGTGCGATGCCTGTTCTTTCAGGAAAATCTATTGTGCATCTGATAATGGGACATTATGTGGGTTCAACCTAAACACAAAGGTCAGGAAGACCGTGCATTCAAAGTTCAACATGGGTCAGGGAGCTGAAAAAGATATTGGAAATATAAATGTAAGGCTGACATTATCTCTTGTTGGATATCAAGATATTTGATTTCATAGTGTAACTCTTGAAGATGGCATTTTTCATCCAAGTGCTCTTCTTACATGTGGAAAGAGGCAGAGGTTGATATTTCTCTTCATTAAAACAGTCAATAAATTACAACATTATTGCCATGGCAAAAAAAGTTTTTACAATTAAAATTTCAGCTAGCGCTGAAGTCCTATGATCTTTCAAGTACTAAGGTTATGCTTTAGATCTAGAGGTCAATAGTTGTCAACATTTCTCAGATATGAGTTTCAAGTCAGTTAAGTACAAGTAATAGCAGCAACACGTTAGTTTCTTGATATAGAAACTATGGAATGGATTCTGGTCATTGTCGAGATTTCATACTGTCAGATGTGAAACACTTTGAGTAGATAACATTTATGAAAAATGTTTTAAGTACACATTTTCTTTTTACTCTCCAGACAACATCTAAGGATGTTTACATAAATTTTATTCCATTCCCTATCTAGGATGCTATGGTAAGTTGTGCATTCGGTGGTCCTCGTGCCTCTTTTAGTAAGCTTTATGGGACAGTTTGGTTCTTTGTTTGATGCCTAATGAATCTAATTATCATGACCATGGTCAAGAGAAGCTGAATGTGAAGCATGCAAAGATCACGGAATGAGAACATCAAAGAAAATAGTTATGCTGTTGCAACTCTAACTGTAAGACAAGATAGACAGATGAGGAACAAGGAAGGGCTCGACCATCCTTAGAGGACTCTCTGCCAACAAGTCAATGGATAAATCTACTTCTGCACAAGCATCATCAGATGTGATTGTAGACAAATGATGTTAGCTTAATCTAGAAGGGCTAATCCAATTTCAACATGGAATAGCATTGGGGCTTTTGGATACTCTAAAAGATGATTAGTTATATTTGGATAATTCTGGCCGTATGTGGTCTAAGGCCGGAGACGATCACAAAATGTTAAGGCAATAGGGGCTCTAGTCCACAAAACTATTGGTGTGGTTTCTTTGTCAGAGCAGTATATAATTGAAGAAGAAAAGAGTGAGATGAAGATGACTAATAGGACTGTATATTGTAAAGGCCAAGGAATTGGATGGAATAATTTTGCTAAACAAATTGTCCCTGTCTGAGTATCAGATAAATGTTCTCAAGAAGGGAACTATAGAAAGGATATGAGACACCTTCCAGCACTAGGGATTAAAGGATTAGATAGTGTCCTAAGTGCATATGATACAATATCTCCTGAGTGTGGTGGTATTTTGGGCTACAGAAGCCGTGAGAAATAGGTCTGGGTTGCTGTTCAGAAATTAGGTTCTGGTTCTTAAGTTATTGGAGATGATTTTGGAAGCTATGTGGGTTGTTGGATGTGGTTGTATCTTCAATTTTGGTATTATTGTGACTATTACAAACTATTCATTTCTGATGTAATGTAGTATGCCACTGGCATTTGTTCAGTTGGTAAAGCATAACAGGTATGGCAGAAATATGGACATAGATAGCTGGTGTGACCACGAAGTTTTATGACTACACAAATATGGTTGTAGGTTAGCTCTAATCCACCACCTTAGACCATCCACATGATAAATTTACAAGATGGCAGTTCCAGTATATAGGCTTTACCCTTTGACCCTTTGGAGGCACAAGTGGACTCTGGCTATAATGTTTGGAAGAGCTGGATTGTAAAATAAAGTTTGACTCTCGTGCACAATTTCTACCTTGAGAAGATACTTTGATTTTTATTTTCTACCAAAGTAATGAGCCAAATTTTGTAGGGACGTAGTTTCTTAGTTCAATCATGCCTAGAAATATTATGGGCAATATTTTTTGGCAATGTTTTTGCATGTCGAGGATAAATTTCTCTTTGCAAGGAAGTTTGGTGATAGGCTTGTTCTTATCAAGCTGCCTTCTGTGTTAGTTTACTGGATATATTATTCCATTGTCTATGAACAAAAGAAACAAAGTTAGATTGAAAGAAGACAACATCGGCTTGAGTTAAAAAGTTTTGCAGCATGTGTAGCAGTAACAAGGACAAGTGAATTCTTTAGATGACCCAGATGCCATGGTTGATGTTCCTATGCCTTAGCTTGTTCTAGATCCTGATTTTAATGATCTTGAAAACAATTGGATTGAAGAACATTTTAAGGAAAAGAAGGGGTGGGTTCCATATGAAGATGATGATAGAATGTCCATGGGGTTGCAGTTGGTCACATAATTGGGTTTTGTAGTGGTACAAGGAAGTATTTTGGTTATGTGACGATGGGCTCATGGTTGGGTGTTTTCTTTAGCATTGGGTGTATTTAATGCAAGTTTAAAGGTTATTCTTCATGTGTATTTTCATGTGTATTTTCATATGGACACTTTATATGGCTATTTTATTAAGCTTCCTTAGTTATTTAGGACGTGATTAGAGTTGGAGAAGTTCGTGTGTAGCTGAGGTAATTTATGGAAACACTTGTGGCAACAAATGGAATAGGTCATGGAGTATTTTGAGCTCCTTTCTTAGAATGATTATCACAGTTCAACCCATTTCTAAATTTACATATTTATGTTTAAAAGCAGCTAAATAAGAATTTCAACATTTTCTGAAGGGACTAGACCTCTATAGAAACTGAAAGATTAATAAAATAATAATTAAAGTTTAAAAAGTTAGTTTATAAAGTCATTCAATCCACAAGATGACTTAAGGTAGGACAATGCACTACAAAATTCCAAAAGCTAACACTTAAATGGCATTACGCCCTTTATAAGATTTCCTTAACTTAACTATAAATACACAAAAGAGATCTCCAAATGCGAAAAAAAATAAAGAACTCGCATTGCTCAAGACTTACTATGTTTAGCAAATTCCACAGTAGAATAAGCAGCGCATCTAGCTGTGAAGCTATTGAGCCTACTGCTGGAATTGAGTTTTAAAATTCTGTGATAGCGCATTCAGGGGTTACTCCTTCTTGCCCTTGTCCTATATCGCACACGTCTCTTATCATTTTTTGTTTCTATAATTTCCTTTCACCTCCCCGCCTTTCCTTACTACTATATCAAAAGCACAATCTCATAGAAGCATCTAGGGTTGGGTATAATCACTCCCAAAGCATGGCTGAAGAGCATCGTGAATAAAAGACGCAAAAAAATCCACTGACCTTGAAGGAGGGTAAATGAAAGAAGTTTTTTTCCAGTGCGGCAAAATATTTCCTCGCCCCTACTCTCAAACTGGGGCTGAATTTATTCCAGAATGAAAAATGGGTTGTTTTGATTAGTACAACCGCACACGGATATTTGTAGGCTCCAATTAAATGTAGCCTCAAATTAAATGTAGTTTCAAAAAATTGTAATTAAAAACATAGTGATTTTTAAATTATTAATTTTCTTTTAGCTATATTCTACATTTACATTCTTCAACCTTTCCCTTTTAAGTCTGTTTAGTTGAAATATAAACTAATTTATGTGCCAAAATAATTGAAATATAAACTAATTAATGTGCCAAAATAATTGTACTTCCCACCTTGTCAAAAAAAACTACATTTCTTTTGTCTTAAGACAAGAAAAGTAATTTGAAAAAATATTTTTATCTTTATTTAAAATAATTCAAATAATAATTTAAATATCTAAGACAAAAATCTAATTTTGTCTCAATTTTTGTTTGAAGCATCTTATTATGCAATAATGCACACTTCATTTTTCCCTTCTTGTTTCAAAGCTTATCATGAACAAATGGGGTAAACTGAGACATAAATGGAACCAAGAAAGAACATATAAATGTTTGTGGGAAAAATGGTAAGTATCATCAATAAGCATACACGTTACATTAGTTTTAAAAAAAAAAAGTAAAATGGAGAGTACGAGTCAAATTTAACCCCATCATGTCTATACTTGCCACCACTCGCCACTTAAGCTCATAATATTAGCAACAATTATGTCTATGAAATGTCCCTTTACTGATTTTGTATGATATTTCCAACCTTTAATCAGATCTTTAAGATCAAACAACTAATATCACAAAGATCCTCCAAATTTCTCAAGAAACCCCAAATCGGGTATGCCAGAAACGGTGCCAAAAGCTTCACAGCTTCACCTATTATTAATAAATTTGAAAATGGACATTTTTACAGAAATTTCAGCAGCATAACAGCCTACAAAATGACATTTCCATATCTGTATAGCCTTTACACAACAGTTCTCAAATGTAGGACAAAAACTATGCTCATCGGGCTCCCGAAATTAACACAAAAATGCCCGGAAACACCACAAAAACACTAATAATCTATCTCAGAAGTTTAATCACGTCCCAATACATATATTCAGCTCTATTTTAACACCTTAAAGTCTGAAATACAGCAGCAACCCAAACTGATATGAAATACTCAACTGAAAACACCAAACTCATAAAAAAAACACACCCGAAAACCCAAAAATCTGCACTGTTCAGCACAAAGGCAAACTATGTATGAGCATGCACATGGAATGGCTTCAAACTCCCATCCTTAGCCTTCCTGGAAACCTACAAACTCCCGTTCTTGGGTCTCCCTGGAAACCTGCAAACTCCCGTTCTTGGGTCTCCTTGGAAACCTGCAAACTCCCGTTCTTGGGTCTCCTTCTCCACAGGTTTGGCAGCCTCTGAAGAATAACAAGGAATGAGCAAAAATCAAGTTCTCCCATAAGCCCAAAATGCCTCCAAACCCCTTAAAAGAGGGAATAACCGTAACTCATGTCCAAGAGAGGTTAATGAAACATATTTTAATAATAATTTTCTTTTATTAGTCCAACGGTTTCCAAAGATTAACCCCCTTTTTTCGAAACTTCACTTTCTTGGGCCTGCCTACCTTAGCAAAGATTATTATTTTTTAATTATTTGAAAAGGGGACATGACAAGTCCTCCCCTCCCAAACATTGCTTGTCCTCAAGCAATGGCTGAACAATAAACCAATCAATCCACTTGGATCCCAAATGTAGTCATGAACTATACTACTACCAATTAACACAGGCTCCTGCAATATCCTCTGCAATATGACCAAGAGGAATCCATAATCAAACTGACAATTATAGCTCAACCGAACTGTGAAATCACCACTACCACAATAAAAAAACCCATGAGGTACAAACTCTTAGAACATCAGAACCCAAGTAAAGTGGACAAATCAAACTACCAACACAGTAAATACCATCACCGCATCCCACTAGCCTATACGGAATGTACAATCCAACTCTGCAACAATGGTGAATGCTCTTGAATGAAACTGTACCAAGTATGGAGAATCCACACACTGTACAACT
Organism: Cupressus sempervirens; assembly: GCA_028749045.1. Lineage (NCBI taxonomy): Eukaryota > Viridiplantae > Streptophyta > Pinopsida > Cupressales > Cupressaceae > Cupressus > Cupressus sempervirens. The sequence goes on from CM053791.1 coordinate 4,209,809, forward strand.
CCTACAGTCAACACAACTTTGCAAATCACCGGCCACTATCTCATAACCATAACTCCCATGCACTGCTGATGGTGAAAAGACATTACAAGATAAAGAGTAAGAAATGGAATCCAAACCAAATTTGTCTGCCATCAACTCCTCAGCACAAGGATCAAATGCTAACTGATGTACATACCCTGCAATATAATGTTGATAAAAAAAACCAACCTCAGTTAACAGCTCACCATGAAGAAGTGATACAACCCACTGTGACTGATCACCAGCTAAGTCAGGAGATGTCATAGCCAAAGGAGTAGAATCAATAACAACACCTGTTGAAGCATCACTCCAAAACTCCTGCTCTAAGTCATGTATTATCAACCTGTCAACTGCAGGACCTATCACCATGTCATGCCCATCACAACTCTCATCTCGAGGCATCAAACTATCCCATAACTGATGATAAGCACTAGGAACCAAAGTACATCTCTGTATCATCATCTCATCAACATGGTCATCAAAGGTAGATTGATGAGCATACCTCACAGTGTAATACCGATAGAATGCACCAATCTCAGTCAGTGGCTTAGACTGCAATCCAGATGTAACTAACTGCAATCGATCATTAACCAAGTTGGAACTGACTACTACCTCTGAAGACATTGCGAAGGGAGTAGTATTACTAGCAGGAACCATGCCAACTATCAGCTCACCAACATCACACATGGTCTTTGATACAACATCTCTAGTCTTTGTGCCATTAGTACTAGAGGTCACCACCATGTCAGGCACACCACAAAAATCTGCTATAGCACCCAACTCAATTGAACCTAACTCTAGTGGGAATGAACTTGATATGCCAATGTTAGTATCAAGGATGGATGCATACCCATCTCCACTGTCTCTAACAATCTTGGCCATGGACATCCTCGGATCACCAAACACCACAGCTTGTGACTGTATAGAATCAGGTAAAGATTGTAGTCGCTCTAACTCCATGGTCACCTTAGCCAAATGAAACTGTGACTCCTTGAAAGCCAACTGTGTACTCTCAAGAATCTCAGAAGTCACCTCACGCTGCTCAGAAAGCTCACTCACCTCATCTTCCTTGGCCAACAATGCATCATATGCTGTACTGCCCCACTCCATAAAATAATCTCTGTCGGCTACCAACTGCATATAATTCTGTCTCAAAATCTGAATAGCCTCCCATAAAGAGTGGAACTCTGTCAAGGAAAGATAACTGCCTCCCTGCTCATCACTAGTAGGAGAACCCCATCCATAAACTGCTAACAACTGACGAGCAGCATCGAAATGCTGGCAAGTGATAGCAATGTCTCGGTCACTAACTCTCAACTGATTAGACACATGATGGCACTGACTTGACTGTCTCCTACAAACCTCCTCTGATGCACTGTCTAAAGGAGTATCCTCAAAGTTACTAGTCTCTAGAGTATTACCATCCATATCCTGTGAATCAAATCTAAAGCTCATATCAACATACGGAGTATCAAAAACATTAGCATTTCTGTCCAACTCCTCTATACCCAAGGAAACTAAGTCTTCAAAACTGCCCACTGCATCCTCCTGGATGTCATCAATGCCAATATGATCTTGGGACTCATCTATACACACTGCCAAATATGAAATCATCAACACATTCTAGCAAGTATGGTCGACTAGATATATGAACAAAGCCCAACATCGGTGTATAAAAACTAATACCAACATTAGACAAGATACTGGCACAAGAAAAGACAACACCATGTAATCTGCTAATCAAATCCATGATAGCACCCAAACAAACACTGCTACCAAAAAGTGTTAAAGATCTCCAGTCAACTGAATCCCAAACGCCAATATAACAATCTTGAGTCCATATCCGTAAACTAGAATCAACTGGTGACTCAAGCAAACTCCTCACCTGAATAATATGACCAATACCAACTAACTCCACATACCTGTCATGATGAGATAATGAAGTCACAATACTATCTTTGTTCACCTTCAGCTGGTTGGACAAATCATGTGAAGTACTACCAGCCTCAACCTCATGTGATGAAGCATCTAACTGTGCCTGGTACTCTTTCTCAGCAAAGTCATGAATGCTCAATGTCTGCTCATCTCTACCAGGTATCTCACCATCCTGCACAACAACATCCTCATAATCATCATCTAAACCCACTACACTGTAGTCACTGCCTTTTGTAACTATACCATCCTGAATACTTGTGGCATCACCCTTTGATGACCTGTAAACAATTGTCTCAATTTGAGTATCAAGTTGACCGTTACTATCAATCTGTGTAATATCCTTTCCCACCACCTCCTGTGGTAGAGTAGAATCTGAGACCTCTACCTGGCTATCAACTAGTTTCTCAAACTCCTCATGCAAGTTCTTGGGAATTGTGTCATCTGTCTTATGAGAAAATCTGCCAAATAGAAATCCAGTCAACTTATCCACCTTAGCTGGGTCAGACAACATGTCATTCATTATACGATGGTGCTCAATCAATTGTTCAGACATGTCATGGCTGATTTTCATAAGTTTATCTTGGATGTCTAAATAACCATCCTTTCTACTGTTTTGACTCTGGTTATCAATTGTCCAAGATCGTGTCCTCTGAGACTCTGTACTATGCATGTTCATTCTGGATAAAGTAGAGTGTAACCCCAATAGGATATAACTTCTTCAAACACAAAGAACTAACATGCAAATGATTAGAAGTAGCATGCAACCATAGATTTTGACATGCAACTGATTAGAAGCAACATGCAACCACCAAATTCACCAAGAACTAACATGCAAATGATTAGAAGTAGCATGCAACCATAAATTTTGACATGCAGCTGATTAGAAGCAACATGCAATCATAAATTATGACATGCAAGATCTGGGTAGTTGTCAAAACTGACATGCAAGATCTGGGTAGTTGTCAAAACTGACATGCAAACTTCTACAACCACCAAATTCACCAAGAACTAACATGCAAATGATTAGAAGTAGCATGCAACCATAAATTTTGACATGCAGCTGATTAGAAGCAACATACAACCATAAATTATGACATGCAAGATTTGGGTAGTTCTAAAAACTGAAATGCAAGATCTAGGTAGTTGTCAAAACTGACTTGCAACTTCTACAAACCCTCAGGCTGGCAAGATCATGGCTCTGATACCACTGAAATTTCCCTTTACTAATTTTGTATGATATTTCCAACCTTTAATCAGATCTTTAAGATCAAACAACTAATATCACAAAGATCCTCCAAATTTCTCAAGAAACCCCAAATCGGGTATGCCAGAAATGGTGCCAAAAGCTTCACAGCTTCACCTATTATTAATAAATCTGAAAATGGACATTTTTACAAAAATTTCAGTAGCATAACAGCTTACAAAATGACATTTCCAGATCTATATAGCCTTTACACAACAGTTCTCAAATGTAGGACAAAAACTATGCTCATCGGGCTCTCAAAATTAACACAAAAATGTCCGAAAACACCACAAAAACACTAATAATCTATCTCAGAAGTTTAATCACGTCCCAATAAATATATTCAGCTCTATTTTAACACCTTAAAGTCTGAAATACAGCAGCAACCCAAACTGATATGAAATACTCAACTGAAAACACCAAACTCATACAAAAAAAACACCCGAAAACCCAAAAATCTGCACTGTTCAGCACAAAGGCAAACTCTGTATGAGCATGCACATGGAATGGCTTCAAACTCCCATCCTTAGCCTTCCTGGAAACCTAAAAACTCCCGTTCTTGGGTCTCCCTGGAAACCTGCAAACTCCCGTTCTTGGGTCTCCTTCTCCACAGGTTTGGCAGCCTCTAAAGAATAACAAGGAATGAGCAAAAAACAAGTTCTCCCATAAGCCCAAAATGCCTCCAAACCCCTTAAAAGAGGGAATAACCGTAACTCACGTCCAAGAGAGGTTAATGAAACATATTTTAATAATAATTTTCATTTATTAGTCCAACGGTTTCCAAAGATTAACCCCCTTTTTCCAAAACTTCACTTTCTTGGGCCTGCCTGCCTTAGCAAAGATTATTATTTTTTAATTATTTGAAAAGGGGACATGACAGTCTAACAATATTAAATAGATATGTTAAAAGTTCAATTTAAGATATCACACACTCACGAAAAAAGATACCTTCTTTCCTCATTTATTTTACGTTAATATCTTGGTTTTCCATTAGTCCCCACCCTTAACCATATTCAATCCTTAATAACTTTTCCTTTAGTATGTGTATTAGAGCCAAATTCCACAACCTTTTCTGTCCTCCTAATTTTTTATGCCAAAATGGGAGATTTGGAAGAGGGCATAAACATCCATCAACACATTAACAATGGGGAGATTCTATCAGAGGCTATTAGGCATGTATGCAAATTGTGGAACCAAAAACAAGGCACATCAATTGCTTATGATATGCCTTGAAGAAATGTGTCAAATAAAGTACCATGATATGAAAGGCCGAGAAAATCTTGTGTAAAGTAAATCGCTTATATTTTCCTCAAGGAAGAAGCCACAAATAGTAGTGCGCCACTTTGGTCTTCTCCAAAGTAGTTTTCAAAACCTCTGTAGTTCATCTCTAGTGGTTCTAGTTATATGGATATCCTTAATGGAGGATCTACTTTAATGTGCTACCACTATTGGCATCAATTCCTCACTAGGCTTCTATTCCAAATTTATAGTTGATGTGGTAGATCATGTGGACATCCTAGCATTCAATCCAAAGCAAAGTGTCACATCCTAGCTTCAGTTTTACATCACAAAAGATAAACACTGAGAAGGATCTATTAGATCCTTTCCCAATTCCATCTAGGAAGGATAAAAACGGATATAAAAATGCATTTTAAATGCAAATTTATCATGAAATTATATTATTGTATATGAGTTAAACTATCACCAAATTGAAGTGCTTCCAACTTGCGATGATACACTATGTTTTTAACTACTACCTATAAATTATTAGTTATTTTAACTATGCACATTAGAATAGACAATTGAGAGTCCAAATGAGTCATGTAAATATAATAGAACTAAATTAAGCAAAAAAGATATTAATGCACACATTTATTGATATACTTCTTAGAGGAAAACTAAATCAATTTGCAATAGTGGCTAAAGCAATCATGATTAATATGAGAAAGAGAAGCTATAAGGGACACGAATGAGTTATGCATGATGAAAAAAACCTAATCCATTAATAATTAAATAAACCTAAGAGAAAGTGAAGAGGGGGATTATAAATGATTAATTATTATTGACTAATTACCCAGTCACTTATTTAGTCATTTGTTTGGTAGTTTGTTTGGTGATTTATTTAGTAGTTTGTGTTTAGGTGATGAATTATTAGTGACTAATTATTTAGTCACTTATTTAGTCATTTATTTGGTATTTTATGTAATCACTTCTATTTGGTTAATCTTGTGATTTTACATAGTGACCAAATTAGTCACTTATGTAGTCACCTATGGTTGTAAATTGCAAAGAAATAGGGGAATGTGATCAATTTTAGTCACGTGACTAAGACCTTTAGTCATATAGTCACATATTTACCAAAATGTACTAGTAGGATTCACATGGGCTTGAGGAGGAATACATGTTGCAGCCATGACATGAAGAAGAAACACACACATCACCAACCATACCATTAGAGCTAGCCCCTACTAGCCAAAAGGATTCAGAGGTTGCAAAGCACAACAATATGGTCAAAGCTTTGCCTAGATCAAGTGCCATCTAGAGGATGCCCTATTAGGCATCTAGCTCTGAAGTAGTACATGTTGCCCCCCAGTCATGCTCATTCCAAAGCATGAGGGAGAGTTCCACGAGGAAGAGAGAGTAAGTCTTGTTCAACAAGACATCCCAGTGCTAGAAAGTTTCATTGTCTTTAGCATTGGGAAGGATGTATTCCATGCAACAACATATTTTTTATGCTTGCTGCTATTTCAGCTACCCACATGCATGGAAGAAGAAATCAGTTGGTGAGGAAGGGCAACTACTTCAAGGAACCAATCAATGGGTTTGTTTAACTTCTCACATTTGTAAAATTTTTTACATAGTAGAGTAGGTGTTTTTCAGTCTTTCCCTATTTTCCAAGAAGTGCACAAGCATAAGGTGTTTCTCTAGAGATAACAACTTTTTTGAAGTTTTTTGCAGTTGTGGAAGAGGTAGAGTTTGGTGGCTTCAAGTAGTGTAAAGGTATCATTTTTTGTGACTCCAACCCAATGGATTACTCAAAGGTCACTGGTCCATGCTTAGTAGGCAAGCATCCCCTCTGAGTTGCTAGAAATGTTGACCATTCCCCCCTCCCCACCACTTTTTTCAAATATTGCCAATCTAATGAAAATTAGGGTGGTAGCCATGTCTATGTCCATTATACTATTCATTTATTTCCATGCAGGCCAATGGGGGATATGCAAAATTATTAGCCCTATCTTTTATATCCCTAAGTCCCCAGGCCTTCAAAACCTTTTATATTTTTTAGCATAACCCTTTTAAGGTTTTATGTCATGATCTTGCAACTGCTTTCATCACCTTGTTACTATGGTTATAGCTAAACCATCATTTTTGCTTGCAATGGTGCGAAACAACTATCTTAAATAGTTAGTTCCCCTTTGATCACTTGGTTGCAAGACGTTTCAACTCTAAGTATTTTCAAGTTGTGACCACAAAAAGTTAACCATAATAGTTTAGTTTATGCCTTTTCGCTTAGTCATAGGTGGTTTAGCTTAACTCAAGGTTTGGATGGCAAAGTAGTGAATGCCCTTGTGTGCATGGTCATGGGGTTAAATGCTTGACCCATGGTTTTGACTACATGGTGGTGACATGTATCATGGTGGGCCAGTCATATGTAGTTGCATTGTCGTAGGAGCAATTGGTGTTAGTTTGTGGTGACTAATCAGGAAAGTATTGTACATACTTCATAATTCCTTGACGGAGTAGGGGTTTTGGGGCAGAGCCCCCGAGATTTTTTTTGGGGCTACTATATCAATATTTTATGGCTGACATGTAACTAATTTTAACCCTAAAGTAGCAAAAAAACTTTTATAAAAGGCCTTAGGGTTAGGGATTGTTTCACCGTGGGTGATGCAAAAATTGCTTCTTGTGGCAGTATTGAGCTGTAAGGGATTACAAATTGTAATCAAGTTGTAATCACTAGATCATAATAATATTGGACTTGCTATTTGGTGAAAATAGCTCAGGGATTGGGTGAACCATATTAAATCTTGGTGTCTTGTGTTCTCTTCTGTGTGATCTATTATTTTCTAATATTGTTTATATTTGCATGTAATTGTTATTCATGTCTAAGATTTAATCCTAATAGTTGGCAGTTAAGACAAATAAGGTTTTTGAAGTAAATCATTGAATGAAGCATATCTATTGGATCAATGTATTCCATTAAAATAAGCCTCTGTTAAAAGTTAAGTTGCAATTGTGTGATGGTAGTGAGTCTATGGGCTTCACCTGGTCACAGTGGTTAGTGATGAAGTGAGGATGGCAATCATGACTAGGTGATCACAGTTAAGAAGTAATAGTCACAACTTCATAGGGTTTGGTCTATAGTTAGGATAGACAGTTATAAAGTGACAAACAAAGGATTTCATGCAGTTAAGTCCCCTCATTGTTGGGTCATCAATATTTCTTGAAAGCTAAAAAAAAGCCGCAACAAGGCAAAAAGGTTAAGAAAGTGTTAAATCATGCAGTCATGATGTTAGTTAAGTAGTAAGAGGAATAAGTTACGACTCGATGAAACAATTAGCATACAGGAAGGATAGAATAATCACTCAATCATGATGTTAAGAAGAAGAAAATCAAACCATGTTGTGATCTAGCAAGAGTAGTTAAAAGATACTTGATTGCATGGTCATTGAGGCAAAGGCCTAAAAGGTATAAAGTGTGTGAAGTTGTGACTTCATGAATTAAGGGCATTCACATGGTCGTAAATGTTAGTAAGATGTGGTGACCACACGATTGAATTCATATAAGAGGTCAAATCCTATGGGTGCTTACTTACATGGTTAGTGGCTAAAAAATAAAATATAGATCATGAAGCAATAATCATGGTAGTCATTGGGTCACTGCAGTTAAGGGGTTAAAGTGTTAAAGAGTTGCGATGTAGTGATTAGGCACAAACAAGGGCATTTGCAATTTTGGAAGGCCAAACAATTAAAGAGAAATTTAGACTGTAAAGCAACAAGCACTAGAAAAGGCATAGGTCAATGTAAATATAGAAGGCTAAGCAAGGTGGCAAAATATTTTAGGGAGATTGGTCCACATGGAAAGTTAGATAATTGACTCTAGTTGACTTGCTATTTTGGCTAATCTAGCATGTCAAGAGCAAAGTGAAGCAGCTCTTTAATAAAAAATTAGATCCATTTAATTGCCTACAACCACTCTCTAGTGTTCCCCATGCCTGATAAATGTAGATTTTATCCTCTTGCCGCTATGCTTGTCCTTCTGCCCAATCAAGTGATAATGGCCACCATTTTTGTCCATTCAGAACCAGATTTTCACGTAAAGATCAAATCTTCTAGCATAGGGACATGCACCTGATCATGATTTCTTCTGATCAATAGTTATTGCTCTCTTGAAATCTCAATTTTACCTAGTTAGAGTTTAAACTCAATGTAATATCAAAGTTATGCCTAAACTCTATAAAAAGAAGTTGTAAATATTTGTACAAGGTTCTTCCCTGTTTGTATTTTGCAGTAGCTTTATGCTCTACAATATTGCCTTCCATTGATGAAATATTTCTATTCTTACCTCTTCTTGCCATTCATTAATTAGTGCATTTTATTGCCTTGTTTTGAATGTTTCTTTTCATCTACTTAGATCTATGTGTTGTGTCAAGTCTGCTAGTGGTTGTTGTATAGTGAAATCCCTTTGCTTTCAGCACTTCAACCAATTCTAAACCTACATATGGTTTCTTAAAAGGTAGAATAGAGCTAAGATTAGTGTAGTTGGGTGTTTTGTTGATGTGTAGTGCATCTACATGCAAAGTTCCAACCATCAATCTAGGTGCATCACCCACTTTAGATTAGATTAGGTAATTTGATTTCATGCATCTCCTTCTCTCTTTTCCTTTAAAGAGTAGATAGGTGCATCCTGCTTGTAAGGAAGCTGACTTTCTTTGGAGATTCGACCTTAGAGCACAACTTCCACACTTGGAGGTCATTTTCATGTTACACGAGGTCGCTTGAGGGTCATACCTCAAGCAAGGGTGCAAAATTTTAGGTTAACAATAACCTCATGAGTTCCTGCCATGATTTCAAGTTTTGTCTATTCAACTTGGAAATCTCTCTTCTGTAAGACATCTTGATCTTTAGCTTAGGTCCTTGAAACCTTTTCTTCAAGCTCCAACAACTCTAATACTAATTGTTGGAAATATAAAAGGATTGACTGAGAGGGGAGGGGTGAATTAGGTACCACTAAAATAATTCCAAGTTCCTTAGATGTCCACACAGACTTCCTTTTAACTCACAACTTGGTTAGAACTATATATTTACTATAACTTGGTTAACAAAGCAATCTTTAGATAATGATGTGTATTAACCTTTAGTAACTTAGTTTTAGAAAGATAAAGCAACATGTAAATAACATGAACACATGAGACACCAAGATTTAACATGGAAATTCAATTTGGGAAAACCACCAATGCATCTAGGTACAACTTCTCACTCTTTTGGAGTGAGCCCTATTAGGAGCCAACCCTATTAAAGGTTACAAAATACACTATTAGGTGTGACCCTCTTAAATTATTTAAATCACCCTATTAGGATTGGCCTTGTTAGAGGTCTTAAGACACTATCAGCCTCAAACTTGATTCTTTCACAAACTATTAATTTGTTGAAACTCGGTGATCACTATTTTCTTCTACTCAATCAATATTGTATAGCTCAGCCTCTACTATTTTGTCTTGGTCAAATTTTACTGGCTCACTCAATATTTACTATGCTTGGTTGCTACTACATTTTCTTCTTCATCTTGCTCGACCATATATAACACTCAACTAATACTTTTTACTCAACTATCTCTTAAGTTCCTTAATCTTCTACTTTAACTCCATCATTTACCCAGTGAAACTATTAATCGATCAAGCTTAGTATTTTACTCAACTTCTTGTTTTCGCTTCTATGCATAATCTCAATTGTCTTTTTTACTTCTTATAATGATTAAATGACACATTATCATGTCAAAGACTAACTGATCAAGTACCCATTGTAATTCCAACATACTTTCTCATAAACTTCACTAGTTCATCTAGTTATCTATCTTTTAAAATCTTCTTCATCAATCAACTAATATGCCACTCTATACTATTACTAAATATTTCTCCAATAGGTTTTACATCAATGAAAATATAATAATTGATCCAATTGTAGTTTCCAATGTGTAAAACAATCAAACCAATATTACATTATCATTGTCCAACTCATTCTAATAGCCATTGAACATATTACATATCAATAGTGTCTTCATCATAGTTTTTTAAAATTCTCTTCATCAATCAAATGATATGATACTCTACTGAGTTAGCATAATATCTAGCTAACTAAGACTTTGACATTAATGATTATATAACAACTGATATGACTCTCTTACATACATTCATAGCATTACTGTCTAACAATATCCCACTATCAATTTCATTATCAATTGGGGCTAACAACCTATCCCTTTGGCATTGATGGCAATAAATAACAGAGGATTCTACATTGCAAAACATTTCATAAGATAATCAAATGTATGCATTGACAACAATACAATTTTTCTACTCTTTGTCTTCAACTGCAAAACTTTGTAATTTAGTGTGTATCTTCAATAGTAAAAATAAATAATCATCTTCATTATATCTTCACCCTTAGGTTATGAACTCCATTCTTTCCTTTAGTATATTCTCCCTTGTTCTTATTCTCTTCCCTATTGGTTACACTTCACCATTTGATAATTTTTCATACTTATAATTTTCCTTCTTTTGTACACTTCTCCTATTCAGTTACTCTCTCCCTCTTTCACTGTTTCTCTCTCCTTTTGACAACAATGCCAACAATCATTATAATTTTCATCATGAAACTTATAAAACCTTGTAGTTATTCTTGTAGCTTTCTTGTTTTGTATACACCAGTTTCATCATAGTCAACTTCACAACTTCAAAAATTCTCCTAAAGTGTGAACACTTATGCATCAACTCCATAAAGATATAACAATTCATATATGAATTGATGCAACACACATCTTCTCTTAGTGAATTTTAGATAGGAACATGACTCCCCATGTTGGAAATATAAGAGAAGTAATTGAGAGGGGAGGGGTGAATTAGTTACCATTAAAACAATTCACAATCCCTTTGATGACAACATAAACTTCCTTTAAACTCACAACTCAATTAGAACTAGATATTCACTGTAACTTGGTTAACAAAGAAATATTAAGATAATTATGGGTATTAACCTTTAGTATCTTACTTATAGAAAGATAAAGAAATAAGAAAATAATATGAACACATGAGACACCAAGATTTAACGTGGAAACCTAATTTAGGAAAACCACCAATGCATCTAGTTACAACTTTTCACTCTTTTGAAGTGAGCTCTATTAGGAGTCAACCATGTTAAAAGTTACAAAACACATTGTTGGGTGTGACCTTGTTAAAAGATTTAAATAACCCTATTAGGAGTGGCCTTGTTAGAGTTCTTAAGACACTTCAATCTAGAAATGCCACCTGGTTAGAGGATATACAAAATGATTATTAAGTTAGCTATGTTAGGAGATTTCTTCACTGCTACAATTTTTAGAGAGTAACAATGATTGACCTTATTAATGAAGTGACTAGATTGCAGATTTAGATCACTATTCTAGCTTATCCTTTGGATCCTTTTTGATCAAAATCTTGTTTGTTTCTCATTGGACACTCTTCTCTTAATTAGATATCCTTCTTTATTCACATCTTATCTTCTTTACCACTTTCTCATGTTTTACATTCCACAACTTGACCTTTCATATATGAAATCCAATGTCAAGTTGGCTTGAATACCCTTTGAAATAAACAAATAACATCCACTAAGTCAACTTGCACAAATCAACTAATAGATAGAACTAATTTGCTGAAGGTCAGCTAAATCTGGGTCACTTGGTTACCACTGAGTTCCTTGGTAACTGACTTGACTTAGTTTAGACAAGAATCCTTAAACTTTCTTGGCTGATATTGGAGTCTTCTGAACTTGGTTCCAACTAGAAATTCTCGGTTAGAGTATAACATTTGTGTAACATCAATGGAAATATACAATTGAATAATTGATATCAACACCCCATTCACCTCTTAGATACTTAAAATCATCCTTAGGTAATGGCTTAGTAAATAAGTTAGCAATTTGTTCCTTAGACTTCACATTTTCAAGCCTCACTTTTTTTTTTGAACTTGTTCCCTCAAATAATGATATTTGATTGATATGTGCTTTGTTTTTGCATGCATCACTTGGTTCTTTGAAATATTTATAGTACTAGTATTATCACAATAAATAGTAACAGGCTTGGTTACCTCTTCTTGCATTCCTTCCAACATTTTCTTAATCCAAATAATATTTGAACAATTAATTGCAACAACCACATATTCAAATTCAATAGTAGATTTTGAAATACAACTTTGTTTCTTTCTTATCCATGTAATCAATATTTCCTCCAAAAAGAAAGCTCCACCACTCGTGCTTTTTCTGTCATCAACATTTCTAACCCAATCAACATCTGTGTAGACTTTAAGATTAAAGTCATCCTTTTTTATATACCATAGATCATAATTTCCTTTAAGATATCTAAATATCCTTTTAACACTAGTCATACGTGTAGCAAACCTTGTCAAAGGTAACATATACATTGTTAAGGTGACCTTGTTAGAGGATTTCACCAAAAGATCATCTAGACCTTATCACTTAGTTATCTTGTATAAAGAGTGGCTTTCTCTAAAGGACTTACAAACACCACTAATTGATGTTTTCATATAATATTTCATAGAATTGTTAGGTCCATTTAGTTTTCCAATAGTTTATGCTATAATGCTTAAAAAGTAATAGTATAAGTGATATGTTAAGAATAATAATTATCTTTGCTTGTTCAAATCTCTATTTTGTTCTTGTCTCTATCTAATCTCCTTTAACTATGTAATTTTGATTGGTTGATTAAAATATTCTCTTTCTCATTCCTCTGCTTGGTTCACCTGGCTCAACTATCTTCTTTCACCTTCATTAATAGTTCACACTTTGATCTCCTCTCTTGCATTTGATCAACAACATTAGCGACATAACAAACCAACAACATGATCAGCAACAAAAATTGTCTTGATCTTCTCCTTAAATAGTTTTCCTTAATCTTCCATTTTCTTCCATCAATTTTTACTTAATCTCAATTTTTGATCTTAGTTTCATACCAAATTTCTAGATTCAAACTCCATATGGTGAAACTAGACACTAAGAACTCCATATGGTGAAACTAGACACTAAGAAAAATATAACTTCCATAGAACTTTCTACTCATCCTTATCCTTCTTCAATCTCCGTCATCAAATCCTTATTGAATCTTCCTAGATGTTGATCTTGTAACAAACTTTGTCTCATGCCTTAGACCATCTCAAACTTTTCAAATTTCCATCAAAGTTCAGCCTTAGATTCTGATTCTCCAAATGTTGTCATCCACTTGTTACTCAATAAACATAACATTTACTTAGATAATATAGAACTTGGTTATTACTAGACTCGCTCAAGCCACACTAAATATCCCTTTTCTTTGCCAATAACTCAAGAAATATTGTAGTCATTTGACGAATATGGTCTCCCTTTATTAACCTTGTCACTTGGTTAAGCTTGTCATCTTCAATACATTACAATAATATATGATTGTAAAATAATTATACCAATATTACATTATCATTGTCCAATTTAATCAAATAATCATTGAATACTATACTTATCAATTTTGTCTTCATCAAACTTTCTTCAAATCCTATTCATGAATCAAATCATCTTCATCAATCAAATGATATGACACTCTATTGAGTTAGCATAAATTCTAGCCAACTAAGACTTTGACATCAACGATAATATAACAGCTATTATGACTCTTTCACATATATTCATAGCATTACCTATTACATTATCATTTGGGCCTAATAATCTCCCCAGTTGGCATTGATGGAAACACAAAACACATGATTTTACATTACATAAGATAATCAAATGTATGCATTATCAACAATACAACTTTTCACCTCTTTTCCTTCAACTGCAAAAATACTGTAACTCAGTGTGTATCTCCAACAACAACAACAACAATCATCAATCTGTCTCCCCCTTTGGATATGATCTCTTATTTTTGTTTCAGTATTTAATCTGATATTCTCTCCATTTGTTATTCTCTCTCCTTTTTAGTTAATTTGTCCCTTGTTGACAACAATATCAAAGGTCATTCTAAATTTTAATGTGAAACTTATAAAACTTAGTAGTTATCCTTGTACTTTGCATGTACAATATACATTAGTTTCATCATAGTCATTTTCACAAGTTTAGAAATGATCCTAAAGTGTGAACTATATGCATCAACTCCTTAAAGATATTACAATTCATCCATGATTGATGAAACTTACATCTTCACCTAGTGAATTTGGGATGGAGGTAGGACCTCTAGTTTACCACTTAGATACTCAAAAACGTCCTTAGGCAATGGCTTGGTAAATATATCAGCAATCTATTCCTTAAACTTCAAATATTCAAGTCTCACTTGTTTTTCTTGTACTTACTCCCTCAAATAATGATATTTGATTGATATGTGCTTTTTTCTGCATGCATCATGAGATTCTTTGAAATATTTATGGCACAAGTATTATCATAAATAAATAGTAACATGCTTGGTTATCTCCTCCTACATTCCTTCCAACAATTTCTTAATCCATATTTTGAACAATTGATTACAACAACAACATATTCAACTTCAGCAATAGATTATAAAATACAACTTTGTTTCTCTCTTATCTATGTAATTAATCTTTCTCCTAAAAATAAGCCCTGCCACTTGTGCTTTTTTTTTTTGTCATTGTAAGAATTTGGTATAGCTTTGATACCATGTAAGAATTTGCCTTAGGGAAAAATTCATCCGAGAACGAAGAACTCAAACACAAGCACAATTGTAGACCAAAAATGGATATGATCAATGCACACACTAGGAGTGCTTGTATATAGAGGTCTCTCAAGAAGCACCTAGAATGTCTCTAGAAAGAACTAGGAGATAAGATAAGCATCATGAAAACTAAACACATGCCTTATCCATCATTCTAGATGAGTGGATAAGAATGATGAGGTGTATCTCAAGTGGAGATGTTGTAGACACCATGTGCTTAATTAGTGTGCTAACTCCTGTGTTGTAGACACCATGTGCATAAAAGAGGTGAGAACTTTTATGTTGTCAACATGATAACTCACAAGAGTGCACATACTCCTAGGTGGCTAATAAATAAATAATAAAAATGTGCATTAACCTAAGTAAACTTAAGTAAGTGTAAATAGTGAATAATTATTTACACCAACACCCCCCCTTAAGTGTAACTTAGGGGAATGCCCTTAAGCATATGAAAACTAGGATGAAATGCATGATGGGTCCCGACTAGTAGGCCATGTTAGGTACCCATGTACATAATGATATGCAAATCTCTCATAAAGTAGGGAAAGAGGAAAAACCTCCCCCAAAAAGAGAGATGAAAAGGATGCGTTGATGGATGCAGTAATCGAGACCCCCCCATTACAACATAAATTTGGTATATACAAGAGAAAAATGGAGAAGGACAAAACCCCCTAAGAAGAAAAAGTCCCCCCAAAAAAAGGAGAAGAAAGAGATGAGGTAGTCCCCCCCCCTAAAGGTAGTGTGTTGATCAATGAGAAATGCTCTAACGTAGAAGCTGATCCATGACCTTTGAATGATGTTCCTCCCCTTTGGAAGAAAAAAATGCAAGGGTACAAAGGAGATGTGTTCCCTATGTGGAGAAGGAATCTCTAAGATGAACAGTGTCTCTAAAACTTGTTCAAATCTCCCTGTGTTGATACCGATAATGGCTTCCTCCAAAACTACTGAGAAGAAGTGCAGATTGAACAAGGAGTGATGTAGAAACTATTTCAAGAAACCAATAGTCTTCTCAAATGACAAAGAGACCTCTTGCAAAAGCTGTACATAAGTATCCACAATCATGCCAACCTGTGAAGATTGATCATGTAGAGAATGGACATGAGGATTAGAGTGGGCCCTTGCAACAACTCTAGAAGGATTGTCCTCAGCAAAGAGAAGTGATAAATCATCAAGGAAGTTTTCCAAATTAGTTGTGTGTGACTCTATGAAAAGAGCTGAAATGTCTAGTAAGAAGTCATCACTTGGAATTGGAAGACCATGTGTACGTTGTTGTGTTGAAGTACATGAATCTGTCTTTACGGTAATGAATGAAGTATTTGCCTCAAAGAGAAGATGAATATCATCTAGGATGTCTCCCACATCTTCAATGTGAGACTCCATAAATAGGCCTACAATGGTAGGAAGTCGTTGCATGAAGGTAAAGTAGGAAGACATAAAGGGTCCTGTTGCACTAAATCTGAAGCATCTGTGCTTGGAACATGATCAATAGGAACAACAAGAGCTATATGTGTGATCTCATCTAAAGAGGAATCAGCTGCAACTAGAGGTATGATGTCTTCTAGGAATGGAGGAATGTTTGGATCTCCATACTTCTCCCAAAGATACATCCAATAATCATGTGGTGGCCATATCTTGGCGACCAGCTTATAATAATTAGAAGAAGAGAGACTGGTAAGAATGATACAAATTAGTCTACCAATAAGTGGTTGTTCTTTAGTGTCAGAGATCAATTCATTGGAACATAAATAAGGAAATGCTTCCTTATGCTCTCTTCTTAGATGATCAAGGAGCGTATCACTCCATTTCTGATAGTTTCTTTTTGTCAACCTGGGTCTAATGCCATGCCGACATGTGAAATAATACTCCTCCATGAGATTAATCAATGAACTCCCAAAGAATCAAAGAACAATGAATCAAAGAAACCCCCCTAATGTATGATTTAGGCACTTGATAGCCACTTGCCAATTTAGGGCCTATTTCTAAAAGTAGTATTTCTATCCATAGAACCTATAATATGATTGCAAATCTGGAAAGTAGACAAAAAAATATGCACTTTCAAAGAAAATGGAACCCGATTTGGAGTCTAGATGAGCCCATACTAAGCATTTTAAGAGGCAAAAATTGAGATTTGTGAGTTGCAAAAAAATTCAAGAATAGAGATTTCAAACTTCCTGCACCAATGTGTAGATCACAAAATCCTACCCCAAAACAAAAAAATTGCTCGCAAAAAGGAGTCTGTATGAGGGAGATATCGCTGCTTGAAAATTGCTACTGCTGTTATTTTTTTTGAACTACCGTCGTGCCTCCAAAAAACAAATGGCTCTAGATTTTGCCTCAGATGTTCGATTTGGATGAAACAAAATCTGATTTGGGGGTTTTTGGACCTTCTAAATGTGATGCAAATATCTAATTTGCACCAGCAAGCTTCAATCTTCACTTGCAAAAAATCTCTCCTATGGCCCTATGGCCAAAAAAATTCTAGAAAATAATGCAAATCCGAAAAAAATAGCAGAGATGTAGATAAAAAAAATGCAGATCTAAAAATTAAATGTACAAATCTGAGATGATCATACCAATGTTGCAAATCGGTCCTTTGGGTGCCGGTTTGCAAATTTTTTTTTGCCTCACAGTTCACTTTGGGCCAAGGTAGCCAAATTTATAGTCGATCTTCACCAAATTAGCATTTTGGACATAATGGAGAGGTTAGATCTGGCTCTAGATGCTCCCAATAATAGTGATACTCTGGAGTCGAGCTACAGTGTTGAAGCAACAATGGTCTCAAACGACTATGTGAAGAGAAAATCTCCAAGCTCTAATACCATGTAAGAATTTGGTATAGCTCTGATACCATGTAATAATTTTCCTTAGGAAAAAATTCATCCAAGAACTAAGAACTCAAACACAAGCACAACTGTAGACCAAAAATGGATATGATCAATCCACACACTAGGAGTGCCTGTATATAAAGGCCTCTTATGAAGCACCTAGAATGTCTCTAGAAAGAATTAGGAGATAAGATCATCATCATGACAACTAAGCACATGCCTTATCCATCATTCTAGATGAGTGGATAAGAATGATGAGGTGTATCTCAAGTGGAGATGTTGTAGACACCATGTGCTTAATTAGTGTGCTAACTCCTGTGTTGTAGACACCATGTGCATAAAAGAGGTGTGAACTTCTATGTTGTCAATATGACAACTTACAAGAGTGCACTTACTCCTAGGTGGCTAACAAATAAATAATGAAAATATGCATTAACCTAAGTAAAATTAAGTAAGTGTAAATAGTGAATAATTATTTACACCAACAATCATCAACATTACCAGCCCAATCATCATCAATGTAGACTTTAAGATTAAATTCATCCTCTTCTTTATACCATAGGCCATAATCTTTAGTTCCTTTGAGATATTTAAATATCTTTTTCACATCAATCATATGAGTCTCATTTGGATTACATAAAAACCTTCTAACAATTCCAATATCTAGTGCAATATCTGGTCTACTATGTACAACATGTTGTAGCTTTCCAATTATTGATCTATATCTTGTTTCATTTACATCACTAGGAGTGTCTTCTTTTGATAATTCTACTCTACTAACCATAGGTGTACTGACCATCTTGGAATCATCCATCCCAAATGTCTTCAAGATTTCTTTCACATACTTAGATTGAGTCACATATATACCTTTCTTTATTCAGTAGACTTGTAATCCAATTAAGTTTTTTTATCTCACTAAACATTGACATTTCAAATTTAATACTCATTTGTTCAACAAATCTTGCCATAGGTGCAAAAGTTTCACTATAACCAATTCCTTCTTCTTGTGCATATCCTTTGCAAACCAATCTTGCATTATTTCTTACCACTTCTCCATTCTTATTCAACTTGTTTTTGAAAACCTATTTTATTATAATTATAATTTTATCTACAAGTCTTGGTACTAGTGTCTAGGTATTGTTCTTCTCAATCTGATTAATCTCCTCATTCATAGCATTAACCCAACATTCATCATCCAATGTAGCCTTAACTCTTCCTAGTTCAAAATTAGCTATCATTCATGTACCTTCTCTTAACTTGCTTCTTGTTTGTACTCCAACACTTCTGCCTCCAACTATCTTTTTAGGTAAATGATTCTTCCTCACATATTTGGTCAACATAGGTTCAATTCTTTGATTTTCAACATATCCTTTACTCGATAGAAGTTTAGCTTCCTACTTGGGTTGAATTGTTTGATGCTTGGGTGTAGCAATTTACTACTTGGTTGCTACTATCTAGTTCTCGGTATCTCTATGTTGTAACTTAGGGTAGAGTATCATGAGCCCCTTCAAAATTGTTATAATCTTCAAGTTCCTTCTTGCTTTCAACATCATTCCTCTCTACAAACTCATCAAATATAACATTTACACTTTCAATCATCTCGTTAGTAGCTTTGTTCAAACATTTATAAGCTTTACTCTTAGACGGATAGCAAAGGAATATACCTTCATCTCCTTTAACATCAAGTCTATGATTCCTTGTATCTTTTTAAATATGACATCTACTTCCAAAGATTTTGAAATAATGTACATTTAGTGTATGACCATACCATAGTTCATATGGTGTCTTGTTTGTTCCCTTCTTCAATTGAACTCAATTGAGTGTATAAATACCAGTATTGATTGCTTTTCTCCAGAATATCTAAGAAAACTCCTTCTCAATCATCAAAATCTTTGCACAATCCATGATTGACCTATTTCTCCTTTTAGCAATACCATTCTATTATGGTATCTTTGGTGTAGATAATTATCTTTTAATATCATTCTCAACACAAAAGTTAGTGAATTTAGCAATAAACTCACCACTTCTATAAGATCTTAAACATTTCAAAGATTTACTAGTTTCCTTTTCAACTCTAGCTTTATAACATTTGAACATATAAAAAGCATGTGATTTCACCTTCATGAACATTACATTCATCATCCTCAAATGAATATCGACAAACAATATGAAGTATCTATAACCATAGTAGTTGTCAAAACCAATTGGACCACATAAATTAGTATGTACCAATTCGAGGATATCATTTGAAGTGTGTGTCTTTCTAGAAAAATTAGACTTTGTTACCTTACCGAGCTAACATTCTTTACACATAGAATTCTCTAGTTTGTGCAGATTTGGTAAGCCTCTTACTCTTTTCTTTCTACTAATTTTTACCATGTTCTCAAAGTTTACATTACACAAACTTTTATGCTATAGCCACACACCCTCAATTCTATAAAATAAACATGTCTCAACTATAGAATCAAGGTAGAATAAGTTACCTTTAATATGCATTCCTATTCCAATCAGATTCCCTCATCATCAAAGATCTTGACCTTCTTTTTCTCAAATTCCATCTTATGACTTGATTTATTAGTTGTGTAATACTCAAGATATTATATTTAAGTCCTTGAACCCAATATGCATCATCACATTTGATCTTATCATTCAACATTAGTTATCCTTTATCTTTCACCTGGCATGGAACATCATTACCTAGCTTAACAGTTCCACCATCATCAAATTCTTAAAATTTGTCAAACTTTCTTAGATCACTAGTCATATGATGTAAGAATACATTGCCAATAATCCATGAGTTATTCTTACTAACATGTGAAATTAGGGAATTTTCATTCTCATACCTTTCACCATTTGGATCTTCCTTATTGGAAACATAAACCATTTCAACTACTTGCTTGTGTGTTGGAAATATAAGAGGAGTGACTAAGAGGGGAGGGGTGAATCAATCACCACAAAAATAAATCTTAGATCCCTTAGATGTCAATACAATTCAAAACATAAACTCTGATTAAACTGTATTCTACTATTACTTGGCAAATACATAGGTACTCGGTTAACACTAGAAAATACTGCAACTTGGCAAGCATTAAGAATCAACTATAACTTGGCAATAACTGATTATACCAATCTAAATGTGATCAACTATGATTAACCTAAAAATTAATTGCATACATATAAAAGAAATAACATGAGCACAAGTAAAACTGAGATTTAATGTGGAGACCTAATTTGGGGAAAACCACCAATTGCAACTAGTTATTGTTTTCACTCTTTTGAAGTGAGCCCTATTAGGAGCCAACCCTATTAAAGGTTACAAAACAAACTATTAGGTGTGAACCTATTAGAGGATTTAATCACCTTACTAGGAGTGGCCTTGGTAGAGGTCTTTAGACACTTCAATCTAGAAATGCCACCTTGTTAGAGAATTTATAAATAGCTGTTAAGCCAACTCTATTAAGATATTTAGATCATCGCTACAATGGTTAGAGAGTAACAGTGAGATGACCTAATTTCTGATGCAACTAAATTGCTGATTATAAATCTCAATTTTGGCTTGTATACTTGATCTTTTCTGATTAAATATATTTTTGTAGCTCTGCAAGGATATTCTGCTTATCCTTCTATTTCACTTCCTCTAAGCATTTTAAAATCTTCTATTGTCTTCCACACATTCAATCCTCATGTTGACCTTATATTTATATCTTACACATTGTTAAATTAGCTTGAATATAACTTAGAATACTTAATATTCATCTCCTCAATTGGCTATAACCAACAAACAAATCAATTGAACTTAATATGCCAAAACAAGAACATCCTTCATTAGCCAACCCTGCTCAGTAGACACTAACTTAGACATGATTTTCCTATGTTAACCAAGTGAACTTGGTTAACATTTCATATTCACAAAGTTCCTTTGGTAATTGAGTGAACTTGGTTAACATTGGTTCTATCCAACATTTCCTTCATTAACCAAGTGAGCTTGGTTAACATTCAACTTCTATGATCTTCCCTGTGTCTCCCAAGTGAACTTTATAGACATTGTCTTTTCAAGTAGACAAACTTTGAAATGCTCAGCAGACACAAGAAACTGTCTTCATTGCCTAAGTGAGATTCGCATACACTGACTGGCAATGATATGACATTTTGTATAACATCAAATACAATACACAATTAACCAATTATTTTCAACATTGTGATCATCAGAACTCGACTTGGTATGCTCTTCCTTAGCAATGTAGCATGATTTCTTTCCTTTGTCTTTGTGCTCCCTATTCTTCCTATGCTTGAAATATTTCTTTTCATCTCTATTAGACTTACTCCTATTAGGACATTTAGCTACAAAGTGATAAACCTCATTACATTTGAAATAGATTAAGGGAAGTTTATCTTTGTATTTACCTTGACCTCTTGACAACCTTCATGTAAGTAATTCTTCAAGCTCATGCAAATCAACATAAAATTTTAGACTTACTTTCTTCTTTATGTTTCTTTGAATTACTGATGGTTAGTAAATACTTAAATGCATTTCCCATTGTGATCATACTATTGTCATAATTTCTCAATTCAAATGCAATCAACTGACCAACTAGATTGTCAAGTGTCAGATCATTACTAGTCATAGCTCTTACTTCTTGGATTACAGAAACCTTAATGACATAAATAGGTACAAGAGTTTTGAGAACCTTACAAATTTAGAATCAATGATAGTTCCTCTAGCAGCCTTGATTGCACTTACAACATCCTTTACTCAACTCACACACAATGCAACATTCTCATCTTCTTTCATTCGCATGTCATCATACTTACCTCTCAAAATTTCAGCTTTGGCTCTTCTAACATTATCAAGTCCTTGATGTACAAGGTTCAATTTGTCCCACATTTGTTTAGCATTGGCACAATTCTTGATATCATCAAACTTGACATTATTGAGAGAAGATGCAATCTCAATCATAAGCTATTGTGATTCCTCTTCTCATTCATTTGTTCCAAAGTCAAGGAACCAACATACCTAGTATATTCATTATTCAACCAATGTATGACAATGCCTCCAATACTAGAAAGATGTAGCTTCATTCGGTCTTTCTGTGATGAAAATTTTTCCTTGTTCAACTTTGGTACCTCTCTCTTATACATCTTCAATCTTTAACTCAAGTACCTTTAAACTTCTTTCTCCATGAACTATGCCCTAATACCAATTTTTAGATAACTGGGAGGGTGACAGGAAGCGTGGGGGTGGGGGGTGAGTGAATCAATTATCTCCACTTATTATATAGTCTCTTCAAACTATTTCACTACCAAAAAAACTTTATAAAATTTATCACCAATCACTCAGTGTAACAATTCAACTTATCATTTAACTCTTTCAATCACTTTATTCCAAACTGTTAACTCGATATTCTTTGCATTACTGAGTAACTTTCTAGTTACTATCTAGGTGTTACTTAATTATTACCAAGTAGCAGTAAAATATAAAATATGTAAAATAACTTGCAACACAAATAACATTCACACATTTGACACCAATATTTGGAGTTGAAAACCATGTGAAGGGAAGAACCATTTGGGATCAAAAACCCAAAAATATTCACTCTTATAAAGTGAGATCTCCTAGGAGCCAACTTTGTTAAAGGTTACATACACATTGTTTTGATTAAGTAAAAATAGGTTTTGAAAGGACCCAAAACCTTATACAATGGGACAAAAAAGATATAACAATGAGAATCTTAAACAACTATGGAAAACCACCTGAAAAACTAGAGGGACACACTAATGTTCCCAACAAGAGGGCAAACAACCCAAGTCACAAATAGACCTTCAAGATTTACATTTTTGTCCTTTCTTTTGAGAGCGTAAAGTCATATCAAATGAGGGATTGGAGGAATTTCCTTTTTTCCTTTTAACTACAATCCAACCATCCTCCACCTTCCCTGCCACTTTTTGCTAATCCCCACTAACCCACAAAAACCCCCCAAACAAAGAGCTATAAGTAGTGTTCTACACAAGAATAAGTAGTAGAAGCGACATCAACAAAATTCTGACTCAAAGAAGGAAAAGAGTTAGGAACCATAGAGTCAGAAGGAGACATAACATCAACAATACTTTGAGACAAAACCATAGAAGGGACACCATGTACAATATCTGAGATATCAACAAAATCCTCATCCAAAGTGAGATTATTATGCGAAGGACTATTTAGCCCCTCCACAACCAAGGCAACTTTCTAAACTGTATAATGATAATCTGAAACCCCAACCACCAAGAAGGTGATTTCTTTAATCTAACCTTATCTAAGAGCAACGAGCAAAAAGATGACCAATATTATGACACTTCCTACACATTGTTAATGTGATCTTGTTAGAGGATTTCACCAAAATACAATCTAGACATTATCACTCCTTGTGCCTAACTAAAGAGTGGCCTAATTTAAAGGACTTACAAATAACACTAATTGATGTTACCATATAGGATTTCACATACTTGTTAGGTCCATTCAATTCTTCTCATATTTTTTGCTACAATGGTTAAAAAGTAATAGTAGAAATGATTTTTTAAGAATAACAACTACCTTTGCTTAATCAGATCTTTGTTATGGTTTTGTCTCTATTTGATCTCTCGTGGATCTCTTTTGACTTGGTTGATTACCACTTTCTCTTTCTTTGTCCACTGCTCATTTCTCCGTCCTTTACTCAATTCACCTAATTCAACAATCTTCTTTCACCTTCTTCAACTCCATATTCACAACAACTCAACACTCCAACAATATGATCGAAAACCAAATAATCATATCCAACTATAAAACTAAAAATATCTTAGTCTACTCCTTAAATAATTTTCTCCAAAATTTTAGATTCTTCCATCTTTTTCCTCTAAATAACAATCGTCAATCCTAGGTTTATAGAAAATTTCCAGATTCAAAACTTCATACAATGAATCTAGACACTTGGAAAATATAGTTTTTCCATAGAACTTTGTGTCCATTATTATCTTTGTTCAATCTCCATCATCAAATCCTTCTTGTATTTTCTCATTTTTTGGTCTTGTAACAAACTTTGACTTGTGCCTTAGACCATCTTAATTTTTCCAAATTTTTATCATCAAAAGTTAGCCTTAGATTCCAATTCTCTAGTCTTGTTCATCCAACTATTACTCAGTAAATATAACATTTACTCGAGTAATATAGAACCCAGTTATCACTGAATCTCTCGGACAAGACTGTGTTTCCCTTTTTCTTATTCAATCTCTTGAGAAAGTCTATAGTCACTCAGTGAATATGTTCTCCCTTCATTAACCTTGTCACCTAGTTAAGCTTGTGTTATTCAATACATTGCAACGATATATGATTGTAAAATAATCAAACCAATATTACATTATCAATGTCAACTCATTCAAGTACCCATTAAAGACCTTACATATCAATATTGTTTTCATCATTCTTTCTTCAAATCCTCTTCATCAATCAAATGATATGGAACTCCATTGAGTTAGAATAATGTCTAGCCAACTAAGACTTTAACATCAATGACAATAGAAGAACTAATATGACTCTCTTAAATACATTCATAACACATTTGAAGACACATTGAAGCAATTTATCTACCTAAAAGACATGATTCATTTATCAATACCTTAAGCCACACTTGATGCTTCCTTGCCTCACACAAAGTGGTTACCCACAATAGACATTGGCTTTGTCATAGATGGGTTACCCACATCTAAAGGAACACATGGTTAGTATAAAATCTTGGGGTGATCTAGGTAATCCACTAAGATTGATCCTTGCGTCGAGATATTGAGTAAAAAAATAGAATTGCCTCTAAATCCTAAGGTGTCTAGTAAGGGTTTCATTCATAACACCCCTCTTGCGACTGATATAGGACAAGAAATGCCTTGTAGCCACACGAGTACCTTAAGCATACTCTCCTAGTGATTTCCTCATGGTCACAATCCCACAAGTAATCTCACCAATTGAAGTCAAGTATTATGCTCCCAATGTCTTTTGCCTCTGTCAAGAGGTTTTGATTATAGTGGGTCTGAATAGTTGGGTTTCACTTGTTCCCAGTTTGGGTCATTCCTATTTGTATCTTTCCACCAATAGCAAGTCTTATAAAGGTAAAATCTCACTAATGAGACTTAACAAAATAGATCCACATCAAGGAGGTTAAGATTTCTGATTCACCAAGTAGGTGAAGAGCATACTTTCCTTTTCCCCAGTGCTTACCCCAAACACACCAAGAAAGTTAATTAAAACCACTAAAGAGTGGAATATACTACCCACTTTCTTGAAATAATGATGAGTCAAGATTTATGATTCACTAAGAAGGTGAAGAGCATACTCTCCTATCAACAATGGAACCTTATTAATGGGTTTTATGTACCTATTAAAATGAAAGGACTAATATATATTACCGCACTTGAAATGAAATAATAACACATAATTTTTTAATTTTTTTTCTCTTTTTTTTTGCTTGGGCAGCCCTACAACAATGTTAGTGTTGGTGAACAATTTTTTTCCCCTTTGAAAGTTAAATAACTTGCACTACACCCAGATTGGGAAACCAATGAAGCTTACATCAGCTGGGTAAATGTTTCTTTAACCATTCCCCTCTGAATTTTAAGAGGTACAACTCCCTCTAATAGATTATCAATGAATTTGTATCTAAAGAAGAATAAATTAATAGACACACTTTTACTAGAAAATGTTGAAGGATACTCTTAGGTACGGAGGTAAAATCTACAATTTTCAGATATATAAGATGACTGAGAAACAGAAAGATCTCCTAGTGTTGAACAAAACTTCATGAAAGACTAAGATATTCTAAATGCATAAAATGAAGTAAGAACTAAGAGTATGGGAACAAAAATTTAAAATAGTAATCAATGTCATCAACAATCGACACAATGGTTCACCAATAATCACCACATCTAAATTTCCAAGCTCAAAGTCTTAAAAACAACATTCAAATTGTCCTATTTACTTTCCACCTATTACCATTCAAAAAGACAAAATGTAAGACTGCTGCTAAGACTATCTTATTTATATCTAAAAGATAACCCTTAATTAGTTTTATGCCACAACATATATAGTTTTAGAATCTAATAGGCCTCGATCAAAACCCAACCATCTCAGTTACAAATAGTTACTAAACATAACCAGTTAAAATAGTTTTAAAATGAGAATTCAAAAAGGACAACCACTACACAATTAAATTTCTTTATCAAGCTAATCATCCTCTGACATGGCTTGCTTAACCAACTTCTAGCTTCAAAAAGTGCTTATAAACTCTTGGGTTGCATGAGAGTGTAGATTCCTTAGGTTGTGCAGTTTCAACCTGCAAGTGTGCTTTTTCCACTTCAACTCATTAATCCTTTTGCTCTATGTGGGCATGAGTTCCTTGTTCAGATACAACATAGAATCCATGTTGGCCACAATAGTGAAATCCTAGTAAGTAGGAGTGTCATTGCCCCTAATCTTGAACATGGCATCCTAGAATCTCTTTATTAAGGTTTCTAAATCTGTGTTCCCATCCTTGAACAATAGGATATCGATAGGGTTGATTATCTACATGTCTTTCAAGATTCCTTTATGCATCTCTTTGATCTCATTCTTAATCCCACACATTTCCTCTAAGGAAGCTTTATATAGGGAGTCTTTCCAACTCATATTTTTTTTAAACATGAAAAGCATACGTGGATCCATAGTTTTCATGGGATTTTTGAAGAGGAATTTCATTACGACATATTTTTCTACTTATACGCTTGGAAAATAATTTCTACACATCAACTTTGATCTGTTTCTCACACAAGGATGACGGTTTGGATTTCACCAAGTAGCACCTCTCCCTCTACATATGTAGTGGTAAAATCCAAGATGAATTTACCTCCTTCGAAAATAGACTTGATCTAATTGTTCATCGCCTCTAGAAAGTCTCCCTCTTTGTATTTGTTTGACCAATTGATGGTTGTTGGAGGAGTTAGGATCAAAATATTGTGGAACCTAGATTAAGGGAAGTGTGCCAACATTTATTAGGGAATCAATATATTCAGCCACAGTAATGACCAGTCATTTCAACACTCTCTTCTCCTTGCTATCTTTTTTGATTGATTCAACATGTGGTCAACAAAGAACTTAAATATGTGATTGCTAGTGTCCCTGGTAAGGACTCCCAAATCCATGGTGATGACCTTAAAATATTCGGCTTCTACTTCATACGAACCCTCTCTCTTCCTATAGGTGGCCACCTCTAAGTTACCTTCCCTGTGATAGGATAATTGGTCAGGTGGGCATCATTCTTTCTCTTCTTATTCTTGGGAGTGTGAGTGGTGTATTTGGTGACTATATCATTAACAGACATTGAAATAGGCTTGAAGCTATGCTTCTTATTCATAAAATTGGATAGCCAAAAGGGTATTATGGTAACGAATGTCACCCCTTTGTTGGGTTCTAGGGGGAGTCATGAAGCTTGATTGAATCACATTTGTAGTACCTACCAATTTTGTATCTATCTCCTGATTATCTGATAGCATGAGGTCATCTCCTCTATCCTATTCTTGATCCATAAGTTTGGGCCCTTGAACTATCATTTGAACTGGCATTGTGGACCTAGTTCTAGGGGGTTGTTAGTCAGTTTTGTGGTACCACTTATTTCTTCCTCCTAACTGTAGAAACACAATCTGCATCGTTAGATGAAAGGGGGATATCAGAAGTTAAAGATTTAGAGAAAGAAGAAGTATTTGTAGGTTTTTCAAATTTGCATAGTACTAGTTGACTTGGTTTAGCTTTCCTCTTAAATAGTTATCTATGCACTCCAGTATAGATCTAGACTAGAGGTTTATGTCATCCTCCTCATCTCTATTCGAGTCAACCTTGGACTGAACATGTTCAGTCATTTGTTTGTAACTAGGTTCAATGACTCCTGAAACATCTTCAATAAGCCCTTCCATTTTGAACTTCAACTTCAATGAGGTGATCTGAAAAATGTCATCCTTAAGTGATCTCTGTTAGCGACCTTCTATTTTTTGTTGCAATCTTCCCACAAGTCTTCAAGATGAGGCATTGGCTAAACCTAATCTCTACCAAGCACTAAATTTGCAAACCTCTTATTATCAAAACCCCTTTGCTCTTGGTAGAACCCTAAATTGAAGTTCACAAGGTTGCTCCCTATTACTGAAGCATTGATTATTGTGTTGCAAGTCAGGGAACCCAATTTATTAGGGGATACAAATTCTCATTTTGCTTTAGGAAGGTTGTCCTTAACTACAAAGAACATTTTTTTGCACATTTCAGCTAGGACAAAGCAATCTAGAGCATACCTTGATAACATAATTAGTTATTCCTTCCTCAAAAACCCCTATTCTCAAATAGGTGAACCCAAGGAACTGAATGTAGAAACTTCCATAGGTTTGAATAAATCTTTGAGCTTCTAGGGACATCCTTGGCATGGGGACTTTAGCAAGGCTAAGGTGTGCATTTCCTAGAAAAAACATCATGCACTGTCCTAAAATCCACTAATACTTTGTCTTTCCTTAGCAAGGGATAGTATTGATATATCATTATGTCTTCACTCTAAGTTCATGAGGAATAGCAGTGAGATCAGTCACACATGCAAGATAGTAAGCTAGATAGGAAGACATATAAAATTCTTGTTTAGAGGCTTGTAATTGCTTAAGCTAGTTCCTTAATGAACCGACTATCAAATTGACCCAGTCAAGAAATTGTTTACTTGTTCAAACAATGTCTATCTAATAAAATATCCATTCTTGAAAAACCAAAGCATCAGGTGACCCTCTTGCTCTATGCAACAAAAATATCAAGTAATGTATATTGGGTTTCATGTGATCCTTAGTCAGCACTTTAGACAATCTTGAACCTCCCTTGTAAAATATTTTTGTCCATTTCCTAGCCATATGGTTACAGTATTTTGAAGGATCTTCTCGGTATTGAACTAAGGACTAGATAGGGCTAAAGCTTGAAAGGGAACACTATTGTTTTTTCAGGATAGACAAGATGGTCTCCCTAGTAATAAACACCAAGGGTTCTACATGTTTATTTAGTATTCTCTTAGCTTTGATGTCATAATGGTCTACACAATATTGGAGCTATTATGGGTTTAGCAATGTAGAAAGGAAAGCAGCTGCTTTGAGGAGACCACTTGTTGGGACTTCCAGATATCCTGTAACCTCATCTTGCTCTAGGATCTTTCTTGTAATTTCTTAACTTCAACTCCCATTAGATTAGGATTAGAAATTGTAGGCCTTTGACTCTCAAGACAAGAGCTATTCCAAAAAAAGTGCATAATAGACTTAATTTTCAATAGAAAAACAAACTTTCCAAATCTTCTAAAAGAAAAATGACATTACAAAAGAAGAAATGAAAGATTTTTCAACCCTTACCTGCAAGCCATTGAAAACCAAAATACTGTAAGGAAAGTTGCAAGAAAGAATATAACTATTTCCACATAACCCATAATAGATTTGAAACATATATGCAATTGAGATCCACATGCAAGAGAATAGACAACATACCCACAAAAATTGTGACACAAGATATACCCTGGGAAACCCTCATTGAGGGAAGAACCTGACCATTAAAAGCATCCATCACCATGTATTATTCAACAAAAATAACCATTGCAATACAACCATGGAAGCCTTCAAAGTCATAGCCATAACCGAGCAATCTATGTGAACAATCATGAATCCACATATCTGATGCCATGCTTCCAACCTTCACCAAATGCTCTCTTGGCTAACCTGTCAAGCCTTGTCTTGCTCAACTCTTTCCCTTTTTGCCTTCTTCTTTCTCACATTAACAATTACCCTTGTGGCTGATTATATAGTAGCAAGTCCCACAAAACCACCAAGTGGTATTACATAAAACATGTGCTAAAACCATGTGCTACCTAACCCATTGGCCCCACATTTAATACTGTAAATTTAATTATTTTTCCCAATATTAAATAATTACATGAAATATTATCACAAGTTAGAGTACAACTCATCGAGTATATCCCATGGGAATCTTTACATGTTGCACGTCCATCTAAATGCTCCTAGATACAACATTACATAATAAAATAATAAAATATAACAATATTAAGCAATGTGTGCAACACCCATTATCTCAACAAATAATTCTCTTTCTTCTCCCACTACTCGGCTCTTGATTTCTCATGAAGTAGGATAAAAAGAATATGAGCTTCACATTTAGTTTTAAAGAAAGCTAGCATACCATAAATGACAATTTATCATTATAGGACACATGGATATACTGAATGCAAGGTGTTAGAAACATGTAATGTCCCCATTCCGAATCCATTATTATAGATGATATTTCATTGAATTGTACTATTAATAATAGTCATATTTTGATAATCAAAATATTAAGTCTTATATATTTCATCCAATTATAAAATTATATCGGATCTAATTTTAATAGTCATTTACAATGTTGAGTTAATAATATTGAGATCATAATAATACTTTGATTAAATATTATATATAATATTTGTAATTATAATATAAATATTCAATGTATTTGTATACCTTCAATATTTTATGAGCTTTATAATAATATCTTTCATAATGTTATCAATAATGTATTCTTGGCTAGAAAGTTAGCTTTCTCAATTAATAAAACATATTACTTTGAATATAACATATCTTACATATTGGGCTCCCTATAACAATGTGGGCTATTACATCTATTTATTTATATTCCATCTTAACCCACCTTTATTACCCTAAAGATAATGTTTTGAATTAGTAAACATATTACTTAATATTAGATACCTTATAAAATACCCTCCCTATAATTTTGGGTCTCTTTTTTCTCTTTCCTTATTTGGTGGATTCGTTATAAATGCAATCCCCTTTATTAAGGAACTCCCACGTGACTTTTCCTTATTATTTTCAAAGTGAAAATACTTAATGCTTTTTAATTACGTCAGCCTTCTTTTTCTACTATCCATTTCCTATATCTTATATTTTATATTTCTCCCCTTTTAATGTGGCACATGATTTGTCTGCTTCGGCTAGTACTGGGTTTATGAGATGCAAGTTTGTATGAAGTATATTTTATTTATTTCTTCTCTTTGTTTCTCCATGATCTCCCTTCATGCGAAGTGAACTATATTTATATTACACAAATTAATCAGTCGTGTCTCTTTGATGTGAAATGACTGGAAGTTTAGCTTAGAAATATGTAGTACTATTAGTAATTTATCGTTGATAGTAATTTGATAAATACTATTATATAATTTTACTATTTATAGTTTACATATTCAATTGCTCATTCAATGTATAGTATTTATTTATTATTAAATATTTAGTTATTAATGAAATTATTATATAATACTATTTTAACTATATAACTCACAATTTAATTAATAAAAAAATATTTATTTACAATTATTTAGTCATCTCATTTGATATGTATGCACATATATTTAATCAAATACTTGGTTTATATTTTATCATTAGAGGGATATTACAAAACATAAAACACCTGATAGGCATTAAATATGCTTATAGGGCTAAAAAATGACCCAAAATTTTAGGATGGTACTCAAAGTAGGAATACAATTTTGAGTCCCATCAGTGGCTCTATTTGGGGATGCATGCCCCTTGCAGGCATGGCAAGGATTTAGATCTCTGGAGGAAGAAGACCACTCCAAAACTTTTGAACAACTTATTGAAAATAGGGAAACCTACTCTAACTGTACAAGATGATGGCCATGGGCCACCAAACTTCTCAAAACTTCTTACCTCTATCGAAAACATGATTTTCATTTCCATCTCCAAGGTAAGCTATAAGTATCACTTTCAATTTTTCCACCGTACACTTTAGCATTGCTCGTTAGTGGATTAGGTGAAACAAAATCATTCTCATAGTCCATATAAAAACTTGAATCATTCTCTTCATCTTTCTTACTATGAAAATGCATATCAGCATGCTCACATACACTAACATCAAACTAAAAAGCATCATGAACATATGATGGATGCATGCTATCGACTAGAAACTCACCTTGTGTAACTAGGTGTGAAGAGTACATAAAAATCTAATCTCTACTCAATTGTAGTCCTAATAGTCATGCAATCAAATTTTTCATTGGCTAAAACTCCTTCATACTAAAAAAAATCATTAGTCACCAAGTTTGAAAACTTATTCTAAAAGTCTTGATCTAAAATATGTTGATCATAGTCATTATCTTCATCTAACAGACTACTAGAGGTAACTTTGAACTCATCAAACTAATCACTACAAGATTTATCAGAAAATGAAATCTCAAAATTAGAAATATAGCCTTCACTATTTTCCTCTTCATCATATGAAACATCAAAACTTATTGCAACATTATCATGATTGTTAGCCTGAGAAGAATCTAAATCAGCATGAAATTTCCCTTCTATCAGATCTCCCACATCTAACAAGGTGTCATGTGCACAAAAATTTGAGGTACTGTCATATGCACCTCCAAAGCTTGACAAAGATAATTCAGATTCTATATCTTTTTCCACATCAAACATTGGGGAAGTGACTTGACTAAATGAAGAAACATCGTAAGGGAAAATATGAGCATCCTTAGAAGCACTTACATATTTTTCAAAATCATGAGCCAAATTTCATTAGGGCTCAAGAAGACTTCCTCACAAATCTTCTCCTCTTGGCTATGATTATTATCTAGATGACATGAAGAACTTACAACAACATAAACATTAGTAGCAAAATCTAAAAAATCAGAAGCCTCACCATAGTCACTTTCATCATAGTAAGAATTACCTCTACCACTATTATACACTTCTTCACTCTCATACTCATTGTCACAAGATTCATTTTTAGTTACATATCCATCTTCCTCATGCTGACTGCAATCATCTGATTCACTAAAGTTTGAATCCATCTCTTCACACTCGGAAGACATATTGTCATTATTTATGGGTTCATTACATTCGTCTTGACTTTCAACACATATACCATCACCATTAGAAGATATAACATGGACTCTATTGTTATCACTTTCCATATTCTTAATGAATTCTTTAGCTTGCAAAAGCTCGTGTAATCTTACAGGTGCTGGCCAGTTAACTAAATCAAGCACAAAAATATATAGAAAAATACTAGGCAAGAAAGATTCCTCAGGTCTAGAAGGAAAAGGCATCTTGATGATTGCTGATTTAAACTTTAGATAACATTTCTCAACATTTAGACCCTGAGTACTTCATACTGCCCCTTTTATGAAGCTGATAATCCTATTGTGGATTTGCTTGTTCAAAATAACAATATTATTAACCATAGTTTCATAACTTTCAGAACATGGCAAACTAACCTCAGATCTGAGATCCGACTTCATCTTGAAATGGAACAAAATTTCTAGCTACCTCTTTCCTTAGTGTTGAAATTCACTGAATAGAGCCAACCATTCTTATCACTTAAATTTCATGAAAGGGAAACTCATGAAAAGTAAAATACCTTAAGTGTTGATGCATGAAACTTCATATGCTAGTTTGGCATGGGTGCATACTTCACTTCTTCATACTATCCATAAAACTATGTAGAACCACCATCTCCCTGAAGAGGATAGAGAAATCATAGCTATGATTCACCTTTGAACATCTAGATTTCTTATAATAGTAGAAGCATACAACACTCAACTTTAATCAAGAATCAAAATTTCTTTCCAAGAATGAATGTCAAGAGCTTGAGATCTTCCCATACAAGGTGAAAGTCCTTCAAAATTTACAATATAAAATCAACTAGGAACACTGGTACAAAGATATAGAGTTGCCACTCACACTCGTCAGAATAAAACATAATTTTTCACTTGACAAATTTGAACCAGAAGGGAAACATGCAAACCATCAAACCACTCTTGGAGATTTACAAATTGGAAAAAGAGAAAAAACCCTATTATTCATTCTTGACTTTGAAAACTACAACACTTTGAAAACAATTCTTAGCTGAATTGATTGATGATGGGAACAGTAGTAACAATGCATTTTTTTATTCAACCTTCACAACTATTGTTGTCCTGGATAAAACATTGCTAGGAGACATGAAATGTCAGAATGACCTTGTTGCTAATAACAAACTTTTCACATGCCTTTCTTCTAACCATATTGAATCACCTTTTGAATTTAATACTTCCTAGCAGAGTCACCATTTTATTGGCTCCTGAATTAATAGTTTTTTAATAACCCAGTGCTAAGAACACATACACCTAGGGGCAACAAATTCCCATGTTCAATGCACCTATTCAGATACCAGGGCCAACTATAAGGCTATTTACTCTCCTTCTTCTTCATGATCTATAAGACCAAGGTGGGTGGACCTTAGATTCTTTATATGGTACTGGTATCTAATCATATAACTAAATCTATAAAACAAATAAAAACCCCCGAATCTTCTAGGCTTATGCAAACAATCATAGACATGAGATAACTAATAACATGACTTATGAGGTCGACAAACTAAGTGAGGGAAACTTCTTTTCAGCTCCTAAATAGAAAGAGAAAATATATTTGATTAAATATTTGAATCAATATAACTTGGGTATGCAATAGCACAAACATGTAATCTCCAAGCTGATCATTCCCTTATCCATTGGGCATAAACTAAATCAGAACATTCACATGGATACCAAAAATATACTCATATACTCAACTATTTGATCTATCAATTCACCTTGTAAACTGACATCTATTTTCAAACAAATTCATACTTATTATATCCTCCTATGATCCTTTTGTCAATACATATCAGGCAAATTACTCAAGTCCTTGACCCAATAACAAGACACACAATGACATACAACTTCAAAATCAAGCTGCAACTAGACAATACATATCTTGTACATATATCAATAGAAAACTACAAACCCATAAAGAGGAGACAAATTTAGAATGAAACTCCTATCAAATCTCTGTGTTAAATTCCTTGAAATCAATACATCATGATGTATGCAGAACTTAGAGAAGACACAATGAATGATAATATAACTAATTGCTTCAAAATAAAATACAACACGACTATTTAAAATAGAGAAATACTAAGAATGGTATCATAGTTGCAGAAAATGGAACTAGAACCAACCATGGTATCACAACAATGAGAAAATTCTCCAGAACTAGAACTCTTACAATGATAGAAAAAAAGGAATATATAGACAGGAAGAAACTCCGAGATCTAAATTTGATCTTGCCAAGTGTTCACATCAGAATCTTCCTTCTGCTATTATAGAAACTGTCTCTTCCTTCATCTACCATGAATCAAATATGATCAATGCTATTGCAAAATCCCTAAAATATATTCTTAAAGTAATTAGGAAACTCCTTTCTGAAGGAAAATCTGATATGTACCCAAAAGTATAGAGCCCCTAATCTGATCTTGCTTTTCTTCATCTACCCTTAGCTATGAATTTCCAATTGCTCTTGTTGAAAAAATGTTATCACTTCCAATTGCCCATTTAAAAAATTCATTTCATTCTTTATGGCTGCCAGTGAATTTGATCTTATCTCATCTAAAATAACAAATTTGCATAAATAATGAGGATGCCCTAGAATCATAAAACTTCTTATAACTCCTGCCATTGAAGACCTATGTAAAATATGACTACAGAAATGGAAAATTTAGGTCCTCCCAATTCCAGTGGTATATTATACTACATATTTCTAATATGAATGATGCCTTTGATATTGATTTGTAAAACCATGCCCGGGGTCATGAATAGGATATTAAAATTTGAAAATTTAAATTACTATATAGTTTGAACTATATGATATCTTAAAATCAATTCAAATTTTCAATTTTAAAACTTCAAGATGTACACATGTGTGCTCGGTTGAAATATCTGATTTGAAAATTCTTTTATTTCATTCCCCCTCCCAGTAGATGCCTAGTGTTGATGTCTCATTTGTTAAAGTTCTTGGGCAGGAACCAAAAAACTTCACAACATTTGAAATCCATTTGAATTTTATCTCCTAAAATCATGATCTCACAATGTATCTTAACATCTTAGCCTTCATTTCACCTTCTCTTGAACCTATGCATTCACCATAACACTTAGGTCAATTATTTGCAACTTTTGATCATATGATATATCATAGAATCTCTACTCCAAAATTTCCCTCCTCCAACCACATGACATCCTTGTAAGATTGGACTTCTTATTTTATATCCTTTCAATCTCTCGACAACCTCATGACATCATATCTCTTATTTCTTTGCCTCGCAATCATACATGAATCATAACATTAGAGCTCCTCAATGTGAGCCTTACAAACTCACAACTAGCCTCCTGAGTGATGACACATGTCACATTATGTTTGGTTGCTTCATTTGATCACAAAATTGTTTCATATCTGCCAAGCTAGCCATAGGCGAGCCCCTCCAAGTGGGCAACGACTTCAAGAGCCATCGTGTCGTTTTAAACACTAACCAAATCTATGCTAGTACTTTTAAATATGTAAACTCTTCCTAACCCACTCCATGTGGGATTAAACATGTGGATTCTTTGGCATATATATATGAAAGTAGTGCCCCTTTTCCTTCCCTCGATTCCACTACACACTTTTACCCAGAATCCTTGGTTTATCTAACTGCTGAAAGACAAGGAATTCACATTGGAGAACTAGGAAGAAGTTTACATTTCTCTTTTCAATTACATTGCAAATTGACCATGTTTGGTCGAACATCTTAACATGTTTCTGTTGTATGTCTTCAGACAACAATGGACAACTTATATGTTGTGCTTCGTGCAATCCAAAATATGGTAGAATATGTTCACTTTCTATTTCATCTTTAGGAGGAGACCAATCGTAGCCTGCACATTCTCATGCATTTATCAATGTAATTGGTCTTCAGGCGAGCTAAAAATGAACCTCCAAAAGGTAATGAAAATGTCTTTCTCTATCATTCTCTTATGTGCAAGATATGGGCCTCCCTCAACATGTCTATTTTGTTTCTCTATCTTGCAAGGATCCCAAGCATCTGTTGCCACTATTAATTTGGGCCTGACTATATGATTTAGAAGGCAATGAAATGCTAATGCCAATAGTAATGGATTGCTCCCTTGCACACCTTCTTTCTCCATCCACTAGACCTTTCTTCTCTATCATTAAAATAGGGGAGGGGTGGGAAGTATGGGTTCCAAAAAATAAGGAGGATAATGAAATATAGAGGGATTAATAAAATGCTTTGATGGAGTTTGTGTTATGCCAATAAAATGGTAGGTATGTTTTTGATAGGAGACTAATCATGTCCTCAAATGTAGTAGAGGTACCACAATATCATCCTTTATAAGCCTCAAGGTCCTCTGAACATATCCACTTCTCTTCATTTCTAGCCATACTTTGGAAACACATATCTATTTAAGCCTTAAAGATGAAGCACTCATACTGAAGATTTATAATGATTACAAACATTATAACCCCTTACCTAAAAAATCTCCAAACCCTAGTATGTCTTATCCATCTGATGGAATTACTTAGATCCCAATGTGGGTTTGATCATTTTTTTTTCCAAACTGAAACAATTGATTCCTAGAATTGATCCAGTGAGATTTTGGCACTGATTGGATTCAAATTTGCACAGTGAATCATCATTTAAAACTCATTTACCACTTTCTCCAAATTGAGATTTTTCCAATAGGGAGGTCTACAAGCTAGCTTTAAAAACTAACCAAAACAGATAATTGGGCTTTGAAAATTGAAATGTTGATTCTTTGTTTCGTACTTCACACTTTGTTAGATTTTGTCTTATGATGACTTTGGGGTCAAAAGATATTGATTGTGAAAGGTGCTCAGTTGAAACTATCTGCAAACAAACATGTCAGAAAACCATAAAATGTGTTTGGTTTTGGCTTCAAAAATAAGTCATATGGATACTTGGAGGCATAGAAAATGGGGCATTGGTTCACTGTTATGAGGAGAATATAAATCCAGGATTTGGGGTCATGATGAATAACTAGGTGCATTTGGCAAGTGTGTGAAGTGGGGTACCCAGATTTGCAAAATTGGAAACATCAACAGAACTACAATTTTTGCAAATGGAATGGACCTAGGAAAATGTGTAGACAAATTCATCAAGAATTGAAAAGTGGCACACTTATAAATTTTTTAGGGTGGAACACAATGGTATAAATCATTCAGTCTCATCTATCACAAATTCAAAGTTATGACATCCTGAATAGGGGTACTGATTAATATGCCTTTCTTTACTACAATAAAACTTCACAAATTGCATTTGGAATCACACTTGAAAACTGATTGAACAGAGTTTTCATAGGCTCAAATATAGAACATAACAAGTATCTAACCTCTAGAATGTATGAAAAAGGAATTTTCTCAATATGGTCAATTGGGTCAAAGTTATAATCAGTCAAATAGGGCCTTCTGGAATTCAAAACAATATGCGTCAACATGACAATAGTAAATGAACAACTTTAGGGAATTTCAAACCTATTCAGAACATATCAAATTGATTCAAAATTTGAAACATAGGTTCTATAAAATGCATACTATACACTCCTAGAATGTTGAGTCATTAAACATAACTGAGTGCAAGATATTCAAATGTAAACTAGGCCTGCTATTATTATTTGACACTTAGGCAAAAATACAAAATTGAACATTGCTCGCAATGGAACTTCATAGAATGACTTAGAATGACAATTTATCATTATAGGACACATGCATATATTGAACGCAAGGTGTTAGAAACATAAAAAACCTCATAGGCCTTAAAATGATAGTTGGGTACACAAGCATTAAACACACTTATAGGGCTTAAAAATGACACAAAATTTTGGAATGGTACTCAAAATAGGAATGCAATTTTGAGTCCCATCAAGAAAGTCGAACATCACTTGAGAGTTTTCTTTCTTTGTAGGGATTGCCTCCACTCATTTAGTAAAATAATTAGTAGTTGTTAGGATATAGACATTATTGACACCAGATGGTAGGTTTAATGGCCCTATCAAATCTATGCTCCACTGGTGGAAAGGCTTGTCTATTACCACAGGCTTCAAAGGTAATGTTGCAAGTTGAGGATAACAAGTGAAAATTTTGCACTTCTCATAATTTTTGACATACAGGTACACATCTTTGAACATCCCTGGCCAATAGAAATAGTTCCTAAGGATCTTGAAAGTAGTTACCATAGAAGAGAAGTATCAACCACATACATCATAAAGGTACAGTTTCAATAATTTCTCTTTCTACTCACTATCCACCCACCTTAGGAAGGCTCCATCAATCCCCCTTTTGTGCAATGTACCTTGTAAAATCACATACTTGGCTAATTTTAACCTAAGGCTATGCTTCTCTTTGTAACTCAAGTCTTTAGGGAATTTTCTATATGTTAGATATTATACCACATTTGAGAACTAGGGATTAGTTGAACTAACTAGTAAGACTGTGGGAATAGTGAGTGTATCTTCTTGCACTAGTTCCTTATTTTTTGCTATTAATATGCATAATCCATGCCCTCTAACTAAGTTAGAAAGCTTAATAGTGAGGTCATACTCTTGAATCCTAGCTATCCATACTGCTCATTTATTTACTCTAATTTCTTATTGAGTCAACACACTTTTAACTATAGGCTCTAGTACATATATAGTTGAATATGAACGTAAAATGTGAACCTGAATTGCTTTAATGCTTTAACTACAACAAATGCATGTTTTTCAACTTGAGAGTAAGTTAGCTCATGTTTCTTTAGAGGTATACTCATGAAAGCAATAGGAGTTTCCTCATCTTGATTATTTCTTTGAGTCAGAATGCCAGACATGGTGTGTTCTAAGGCATAGCAATATATGAGTCCTTCTTGAAGTCGAGAATGACCAAAATTGGAGCATAAGGAAATGACAGTTTTGATATCTTCAAAATCCTTCCTCCCTTCATCAAGCCACTTGAATGGATGTTTCTCACTCACCATACTTAACATGTGTTTTACCTTCTCTGAGAACTCAAGCACAAAGCTTCTCAAGAAATTTAATTGGCCAAAGAAGGATTTCAGATCACTTCTATATGTAGGGAGAGAGAGTTTCTAAATTTCTTTGATCCTGTTAGGATCGATCCTTATCCCCTTTTTAGAAATAATGTGTCCCAGGAGTTTACCTTCTCCTATAAAGAAAACCAACTTTTTAAGGCTTAAGGATATGTCATGTTGCCTGCACCTATGCAATACTATTTCAAGACTCTCAAATGATGTTTTATCCTCTTAGAGTAGATGGTCAAGTCATCTAGGTAGATCACAATAATTTTATCCTACAAATATTTGAATGAATAATTCATTTCCCATTAAAATGTTTCCCCTAAGTTAATCAGTCTAAAAGGCATTCTATTGTAAGCATAAGTACCCTATAGTGTGATAAAGGTCATTTTATGCTGGTCCTCTTGATATATACGCTTATTTGATTATATTCTAAATAACCATTAGGCATTGACATGACTTGACCTTTGGCTATAGACTGCAGGACATGCTCCATTGTTGGAAGTGCATAATTGTCTTTTAGGCTGGCTTGGTTCAGATTCCTGAAATCCACATGGATTCTAATTTCCCCATTCTTCTTCCTTATGGGCACAATATTAGCTATCCACATTGAAATGTGAATAGGGTAGATGATTCTAGCCTTTAACATCTTCTCCACTTCCTTCAATATGGCCTCAAATACCTTTGGATTGTAATTCCTAAGCTTTTGATGATAGGGCATTGCTCTAGGCTTTAGTGGTATATGATATCTGAACTCCCCATTACATTTTTAAAAAAATCTTCATATCCCCAAGAAAAAACATCTCTATATTTCACCAATAGATTTTTAGATTGTCTTTCTCTCTTATGGAGCAAGTCCTACCGATTGAGATCCATTTGGGATCACCCTCATTGCCAATATCAATTTATCATTTTCCTTCAAAAATTCATTGTGGGCTGTATCTTTCTTAATGGTACTATCATCTCTCCTTCAAAAAAGGTTCTCAAGAAAAACCAATCCCTTGGGAATTATGTTTCCTTTCAATTGAATTACTTCATTAGACTCACTAAATTCTTCACCAACCTCCTTATCCTCTATTTTTGAACCTTTGAAAAATAAGTCAGCAAAGTTTTGGATACACCTAATAAAGTTCTTCAACTATGAATCATTGTCAAAAACTTTTGAATGATCAAATTTATCTAGTAAACTCGGTCTATAGATCATTTCTATTCTATAAGTATTAGTTTTAAAATCAGGGTGAGGTAAGAGCAATGAAATAGAAACTGCCAAGGAGTCAACTCTAGAATTTTGAGACCAAGGGACAAACTCAATTGATAAAGCATCAAAAGATTCTAGTTCATCCCAAACCAAATTTCTATAATGTTTTAACCTATTATTATTGACAGAAAATTGGTTCCTTACTTGGTTTACTATCAATTTGGCATCACCTTTTGATATCAGCTTCCTTATTTCCTTTGACTTGGCCTCTTGCATTTCCAACAAGACTTCATATTCCACTATGTTATTGGTATTTTTGAAGTCCAATTTGAATGAGAAAAGAATAGGCTTTCTTGAGGGTGGAATCAAAACTACTCTAACACCAGATCCCAAGTTGGAATAGCTGCCATCAAACTCCATTGTCCATAGTTCCTTTCCTTCATCATCATCAACAATTACCTTAGGTTGGCTATCAGGAAGGATCACATAATTTGCAAATTGACATTCCTCATACAATATTTGATCTTTCTAATTATTTGAAGTTACCATTGTATATAT
The DNA here is from genome assembly GCA_028749045.1 of Cupressus sempervirens. Classification (NCBI taxonomy): domain Eukaryota; kingdom Viridiplantae; phylum Streptophyta; class Pinopsida; order Cupressales; family Cupressaceae; genus Cupressus; species Cupressus sempervirens. The sequence goes on from CM053791.1 coordinate 4,252,546, forward strand.
TTTTTGGTTCTGGCTCTAATTTTATCTTATTTTTTCTCATTGGGATCAATGATTTAGACCAATCCATTTTAATCTTTGCCTCCATATCTTTGCAAAAGATTCTACTTAGCAACATTCCATAGCTTGTAGCTATATCAGCCACCAATATTATCAATTTTAGTCTCTTGTTTGAACATGGAATGAAGATAACTTGCACATCTTTAACTTGTCCCATGACCGACACTTGCTTTCCATCCATGGTGTAACATCACCCAAAGGTTTTTGTAAGAAGGAGGCTAAGAGCTTTAGCAACAAGAGAAGACATAATATTATTAGAGGCTCCTAAATCAATGATACAATTACTAAGCTTCTGCCCATATAGTTGCAGGGAGATGTAAAAAGGATTAGGCTTATTTTCTTCTATTTTTCTTTCCATGGCATAAAGTGGGATTCTCAGAGGCCATTGAAACTTCAGCTACATTGGATTCAATGAATTGGGAATTTGAAAGGGACTCCCTTTTTATATACTGAACCAATTTGTCTAATTCTTTGGGATTCATCCTTAGGTATTTAGTTGAGGAAATAGAAATGGTGAAGAATTTATAGAATTTTGCAATATCAAATGTAGAAGAATTGACAGTTGATTCTATTCTAGATAGAATTCTGAAGTCTAAACTTTTAGTGTTTAGGGGGATCATTATGCATCTGATTTTTCCCTTTAGAACTCACATCGACAGTATTAAAACATGTGTTAAATTTTTGATTTCTTTGATTTTGTGTGAGAATGGTACAAGTAGGGTCTTGTAGTGTCACTTAAATATCTCTCCCTCTCTCTATATTGAATTCATACTCCAAGAAATAAGAACTAGAACCTTTAGCTTTAGCTCCTTTAGTCTCCACTAGGTGTTTTCCTAAAATGACATCTCTCATTGCATTAATCTGAATACATCTCAACCAATCAAGAGACATCTGACCATCATGGTCCATGGTTAAGTGAAAGGAATAAACTATTTCTTTAGGCACTTCTTTAATTTGTAGCCTTTGTTGAGGTGCAATCAAGAAAGGAGTCTTTCCATGAACCAGATGGTGTTATCTTTGATTAATGTCTTGGTATGGTGAATTGTATGGTACATATTGGCTTTATTTTGTTGCCTTTTGAGTATGGTGATATCATTAATCAACCTTTGAATGAAAGGATCAATAGGAGAAGATGTAGAAGAAGACTCGACTGATTGTACTTCTCTCTTCCATTTTCCTATTGTAATTAGAGAATCTTCTAACTGAATGGTTTGTCTCTAAGCATTAGCTATATTAGCTACTACATCCTTTAGCAAATGGAAACTTATGTTGGGAAAAATGGCATTCACAAAAAAAAACTTTTGGTTTTCACCATTAGGCCTAGAGGCTGCAAGAATTTTTTGTAACAACCTATTGAATTTGGTGACAAACTCCCTTATAGGCTCATGAATTTCCTTTTTCAACTGACTTAATTGGAGCAATAGAGTGCATTCATCATTAGGTGTTTTAAATCTAGTTTCAAAAGCAGTTTTCATATCATCCCAACTGGCTATGGAAGCTTGAGGAAAATGATTATACTAGTCAATTGCTGCATCACTTAGCATTCAAACAAAGAGTCTCACTGCTATCTCCTAAGTATGTACACTGATAACACCACATGCTATGTGAAAAGCACTCAATTGATCATCTGTGGAAACTTTTCCATCACCACTGAATTTTGGAAAAATCTTAGTTGCACCCTTAGGAAAAGTAGAGTGATTCACTCCAAGGTTTAGAGGTCCTATATTTTGTCCCCAAGTTTGATTGATGACCATATTTGGAAGTCTAAAATTTAATGGATAGATATTAATGTAAGAGGGAATTAAATATCTTGGGGGTAATGAGGGCTTGTACAAGGGGTGAGATAGGAGAAGTCTTAGGGGGAGAACTAGGTCTACTATAAGATTTAGCTCTCCTTTTTCTTGGGGTGTTAAAATTAGGGAGAAAATTTAGATTCTTTAGAGGTTCAAAGTTTTCATCAAGGATTCCTTTGTCTCTCTCCCCTCTGGTGTATCTTTTATCATCTAGGCTTGAATATGTTTAGTCAGTTTAAGGTCCTACCAGGGCTTCGACAAGTCTATCCACCACTGTCACCTCTTGAACCACAAGTAAACCTCTTAAAGCTTCAACATGTTCTTGCCCTCTCTAGAACCCTAAGGACTTGTTGGAAATGTTGATTGTTCTATCAGTATTTTTGGGCGATGGAAGTTAGCTCTGAGATTATGTGTTCTTGTGTATGAATAAAACCTAAATCTAGTTACAAAATAGGGAAAAACATCATTATGTGGGAGAACCATTATGGTTCATTATCAATTTGAAGGGCTTAGTCCTTTTTCTAGAGGCTTCCCAAGTAGAGTCGCCAAATATATGTTGGTGAATAAATTGTTTTCCCCTTTGAAAGTTAAATAAATTTCTCCACACCTAGGATGGGAAACCAATGAAGCTTGGACTAGTTGGGTAAATGTTTCTTTAACTATTTCAATTTGAATTATAATAGGTACAACTCCTTTTGATAGATTATCAATGAATTTATATCTAAAGCAGAATAAATGCATACACACACTTTTACCATAAAGTGCCCAAGGATCTCTTGCACACTCTTAGGTACAGAGGTAAAATCTATAATTTTAGATATTTAAGATGATTGAGAAACACAAAGTTCTCCTAGCATTGAAGAAAACTTAAGAAAAAATTGAGATATTCTAAATGCATAAAATGAAGTAAGAACTAAGAGTATGAGAACAACAATTTAAAACAGTGATCAATTTCATCAAAAATCAACACAATGCTTCACAAAGTAATTGCCACATCTAAATTCAAACTCAAAGTCTTGAACTATAATTTGCATTAATAGATATATAAATGTAAATTTCCAAGCTCAAAGTTTAAAAAACAACATTCAAATTATCCTCTTTACTTTTTACCAATTACCATTCAAAATGGCAAAATGTATGACTATTGCTAAGACTATCTTATCTATATGTAAAAGCTAACCCTTGATAAGTTTTATGACTCAACATATATAATTTTAGAATCCTATAGGTCTCCATCAAAACCCACCCATTTTAGTTACAACAATTTACTAAACATAAGTAGTTAAAATAGTTTTAAAACAAGAATTCAAAAAGGACAACCACCATGCAACTAAATTTATTTATCAAGCTTACCATCCTCTGGCATGGCTTACTTAAGAAACTTCCAGTTCTAGAAAATGCTCATGAACTCTTGGGCTACATGAGAGTGTGGATTCTTTAGGTTGAGCAATTTTGACCTACAAGTGTCCTTTTTCTACTTCAACTCCTTAATCATTTTTCTCTATGTGGGCATGAGTTCCTTGTTCAAATACAACATATACTCCACATTGAACACTGTAGTGAAATCCTAGGAAGTAGGAGTGTTGTTGTCCTTGATATTGAACATGACATCCTAGAAACTCTTTATTAAGGTTTCTAAATTTGTGTTCCCATCCTTGAATTGCAGGATATTGGTAGGGTTGATTATCTACATGTCTTTTAGGATTTCTTTATGCATCTCTTTGATCTCATTCTCAATCCCCGACATTTCCTCTAAGGTAGCTTTATAGAGGGATTCTTTCCAACTAGTGTTGCTTTTCAATATGGAAAGCATACATGGATCCACAATTTTCATGGGATTTTTGATGAGGAATTTCATTACGCCATATTTCTATACCTCATGCACTTGGAAAAAATGTCTTGGCATCAATTTTGATCCATTTCCCACATAGCGATGAGTGTTTGGATTTCTCCAAGTAGCACCTCTCCCTCTATGTATGTAGTGGTAAAAATCAAGATGAATTTATCTCCTTCTTTCATGATAGACCCGATCTAATTGTTCATCACCTCTGGAAATAGCCTCCCTATTTGCATCTATTCAACCAATTGCTGGTTATCGGAGGAGTTAGGATCAAAAGTGATGGGAACACAACCCAAGAACAAAATGGACACAACAGAAAAAGGGAAATTGTATTAACTGAAAATAAGCTATTACATTCAGTACAAAGAAAATAAAATTCAAAACATGCTCTAAGGGCTTACAATAGCATAAATCTGGAGATAATTTCTCCTTTCAGTACCTCCTCTCAAACTCCACCTCGAACTGCCTTTTACAATGCCAAAAATCTCCTTAAATAGACTCCGAAGGGTTAAGGACTATGATTACATTCTAGAAAGTGCTAGTAGGCATCCATTGACCAAATAGAAGGTTCCAGAAGCTGCATTAGAAGTCAGTGCAAATCTAGAAGAATCCAGAAACGGTCACCGATCTTTCGGGAGGCATAACTTTTGAACCGTAGCTCCGATTGAGGAACTGTTTACATTTTTGAAAAGCTCTCGAAGCACTCTATAGCCCTATGGACCAGCTTCGCTCGTCCCCATTTTTTGGCCCTTTTTGAGGTCATTTAATGCCCCTAACTTGACTTTAAAGCATTCTTAGGAGGTCTCCAAAACCCAAAAAACTGCAATAACTTTCAAACCGTGGGGCCTTTTGACCTGATTCTTTTTATGGAATGCTCTAAATCACAATTACATTCATCTGGCCAATTCACACCTTCTAGTTTACCAAAATGATGGCCCAATTACATGCTCCTATTTTTTTAGGATTTTCTAGCACACTGATAGTGGAACTGTGAGAGTTGGAACCTTTATTTGACCCAAATGGGTATCCAAAAATGAAAACACATGAAATAGAAACTAAGTCTAAGTACATTTTTTTGGGTGAAATAGGATTGCCCTTATACCTCTAGATGCTCCTGCATCAAAAAGACTATGGAACATGGATTGAGGGAAGTGCATCAATATTCATAAAGGAATCAATGCATTTAGCCATGGTAATGACTAGTCATTTCATCTCTCTCATCTCCTTTCTATCTTTTTATGATTGATTCAACATGTGGTCAGTCAAACTTAAAGATGTGATTGCCAGTGTCCCTGGTAAGGACTTCCAAATCTATGGTGGTGATCTTAAAATATTTGGCTTCTACTTCATACGAACCCTCTTTCTACCTATATGTGACCACCTCTATTATTACCTTCCCTATGATAGGATCTTTGGTTAGGCGGGCATCATTCTTTACCTTCTTATTCTTTGGAGTGCAACTAGCATATTTGGTGACTATACCTTTAATGGGCATGGAAATAGGCTTGAAGCTATGCTTCTTATTCATAGAATTGGATAGCCGTGGGGTTATGGTGCTAGCAACTATCACCCCTTCACTATTTCTAAAGGGAGTCATGAAGCTTGATTGAATCACATTCATAGTACCTACCAATTATGTATCCATCTCCTAATTATCTGACAATATAAGGTATCTCCTTTATCCCTCTCTTGATCCATAAGTTAGGGCCCTTGAACTGTCATTTGAACTGATGCTGTAGACCTAGTTTTGGGGGTTGTTAGTCAATTTGGTGGTATCACTTCTTTCTTCCTCCTAACTATAGAAACACAACCTACACCATCAGATGAAAGGGGGATCTTAGAAGTTAAAGATTTAGAGAATGAAATAACCTTCGTAGGTATTTTAATTTGAACTGCACTAGTGGATTTGGTTCTCTTTCCTCTTATCCAATTATCTATGCACTCCAGTATGGATCTAGAACTGAGGTTTATGTCATCCTCCTCATCTCTATTCCAGTCAACCTTGAACTAAACTTGTTCTATCATTTATTTATAACTAGGTTTAATGAATTCTAAACTATATTAAATAAGCCCTTTAAGTTTGAACTTCAACTTCAATGAGGTAATATGAAAAAATATAAGCCTTGAGTGGTCTCTTTTAGTGACCTCCTATTTGTTACTACAGTCTTCCCATAAGTCTTCAAGATGAGGCACTAGCTAAACTTGATCTCCTATACCAAGCACTAGTCTTGTACACCTCTTATTATCAAAACCCCTTCACTCTTGGTAGAACCCTAAATTGAAGTTCACAAGGTCACTCCCTATTGCTGAAGCATTGATCATTGTGTTGCAAGCTAGGGAACCTAGTTTAATGGAGACTATAGATTCCCATTTCCCTTCAAGAAGGTTGTCTTTAACTAAAAAGAATATTTGTCTACATATTTTGGCTAGGACAAAGAAATCCAGAGCATACCTAGTTGACTTAATTGGTTCTTCCTCAAAACCCCCTATTTTAAAATATGTGAACCTAGGGAACTGAATGTAGAAAATTCCAGAGGTTTGAATAAATTTTTGAGCTTCTAGGGACATCCTTGGCATAGGGACTTTAGGAAGGCTAATGTGTGTATTTCCCAAAAAAAATCATGTACTCTCCTAAAATCCTCAAATAATGTGTCTTTTCTTAGCAAGGGACAATATTGATATGTCATTATGTCTTCACTCCAAGGTTCATGATGAATAGCAGTGAGATCACTCATGCATGAAAAATAATAAGTTAGATAGGAAGACATATACAATTCTTGTTTATAGGCTTGTAAGTACTTAAGTTGGTTCCTTATTGAATTGGTTATCAATTCAGCCTAGTCAAGAAATTGTTTACCAATTAAATGTCTATATAATGAAAATTCATTCTTCATAAACCAAAAAATTAATTGACGCTATTTCTCTGTGCAACAAAACTATCAAGTCATGTGTATGGGGTTTCATGTGATCCTTAGTGATCACTTTAGGTAGTCTTGAAGCTCCTCTATAAAAGATTTATTTCCATTTCCTCACCATCTGGTTACAATATTATGAAGTATCTTCTTAGTATTGAACTAAGGACTGGGTAGGGTTGAAGCTGTAAAAGGAAGACTCTGGTAGTTTGAGGACAAACAAGATGGTTTCCCTAGTAATAGATAGAAAGGGTTCTCCATTGTTATTTATTATGCTCTTAGCTTTGATGTCATAATGGTCTACACAAAATTGGAGCAATTATGGGCTTAGTAATGTAGAAGGGAAAGCAACTACTTTGAGGAGACTACTTGTGACAAATTCAAGACATACTTTAACATTATCTTTCTTTAAGAATCATTCTTGTAATTTCTCAAATTCAACTCTTGTTAGATTAGTATCAGGAATTACAAGCCTTTGGTTCTCAAGACGAGGTATTCCCAAAAAAGTGCATAATAGACTCTATTTTCAATAGAAAAACAAACTTTCCAAATCTTACTTCTGAAAGAAAAATGATATTATAGAAGAAAAAAGGAAATATTTTTCAACCCTCACCTACAAGCCCCTGAAACCAAAATACTACTTTTTCTTCTCCCACTTCTTAGCTCTTGATTCCTTGTAGAGTAGGATAAAAAGAATATGAGCTTTAGACATAGTTTTAAAGAAAGCTAGCATACTGGGAAAGGTACTACCAAATGATGAGGTTTTAATGATAATATTATCAAGGGCTAGTACACATGCTTCAAGGAGTCATGATGTATCTTCATTAAATGCTCATTTGAGGAAATATCCTATCCATCATTAATATTCTTTTGATAATACAATTTAGCCTTCAATAAAATATTTGGCCTTTTCCACTTATGTTGCCAGCTTGTTGCCTGTACTAGGTGATAATGATTTTGAGGAGATGCTTACATCATCATTAGGTTTTCATCTCCTATGCCTTTGGGATGACTATCTTATCAAAAATTGATTACATTCTTGGGTGCTGATTATCAATGTTAAAACTTCTTTGAGCTACTTTAAACTAAGGTTCAAAGAGGTTCGAAATGGTTCAGAGTTAAGCTGACGACGTATTTAGTAGGTCTCACCTATAAGGAGAAAGTTAGTCCAAATTCCTTTGGTTGAATTGCTTTGACTATTTTGAACCCAGGTTCAAAGAGGTTCAAAGTGGTTCAAGAGACTTATTTACAAGCATTTTGCAACAAGGTTTGACTTTATGCACCTAAGTCAAAACAACATCTTAAGGGGAATGATGCATAGTTCAAAAGATAGACTTTGGCAAGTGAAAATAAAAATATAGGATTAATCATGGCAACTCAAAAACTAGGGGTAACAGTTAGTAACCCTTTTGTTTATGCAATTTTTCCATTAGTAATTGTTGTGGTTCCACAATGCACACCCCATTTCATTTTCAAAATGGGGACCCCTACTTTTTCTTCAAATTTAGGCAAATTCAGAGGCTCTAAGTCTGCATCCCAAAAATCAAAAAAATTGAAACAACCCAAAAAATCAAAAAATGTAAAAGTCGTAAAAATTGGAAAAGTTATAAAAAATTGAAAAAAGGGTGCACACCTGCACACCCGGTCTGGTGTGCAAGAGTGCATCACACCTTTGGTGATGCGCATGTGCACACCTACACACATGTGCAGGTTCACACTTGTGCAGCACCAGAGTGGTGGGGTTATATAAATCCCTGACCCCTTTGAACTCCCCACCTTGCTCTTTTTTCTTTCTCTAATCTTGCATTCTCATGCAGAAGTTCACATTTTTTTGAGCTCTGCACTCACTTCTCAACTCTGCACCTTTTCCATGGCTCTACACAATCAAGGTGCGTAAACACAACACAAGGGATGGTACACACTAGCACACCTAACTAGTTGTGCAAGTGTGCACAGATCCTTGCACTCCCCTCTGCATACACTTTGAAAGACTTAAAGAAAAAAGTGCACACCTTGCCACCATGCATTTATTGCTGTGCACCACACCACCGTGCACTTGCTATCATGCACCACACCACTATGCACCTTGCTGTTGTGCACCTACCTTTGCACACCACACTGCTACAGACCATGTTGCCATGCACCACGACACTGCACACCCACTGTCGCACACCCATACATAAACCAAAACCCCCCTAAAACACATCGTGAAAACACCAAAAAATGAGGTGCACATCTGCACACCTTATTTTTTAATTTTTTTTCTCTTACAGAAATAAAAGGATGGCAGGGTGTTTTCATGCATTTACTTTTAAGATTTAGTATTATTGTTGCCTTATTATTTTTAACATTGAACTAATAGGCTTCTTTCTTTAATCATGTAGATATAATGGTATCTTCATCTGGTGATAAGATGGCACCCAAGCCCATGTGTTTAAAGTTCCAAGGGGTCTCGTCCAAGTCAAGATTCTAAGACAACTACGCAGAGATAAAAGACACTAATTTGGGACACACAGACTTGGGAGAATTTTTGAGAATCTGCAACAAGCCTACAAAGAGATCAACTTTGGTATCTACTTTGATTCAATTAGGGTTGGTGACTATAGTGTGGCACCTGACTTCAGTACAATCATCTAAACTAATCATGACACTAGCACAACACTTTGTTCCTGAGGAAAGGGTGGTTAAGAGTGTAACAAGAGAAGTTGTACTGGACCTCCAACCTAACAACATTGAAAGGGTCTTTCATCTCTTGAGGGCAAATCAATTCATAAGAGTCTCTTATGAGGCAACAGAAAGGTGTTGGAATTATGATATATTTTTCATTAGTCACAACACTTATTTGATTCTGAATGCTTATCGAGCTCATCACTTAGTCTACAATTCACACCGAGCATTCAGCGGTTACCTTATAAATTTCACAGGTAAACAGTTGATACTGAGCATTCCTTTGGAAACTGAGCATATGGGCAGTTCAACAGTATTTATCGAGTTCATAGTGGTTACCGAGAAAGACAGTGTTCTCCAAGCAGTTAGTGGTTACCGAGCTTCGCAGTGTTTACCAAGCAGTCAGTGCTCACCGAGTCATTAGTAGAACTTAGTGTTTATCGAGCGATCAAGGTAAAAAAAGAACTTAGTGTTTACTGAGTGATCAAGGTAAACAAAGAACTTAGTGTTTACCGAGTGATCAAGGTAAACAAAGAGCTTAGTGTTTACCGAGTGATCAAGGTAAACAAAGGAATCAGTGTTTACCAAGTAAAGAAGGTTATCAATGGATTCAGTTTTTACCGAGTGACACAATATTCATCGAGTCACCAATGGTTACCGAATTCCAAGCTACTCAGAATGATTAGTATGGACCGTGCCTCTACTGTTACTAAGTGAATGATGATGCAGAGTATTATAGTAGATGTCGAGTATCAAAAGGTCATAGAGTCAGTTTGTGGAACCCGAGTTTTCTACCATCTGGCTGACTCAGTAATATTTGTTCACTTGTGTTTGGTCGACCTTGCTAGTGTAAATATTGGAATGGTATATATCATTTGAAATAATGAGATGTTGAATATAGTTGGTGTGATATTGTAATATTTTTGAGAAGAAGAAAAGCGAATCACCAGCAGAACAGAGGAATACAGTAAGGTCAACAATTGATGCAGAAAAGCTATATCCATCACATCAGGTGATCAGAGCACAAGGGATCTTATCAGCAATCAGTTGTAACCAGATCCACTACTTCATCCTAATAGGTGAACTAGTTTGTAAATCCTTTAATAGGGTAGACTTAGCAATATTTTTTAAATCTCCTAACAGAGGGCATACTTCATTGTATGTTTGTAAATCCTCTAACAAGGTGGATCTAGCAATCCTACTTGCTCCTAACAGGGCAGATCATCAGAAGTGATCATTGTAAGCCTTAACCGACCAACTTTATACTGTAGTATTAAAGTTTTGTGGGCATCATCCCCACCCCAGTTTTACTTTCTAATTGGAAGGTTTTTGGGTCACCAAATTTGTGTGTTCATGTGTTACAAATGTTTATCTTTTCATGCATACAGTAGATTAGATGGATGAATGGTAAAAATATTATTATGCAGAATTGAATTAAAGTTTTAGAGTTACTGATTCACCCCTCCCCTCTCAGTAACCTTGTTAGTCTTGATTATTTCCAACAAAAGGTGGTATAGGGAACACTTGAAAGAGGCAACAAAAATCATTCAATCATCTTACCTCATTGAGAAGACTCCTCTAGGGAGGATAAAAAGAAAGGTGGACATGACAAGGGGATACATGAAGGAGGCTATTGGCTACTTTATTATTCTTTTGAGTAGGGTTATGGGTCTACCTATAGCTGGACACCTAAATGTTTTCATGGTGAATTTTATTAAGACTATCAAGATGGCAAAGATGCCACTTGACTGGGTCACAACCTTGAGTGAGAACTTGTGTGAACAATTTGGGGTAGTCAAGGACAAGAAGAAGTTCTATATGACTTCATACATGCTATATCTGCTAGTAGTAAGGGAAAAATCTACCCTAGATTGTACAAAAGAGGCAACATGCAAGATCCAAATAGTTGGCCTTACATTTGTCTACCCTCAACTAGTGAGGAAGAAGCTCTTGGCATAGAGCAAAGAATATAGGATAGTGAATGATTCATTCATCTTTGCTATCATCCAATTTATTGAGAGAGATTATGCAAAAAGATTATCTAATGATGTAATAGTGCAAAAAATAGCTCTTAGGGCCTACTGCATCCAGTTTAAGATATTCATGTATCTATGTGTATCTAGTGCCACTATCAACTTGAAAAAGCTCGCTAGGTATCCTTGTGATAGACTAGTTTTGTTAGAGATTGCATGATAGATTGAATTTTCATATGACAAGGTTAGGGGGCAGCGAAGGCCATGTTGGACATGGCCCCTAGTCATAGGACTATATCTGGTGAAGCAGAAGTGAGATATTCCATCTTTTGAATGGGAGTGGGAACATTATCCCCTTGAGGAGTACAACTCTCCTCAACCATATTTTGATAGCATTGGTAAAGTTGAGAGTCTAGATGGCAGAGAATTCCACCATGAAGAGGCCATTGAGGACCATTAGATGAATGTAACAAATGACTATGATATCCATATTAGGGACTATTGTAGGTTGGCTTTTTATTTGGTAAAGAAGGCCCTTAAAATAAACATTCCTGAGGAGATAATGCAGCAACATTTCAAGGAGCTACTAGACCCCCTATTCAACTTGAACAAGATTGGAGAGAGACCTATAATGAACACTAAGGTTGACAAGGAGGAGGGTGATGATATTAATCATCAGATGAGGCATGCAATTAGGATGACAAAGGATTGGATCAAGAAACCCTTTCAACTTGATCCAATACCTGATACCGTGATATTTCATGCGTAAGCCTACCTAGAGAAATGTAGAGGAAAGAAAGTTATAATTCCTACCTTTGGGGCCTAGTCTCCCATCAAGCCAAAAATAGTATATCAACTTGACTGCCCAGTTGGATACTATCACCCTCCAGAGAGGAAAGGAAAGGGGAAAATAAAGAGGACCTCTCTTCAATGGGCTAAAATAGAAGAGGGTCAAGTGCAAGCACCTCCCCAGTAGTAGGAAGAAAATGTACAAGGGTCAGAGGATACTTGAGCTGCTCAAGTTTAGATGGACCCTCAATTGCCTCCATTTGTGCCCGGCCAGTCCAAAGAGGAAGAAATCCAATAGGTTTCTATCCCTCCTCCACAAGCAGAGCCAACATCCCCTCTTGCCTCCATGAAACATAAAGGGATTAAGATCTGTATGAAGAAGAGGCAAAGGGTGACTAAAAGAATGGTTCCTTGCCCATCTATGCCTAAAACTATTCCAGAGGGAGAAGAAGAGGAAGATGTGCCTTTATAGGGCAGAACCTAGCTAGCTAGAGTTGCTAAACAGACGAGGAAAAAAAGATCCACAATAACACTACCATCCTCACCAAAGGAACCCTTGGAAGTCTCTTCTTCAGAAGACAAGGTACAATAATGGGTGGATGAGTAGAATGAAGAGGGAAATGACATATTCAAAATGTTAGATTTTGATTTTATGCTTGTGGGGATAGAATTGGTTGGAGATAAGATCAGGGATACCCCTACAGGTGAATCCCAACAAGAAGACTAGACGCAAATGTCACCAGAATCATAGGGTCTCAATCCTACTCCTTCATCTCCACCACAAGTCTTAGTGGTAGATAAAGGCTCAATTACTCATCTATCCCAAATTTCAAAAGAAGAATAGGTTCAAAAGGAACCTTTATAAGAGGAGGAGCCACAGTAAATGGAAACTGATGAAGTGTCAAAGGAAGGACAAATGGTAGAATATTCTCAACTAGCCTCCCAAGACACTAACGTGCAAACTACAAGGTCCACAGAGACTAAGGCCATAGATGAAAAGCCCTGACAAAGGGAAACAAATTCGAGGAGGGGTGATAAGGGAAAGGAGGTAGCGGAACATACTCCTTCATCCTTGAGAGGTAGGTCTTCAGCTAAGTGTATTCCAAGGTGGCTCAGGAAAAAAATAATGAGGAGCATGAAGCTACAATTCTATGCTGACGAGGAAGACATTTTTGAGTTGGCTGAGATTTTAAACAAACTTGAGTCTCCATTATATGAAGCAAGACCATTGGAATTTTTCATTAATACACAGGATCAGGATTTTTTTACTCAAGTGGTTGTCCCTCTTGATGATATAGATACATAAGGCCTCAGTCTACAAGATTATCAAATCAAAGAGGTCATGCTTGGGAAGCCCATGTGAGATACAACTAGATTGATGGTAACCATGGGGATTAAGGAAGTTTTTAGGAATGTGGAACAAGAAGAGGTTGAACTCTAAACACTTCAAAGGAAAAATGAGATCCTAAGAGGATATTTAGCCCAAGTTGTTGGTCCTCTAGATCTTGAGCAACCTAAGGAGACATTGAACACTATACTCAGAGAAGGGGGGACTATACATTCAGATCCATTTTTGAAAGCTTTTCAATAGTGGTGAGAAAGTTTTGAAGATAAGGGTATTTTGATTATTTAAGGGAACCTGAAGTTACTACATGTTATGGATTAGAATGTGAATAAAATGGTGGTAATTTTGAAGTAGGATTTTAGCATACTAGATGAAGTAAGGGCTTGGGGTAAGGACTTAAAAGTTTTGAAAATAATAAAGGGGTAGAGGTATAGGATTTTGGTAGATGTATATAGAGTGAAGGAATTAGATTTGATTGATGATTGGATAGAGAAGATTGCTGATAGTAATAAAGTAATGGAAACATTACATGTAGAGATCCATAGGCTCAAGTAACAAGCTTGAGAGCAAATTTTGGAAGTAGAGAGGCATTCTAGTGATGCATGTTTAGATATTTTTGAAGATGAGAAACATGAGAATTTGTTGCCTATAGAGGTAGTAGTAAAGAGCTTTAAGAAGATTTTTTAGGAAGTTGCTAATGATAAAGACATCTAACAAGCTTTCAGAATAGAAGAAGCCTTATTAGAATTATTAGAAATGCTTTAGAATAATTAAGAGGGGGAGAGTGGGGGGTGAATAAGTTATTCAAGGTCAAAATTTCCTAATAAAACTTTTTCATCAAGTAGAGTGAGCCCATCAAATTGTTCATTCATCCAAGCTTAAACTTTCCTACTTAGCGAGTTACAGTAAATCAACATGCAAGCATAACACATGAAAGATCAACACATAACACAATGATACCCAATTTGGGAAAAACCACCAGTAACATGCTACTCAATTCTCACTCTTTTGAAGTGATGCCCTGTGAAAGGCTACAACACATTGTTAAATGTGACTTGGTTAAAGAATTTAACCACCCTGTTAGAAGTGGGCTTCGTTAGAGGACTTTAGAACATCCACTTGGAATGCCACCTTGTTAAAGGATTTACAAATGGTTGTTAAGCCAACCTAAATCCATAGGATTTTACCCTAGCTGACACAATTTTTAGAGAGTAACAACAAGGGCTTTTGACCTGATACAACTCACAACTTAACATGTAGATTTAAAATCATAGTTTAGCTCATAACATTTCTTGGCTTTTAGTCTCTGCAACTTTGATAGCTTGTCCTCCTTTCAAGCTTCATCTCCTTGAGTCTTCATGCTCAATGTACTAGTACAATCTCATATATGACCACTTATCGAAGCAAAGTCTCTATGCTTTGTTCTTCCTTCGCCTTCTCCTTGACATCCTTTAGTAACTTCACATTGTGGCACCCCAACTACTCTTGCTTCTTGGCCTATGAATCCTTAAATAGAAGTCTAGAATTACTTTTCTTGCTTGATTCTTCCCTCCTTTAATTTTAGTTTGAATGAATTAAGTAGGATTCAATGAATCTAACCCAAATCTTGTTTCTTCTAGAAACATCATGAAGAATCCTCTTGAATTCATCCAAAAATGGTTTACCTAAAATTTTGTGCCACTAGATCATCATCCTCATCCTCCATCTAGTTCACAAAGTTCAAGGTAACAACCTTGTCAGCTCAGATTTGGAAAATCTTTCACTATTCACATAATGCAGCAGCTCGAAACTTTTGAAATTCTGGTGCTCAACACATACTATGTTACTCACCACCAACTATGTTTTACTGATGCTCGACACCTACTATGGATTCACTAGGCATCCACTAAGTTTTCTAATGCTCGACACCTAAAGTTTTCTTAGCTCCTTTTGTATCACTCGACACACACTATATTTTGCATTTCCTCGGCACTAACTGAAAATTTGCTTAGCTCAAACTAGCTTGCTCGACACTCACTAATAAACTTAGTTAAGCTTTGCAGATAACCTTGTTTCAACTTATTCTTCCAGTGTTTCTAAGTGTGGCCAACCTCTATATCTTCAAGTATACTATCAATACATCATTTTACCATTGTCTTAACCAATCCTTGCACTTAATTATAAAACCATAACTCAATCTTTCCCTTAGGTACTTTTGTTACATCTTGTTGATGAAATCCTCTTCATAAATCAACTAAGTAGTGGTACTTGGATCTTATAAGAAATTTTCATTCTAGCAAATAGCAAGTTTGACATCAGTGACAAAACAATGATTGAAAACATTCTTATCAACCATCTTCCTTCTTTGCAAGAATCTCCCTCTTTGATAGTACTCTTTTTCAATTAGATTTCCAAGAATATCCCTCTTTGGCATTGATGATAAACCAAATTGATCAACCAAAATATCGAAATGCTAACTAAGTTAAAATAGTAAATGAAATGCCAAAAGGAAAACTATTTATTCCATCACCAACAAAAACTAGCTTATGACTCCCTCTGAATTTTTTTGCTAATAAACTATCTTCTCCCTTTTTGTTCTATTATTCCTCTGATTGATTCTTATCTGCACTATTTTCTCCCTCTGAGCTACTATTTCATTTTTGTTTTTTTTCTGCTATTCTCCCTTTTACATATCTAAACATTCTTTTTCTTTCTCTTTTCTATGGCTTACCATTGTTCACTTTGATCAGTTCTACTTTTCTTTACTACTATTTCTCCCTCTTACATGTGCGCATGCCAAGCCAATTCTTTCTAGTATCTTTTCCTCTATATGCATTGATTAATCTTTGCTATTCTAGTATCAGCTACTTCTCCATCTATTCATTTGATCTTGTGGATTTGATCAGTGTAGATTTGATCAATTTATGCTATTTCTCCCTCTTTGACAACAATGCCAAAGTTACATTATCTTAGCATCTAATCATGCAAATCACAATAGAATGTCATAGGTTCAGTTACCTCTTCTTTCATACCTTGCAGTAGATGTTTGATCCATACAATATTGGTGTAGTTGATAGTAGCAACAACATACTCAACTTCTACTATGGACTATGAGGTACAACTTTACTTTTTTCTAGTCCAAGTGACTAACCTTTTTCCTAAGAAAAGTGCTCCTCCATTGGTGCTCTTTCTGTCATCAATATTACCTCCCCACTCTACATTATTCTAGGCTTTCAACTCAAAATTTTCACTCCTCTTGTAGTATAAGCCAAAGTCATATGTTCCTTTTAGGTACCTCAATATTCTTTATACCACCATCAGATGATTTTCTCTTGGGTTAGTAGAAAATCTTGCCACTATTCCACTAGCTAATGCAATGTCTATTCTACTATGTACAACATACTGTAACTTTTCAATCATTGATCTATACATTATTTGATTTACTTTAGTTGACTCATCATTCTTGGATAACTTATGTCCCATCACTATTGGTGTACTGACTAGTTTTGAATCTTCTAATCCAAATAACTTGAGTATCTCTTTGATGTATTTTGATTGGGTCAAAAATATGCCATGCTTCAGTTGATGTACTTGCAATCCAACAAAGAATTTGATTTCTCCAAACATTGACATCTCAAACTCATGTTTCATTTGGTCAAAAAAATCTTTGCATAGGACATCTTTTTCTCCAAATATTATATCATCAACAAAGATTTCAGATATCAGAATATCTTTACCTTTTTCTACCTTGATGTACATGTTGCTATTTTCATTTGTTCTCTTAAATCCTATCTTCATAGGATATATGTGTAGTCTCTCATACCATGCTCTAGGTGCTTGCTTCAAACCATAGAGTTCTTTATGCAGTTTGTAGACCATATCCTTGTTGTTGTCATCAACAAATCCCTCTTGTTGTTCTATGTAGACTTCCTCTTCTAGTATACCATTTAGAAAAGCAAACTTTACATCCATTTGATAGACTTAAAAACCTTTGTAGGTAGCATACATAAGTAGTGTTCTCACTTCTTCCATTCTTGCAATAGTGGCAAATGTTTCCCCATAATTCAGTCCTTCTTCTTGTGCATATCCTTTGTAGACTAATCTAGCCTTATTTCTTGTGATCTCACCATTCTCATCAAGCTTGTTTCTAAATACCCATTTGGTACCAATTACATTCTTATCAGTTGGTCTAGGAACTAAGGTCTAGGTTTTGTTCTTCTCAATCTGATCTATCTCCTCTTCCATAGCTTTATGCCAATTATGATCTTGCAGTGCATCTTTCACTATTTTGGGTTTAATCTTGCTTAGCAAACATGATTCATTCTTTAGTATATTCCTTGTCATTGGTCTAGCTTCCTTGTCACCAATGATTTCTACCATAGGGTGATGTCTTCTCACATATTTGGATAGTCTTGGTTCTATCCTTCTTTCCATGTTTGGTTCTTCAACTTCACAATCACTTTGCACATCACTTTCAAGTATTCCATCATCTCTTCCATGTGTACTAATTTTAGAATCAGAATGTGCATTATCTTCATTCTACAACTTGGCTTTTGAATATAGCTCAACATTCACTAGCTGTGACTTGGTTGATACTGAAATTTTTTGTTGATTTACAACATGATTGATAGCTTCATCTTTAGTAGGCATTCCTTCATAGAAGTATACAAAAGATCTATAATATTTTAGTTTCTTGGATTCATCAACTTGGACTTCTACATGCTCATAAAAATTTACATTTGCACTCTCCACAATCTTATTAGTATTAGTATTCAAACACTTATATGCTTTGCTTCTAGTGGAGTATCCAAGGAATATGCCTTCATCACTCTTTGAATCAAACTTTCCATTCCTAGAGTCTTTAAGAATATAACATTTACAACCAAATATTTTGAAATGTTTTACATTGGGTGAGTGACCATACCATAGTTCAAAAGATGTTGCATTTGTACATTTTTACCTTTCTCCACAAGCTTCATCATGAAATGTTTTCAACAACTTTTCTTACTGTTGTTTGTCTACACACCTAAGGAAAGTGCCATCAATGGCTTTTTTGAATAGTTTACCATCCCAAATCACATACTTAACTACTTTTAGTTTGAGATCCCTCCTTTGTTTTGTAGTTAGACCCTCTGGACATTCACCATATGTTAACAAATAAGAGATATTTTCAAACCATGAATCATAGAGGCCTAGAACCAACACCAACTACTTCTCTCCTGATTCTTCCGATTCTTCAGTTATCTTATTTTTTGCAATTGCCTTGCATAGAGAATTTCCCCTTATTAGCTTGGTAGGTTTTATTTCTATATCATTATCCTATCTCTTTGCCACCCATGATCCTCTGACATTATAGCCCACATCTTGCTGTGTCAATACACCTCTTCACTGCTACATCTGAGACAAAGACCATAGAATGTAAATGCAAGATATAAAATCAAATTTTTTTAAGGGCTTTAACCACTGCAAAGGTGTGCTTTTCAATCTACAAATATTTCAATTCATGATTATTCAAAGGTATGATCATGAAAGCTATTGGGGCTTGTACCCCCTCATCATTTTCTTGCATAAGTATGGCCGATAGGGTGTGTTCAGAAACATAACAATAAATGATGAAATCTCGTTTATAATTCAGATGACATAACACGAGGGCATTAGCAATAGTGGTCTTTATATCTTGAAAGGCTCACTTTCCTACCTCATTCCATTTACAACTTGAATTTCCTTTCATCATATCCACTATATGTTTAGTTGTTTCCATGAAATTAGGTACAAACCTTATGAGGAAATTCTCCTTCCCAAAGAAATATTTGACTCCAATTTTATTCGAAGGCAAGCTCAATATTTGAATGGCCTCTACCCATTTAGGGTCAATCCTAATGCCTTCCTCAGATACTATATGACCTAGGAGTTTCCCCTCTGTTACACAAAAAATTTACTTCTTGGGATTGACAGAAATCCCATGCTCTCTGCATCTTTGCAAAACTTTCCACAAATCTTCCATAAGATCTTTCCTTTTTCTCGAGAACACAATGAGGTCATCTAGGTATATGACTATGATCCGATCTTTCAAATTGGTGAATTTCTTACTCATGCATCTTTGGAATGTAGCACCAATGTTGATAAGTCCAAAAGGCATTTTGTGATATGCAAATGTACCCCACGGAGTAATGAACACTGTCTTATGCTATTCTTTCTCCTCTACTTCAACCTAATTATAACCTGAGAAGCCATCAAGCATAGACATCATTTTAGATCTCACCACTATTTACAATAAATAATCCATATTAGGAAGAGCAAAGTTATCTTGTATGGACGCTTGATTTAGATTGCAGAAATTGACACAAATTCTTATTTTTGACGGGTACTATATTGGCTATCTAGGTGGAATGATGAATGGGATAAATGATTCTAGCTTTTAACATCTTATCTACTTCTTGGAAGATGGCATCATCAACTTTAGGATTGTAGTTCCTTTGTTTCTGCCAAAAAGGGACTGCATCAAGCTTTAGTGGGATTTGGTGTTTTACCTTCCCATCTCTATAGCTTTTCAAATCTTCATAGCTCCATGCAAAAACATCTCTATATTCCATGAATAGATTTCTCACGACTTCTTTCTCTTTAGGTGAACAACACTTTCTAATGTTAATCATTCTGGGATTATGAATATCTCCAATATTAACTCCTTGATATTCACCCATTGTTGGCCCTTTTTCTACTCTCTTTTGCTTTATGTAAGCATCATGTCTATTAAACAATTTTTCTAAAGCCACAAAATATGGGGGAATAATGTTACCTTTCAGCTAAAATTCTCCATTTTGATTCTGTTCCCCACTTGCACCAGAGCTTTCATGATTACTTCCACTGGATTCATGCTCAAAACTAGACTTGTCATTTTCTAGGAACATCTGCAAAATCTTATCATCATTGAAAACTTGCCATGATTTTGTGTTATTTGGAATGGCAGATCGATACTTAATTTCAATTTGATACTTTTTGTCTTTGAAATTTGGGCAAGGAATTAATAGCGAGGCATAGACTACTAAGAAATCAGCTTTGGTATTCATCTCTCTCAGAACCACTTCAATAGAGAAGGCATCTAGACCTTCAATCTCATCCTAGACTCTATTTCTGTAATTCTTTAGCTTTTGATTTTTAATAGAATACTATCCTTTTACCTACTTTACAATAAGATCTACATTACCTGGAGCTTTTAAAATTTTTATCCCTCTTTCTTTTACTATTATTATCCCTAGTAATAAGGCCTCATATTCTGTGGTGTTATTTGTATTCCCAAATTTTAATTTGAAAGCCATAGGTTTAGGTTCTCCTTTCGAAGATATCAATACCACACCTGCTCCAGATTCTGAGGTGGCACAACTTCCATCAAATTCAAGTGTCCATATACTTGATTCATCTTTATTTCCTTTAAAAACTTCCTTTCTTTGTCTCTCATCTATTTGTGCATCCGAGCCTTCTTCAGTAAACACCATATAGTTGCCGAATTCCAGCTCTTGGTAGAGAATCTAAGCTTTAGGGTTATCTAATTTCATGACTGTGAACTTTTCCTTCTCCTCAGATTCTAATTTGACTTTTTTATTTGCAATAGGTATCATTGCCTAAGACCAGTATAGCTTTATTTCTCCTCCTAAGTCTCGACAAAAACTTCTACTTAAAAGGAGTCCATAACTGGCTAGAATATCAACTACCAAAATAGTCAATAGGAGCTTCTTTTCTAGGTGAGAAGCTAAGGCTACCTAAGCATCTTTAATCTGCCCAAGTAAGGGAACTTTTTTAGCATCCATCGAGTAGCACCTTCCATGTACTTTAGTGAGATTGAGATCCAAGACTTTGGCTATGGAATAAGGCATGACATTATTTGATGCACTTGAATCTATTATACAATTACTGAGTTTACATCCATTAATATACAATGAAATATAAAAAGGTTCAGATTTTTTCCCTGGGGATGTTGCTAAGACTATAGAGTCTTCTTCGTTAAAAAAACTAGATGTCAAGGTTTCATCCTCTTTCTCAACCATTACATTACAATTCATATATGATGTACTTCCTTTACAGTAGTCTACAAGTCTTTTTAACTCAGAAGGATGTGACGTTAAATAATCAATAGTGGAAATTTTAATTTTTGACTCTTCACAAAATTGAATGAAATCAAAGGATATCTTGTCCATACCCATACATGAAGTAGTTGTTCCTTGATCAACATCTGTATTACTTGTCGAAGGACTGGAGTCATTTTTGTGAGTGTGACTAGAGGATTGATTCTTCAACCTTTACCCACAGGTAAGCATTGTGTATGAAGTTCCATTGATGGTTGCATAACACTCACCTTTTGATTTAGAATCCAATTCGTATTCCAAATATAAATTTCTAGAGTCACCATTTGGATAGGAATCAGGCTCAGAACAAGGATTCATAGTGTTTAATTCATTAGTAGATAAAAATTGCATCATGTGGGCAGTCTTTAGACAACTCTCACTATCATGATCTGTGGTCAAATAAAAGACACACATATTTCCTTTTTTCGGTGCCACCTCAATTTGCAACCTAGGTTGTGAATTTGTAAGTTGCAGAAACCTACTTTCATTACTTCTTCCCGGTGAATTTTGATAATTTCGATGATAGGGACTATTGAATGTGAGTAACTACTTCTTCATTGCTACTAGCTCATTTGACAATTTCTAAATCATTTCCTCTAACAACATGGTATTACTAGAGCTTCCTTTAGTTTGAAGTTCTCATTTCCATTTTCTTGTAGAAATCAAATCATCCTCACACTCAATCGCCTTCTTTTGTGTGTCAGCTAGATCCGTGCAATGTGCTCTCCTTAAATCATAATTGACATCTGGAGGCATTGCACTAATAAAGAAGGTTTTTAAATTACCAGGCGTGCGTCTATCAGCAACTGGAATTCTACTGATAGTCTTATTGAATTTGGCAACAAAATCCCTCATGCTCATCGTTGGTTGCTTCTTAATTGAAGTCAACTGTGTTAGCAGGGCATGTTCATCTTTCATGGTCTTAAATCTTGTCTCAAAGGCCATCCTCAATGTATCCTAATCAGTTATTGAGCTGTCAGCTAAATGGTAAAACTCCTTTGCTACATTATCTATGAGGGTCTCTATGAACAACCTTACAACAACATCTTCATGTCCCACCCCTAAGATATGAGTGGCTACAAAGAAAGCTTTATTGTGTTCATCTATAGTGACTTTCCCATCACCTAAGAATTTAGGGAAATTCTTCCTCGAACTAGCCATAAGTGGATGATAAGCATTTAACACTAAGGGTCCTATTTCTGTAAACCATGCAGTAGCCATGATTGTCCTGGTAGTATATGGTGGGAAATTAACAACTGGAGGAGTAGTAACTCTGTCAAGTGCTAACACTTGACAAGTGGAATGTGAAGTGCTGATGTCTTGATTTCTAATAGGGGAAGGGGGTCTACTCCAGCTTTTACCTTCACTTTTTCATTTTGGGATGTCTAAAATAGGAAAGCCAAGCTTTGCAAGTTTATCAAAGATAGGGTCTTGCCCACCCTATTCCTTGGTACTTCTGAGGAACTTAAATTGTTCCAGGATGTTGGGTCTAGTTTATCTCTAAGCTTCTTGTCTCAATTGTCTTTCTGCTCTCTGGATATCTCTCCTTTGAACAACTCTCTCCAAGGCTTCAACTCTTCTTTCTTCTTCTTCTAATACCTAGCTAGCATTCCTATAATGTTCAGTGTTCCTTCTATGTCTCCAAATGAATGTGTTAAGGGATGAAATTATGTCCTCTTGGTCATCTTGAAAACCAAGGTTAGGTTGGAGCACTAGAATTATGTTTTCATGAGGTAGTACCATTTTCCCTCATGACATAAGAATTTTGATCAAGTGACTATTCGTCTCCCTAGCAGAGTTGCCAAAAATATGTTGGTAAATAGATTTGTTCTTTCAAATTATTACTCTTTAATGCCCAATTCAGAACAATATCTGATCACAAACAGTTGGAAAGCTCTTTATGGATATTTTAGCTTTCTTGTGAATTGGTAGGTACAACTCCCTAGAATAGATTTGCAATGAATTTTGTTTTCTTCCTAAACTACTTTGGGGTATGTTCTTAACTTGAGAAGAGTAGAGGTATAACCGAGCTAGACCTAAATAAAATCCAACTCAAGTAGATAAAAACTTCTCAATACTGAAATAGATTTATGCATCCATACATCTCATGAATCCATAAATGCCATCCACATAATTAACTGATGCTAAACTAAGCTAATTCAAATCTAAACTATGAATAATAAATTGAAAATACTAATAGAATCTCTTCAATGAATGAACTATAACAATACTTATCACATTCATCCGCTGCCTCAAAATAGGGGAGGTAAAACTCTGTTCTTCCCTTGTTCCAATTCAAATGAAAGAGAAAACATGAATTAAGTACAATACTAACTAGAATGGAAAATGATTGACATAAAATATCATTCAATTGTCCCTGCAACAAAAAGTACTTCAAACCAAAAATTTTCCGACCTTTCATTAATCTTTTCAATTCATACATATAGAGTTTTTAAGATGATCGTTACAATGGAAGTTTAATTGGTTCATCTTCTGAGGGTGAGAAATGGCAAGGTGCTAGTTTGTCATATTACAGAATTACAAAAGAAAACAAAAAGAGGGCATAACATGAATCATTTAGACTTCTTCCCATTTTCTATTTTTGCTCTATGTGACTTGGCAACAACCATTATTGGGATCAACTCCTCGTGATTGGGCACATGTATATTGGTGAATCTGAAAAGCCATTTTGCATGTTATCTTGCCAACTCTTATGACATTCAACTGATCTAGCAACTCCTCTATGGCCACATGTATCCATCTACTGAGCACTTAGAGTTTTGCAATTCTTTTCTGGCTACTGGAAGCCACTGCAGACAAATTATCCAAAAAAGTAGAGAAGTTACTTTTCATCACTTCCACCCTAATGAGGTCCTTTCCTTGACCACTGGTTTGAGAGTTAGTGTGTAGCCCTCTCATCAGCTCAAATCCTCTATCTTGAGTCTTCTTTATTTTACCCTTTGTCTCCTTGAGCCCCTTCTTAGCTTCTTGGATCATTTCTAGGTTAAACTGCATACTATGGAACCATTCAAACAAAGGTTCATTCCCTTTCTTTAGAATCTTGGCTTTGACTACTTCCTTTGCTTTCATCTGGATGATCATCTTTAAAAGGGAGATGCATTCATCACACATGACTCTTTCTTTAACAAGAGTATTATTGTTAGATAATATGTTATCCTTTTCTATTTCTAGTTTGAGGATAACATTTGTAATTTGATCGATGAGAGAAACTCCTTTTGATTTGAGTCTCTCAATCCACTCTCTACCGATCTGGCCATAGTGCCTATCTTCCTAGAGTTGGGAAATAAGAGCTTGCGATTCAGTTGCACTAGGAGTTTGAGTCATAGACATACCAAAAAAAGTTGCTAGTGGAGTGAATAGCTACCTAATAAACTTATTCAATTCTTCTATTTTTGCCTTCATCTTGCTCTTTGACAATTTGAGACTCTCTAATTGTCCTTCTATCACTTCATTACTCGATCTCCACATGCCAACCTTTGTATCATGTCTGGCTTCCCCAAGGTTGATTGAATGCAAAGTAAAATCATTAGGGAGTCATATCCTCAATTCTCCTTCCTTTGTTTGGCTTTGCTATCTCCATTTTCAAGTGCCCTATTTCTGGATCTTGCTTGAGTATGGATAGAGTCTTCTACTTCTTAACCTTTATCAATGTAGTCCTAGAACAAACCATGAGGGATATAGTGTCTTTGGCAAAAACACTCTCATCCTTTATGTTTTCTTTCCTTTCCAAAGTATCTTCTAGCCAAGAATTAGTTCTTATCACCTTGGAAGCTGTTCCAAGTGATTCAATGCTAAACATCTTCTTTTTCACTGGAGTCATGGCTACAACAGTTGAAGAGAAAGAATTCTTTGAGTCCTTTGAGATGAGTCTAGAAGAAGCTTGGCCTTTCTCCACCTCTAAAGTCTTCTTCATCTCTTCATCTAATTTAGTTGGCTCACTAGTGCTACTTTTTCCATCCCCTAAGTCTACTAAAGCTACAAGTGAAAGAGGGAGTTTTAACGTTGTTTTCTTTCTTTATTCATTTGGCTTTCATGGTAGACTAGAAGGTGTTAACATATGTTTATTGGGTTTGTGATTTTCTCATAGTATGTTAGACATTAGCCCATTTTATAGGTCCTACATTTGGTGAACCTGATGTGAACATGCTTATCTAACTTGGGTTTTCTTATTTTGTGCTTGTAGGTGCAAGGAGGGAGCTCACTTGGAAGGGTATAAAGACTATTTGCACTTCTGTATCACACCTATATTAATTAGGGGGTCTAGTAACATGCTTTTATGCTCTTGTTTCATGCATTTTGTTAGCTTTTTGTCCTAGGGTGCACTCTGCTTTGTCAGGGCACACTTGGGACCCCTAGGAGGTAGTTTTAGGGGCCTAGGAGATATCACAACCCTTGTTTTCTATTCCTAAATTACCAACTACACCTAGAAACTACCAACTGTTCCCTTCTAAACCCCAACTACACCATGGACATAGTCTACATTGTCTAGGTGTACTTGGGTGTATAGGTCTCAAAATTTTTAGTTTTTGGGTCTTGCTTAGGCACCATTTCCCCACAACTTGCCATTGACCTCCCAATTGCACCCATAAACTACCAACTACACCCTTCTAAGTTGCAACTACAACATGGGCATAGTTAGCACTGTCTAAGTGCACTTGGGGGCATTCTGAGCCATTCTGGCCTTTTGGGGCATAGTCTGCTCTGTCAAAGTGCACTTGGTTCACAAAAAGCACCTATTTCAATTAGAATCTACATCTAAGGTTTCCATTTGCTTCTAGGACATAGGTTAGATGATTTTGTGCTACTAATGGTCTATTTGTAGCATGTGGTGATCATTAGATGAAGACATGATCATAACAAACTACTAATGATTGTTTGCAAGACATTGTCAAAGACCTTGTGTGTTTGTTAAAACCATGTGTGTGGATTTCTTAGAGGAAATAACACTTCATTTGGTGCTTAAAATGAAATTTTTCTTTTTTTCTTGGTGTGTCTATAGTATTTAAAACCCTAGGGGTTACATGGATGTATCCTCTCCCCTCACCATTCGTTGATCTTGGGTGTAAGAGAAATCCATGTGACTTCTATAGGAAGCCTACCTTAGACCAAGATACTCGATATTGGGTATGCCAGGGGATGAATTCAGAGTAGTAATGGGCAAAAAGCCAAGTCAACATTCCAACCACTATATAAAACTTGATTATGGTGCAAGCCATGTCGACAATATTGCTAAGTGATAGCTCTCCTCCAGTACCGTTATGGTGTGTCAAACCTTGGTTCTCAAGGTTGGAAGACCTTCTAAGGAAGTTTATCATTCACTTGCTAAATGAAATGACCTTACTAAAAACCATGTTTTAATGGCCAAAATCCTTTCTATCCATTGGCTCAAGTGGTCACCAATGCCCATGAAGACATCCTACATTTTTACAGTCCTTAGTAGAGACAACTGTCCCTTGGGAAGTCATGCCTCTTGGGAAGTGGATCAAGGTAGCCCTAAGAAGTGAGTGTGTTGTAAGGGGGAGCCTATGGTGCAAATATCCTAGGTTGTCCACTCTGGATAAGTCTGGCTAACCTTTGGTTCAAGTAGGAATTCAGTTGTTATAGTCCTAAAGCCTAGGTTGGTGTGTTTGTTCACTTTTAAGAATAGCTATTCTTGTCTTAATGTGTCTTGTGTGTGTGTAAAACATTAATCAAGATAAAAATAAACTCTCAAATTTACACCTTGAACCTTGTCAAAACATTGCACATTGTCAAAAAATTACAACCTTTGCAAACTTTGGTCCAATACAATTCAAGACTTGGAAAGCATAGCAACCTATGATCCTAAGTGTGCTTGGCATAAACATTAGATCTCATCCTTGCATATAACTCACTTGCATTCACCCTAGTTTTGGCCTCATACTTGCATCATATAGGATTCATCTTACATCTTCTAGTCCTCATTGTGGCTTCCTCATCTTTCACATTGCATTCATTAGGGTTTAGTTTGCATGCTTTAGTCTTTGCATTTCAACTACATACCCAACCCTCATCTTGAAAACTTTAACCATCATTTTGGGTGTCATAAACATCATTATGAGCCTCCATTCTAGTCTTATCATTGTCCTCTACTGTGTACCTCACTGTGGCATCAATCTAGAAACTCCAACACTCAAAATTGCCTTAGTTTCAACCCAGTTTACCAACTGCACCCTGAAACTACCAACTACACCCAAACTAGCCCTAACTACACCATAGACATAGTTGGTACTATCTAAGTGTACTTGGTAGTTTGAGAACCCAGTTTTGGCTTCCAAACAACATTTTGAGGCTTCAATAGTGTCCTTAGGTACTTGGATAGGCCCTCCTATCTCAGCATGCCCTAATTTGGACTCTTCACCTCCTAACCTTCATTGTCTTCACTTAGGAAATCATTCCATACATTTTAACCTTCATTCTACATCTCCTAACCCATCATAACATAAACCCTAGCATCCTAGCTTCCTAGCATAACAACTTGATAACCACCCCACTCAAATTCAACAAACATTTAACCTAGCTTCCCAACTGCGCCATGAAACTACCAACTGTGCCCAAACTAGCCCCAACTACACCATAGGCATAGTTGGTACTGTTGGAGGACACTTGGTGCTATCAAAGCATAGTTGGGCACCTGTATGACCATTTTGGGCCTCCAAATTGCATTTTGGGACCCTAAAACTGCATTTAGAAGCCTTTGTACATCCTCATTCTACATTTGACCCAAACTAACATCTAGCACCCAAAACCTCATTTTTCATCTTAGGAAATATCCATATTGCATATTTGATCAGCATAATGACCATTTTGAGTCACCTAAACATCATTTCAAACCCCAAAACCTTTGAATTTAGTCAAAAATCTAAACAAAGTATGAGTCCTAGAGTATCTCCTAGTGTTGATGGATGATGGATCTTGACTAGTCTTTTTATCTTTTCTTATCATTTTCTTTGGTCAAAATCTATCTATTTCTTGATAGATTTGACTGTGTCATCTTTATAATTTTGATCTTTTTGTCTTTAATCACTTTTTGGTCAAGATCCAAAGTCCATTATCACAAGGTTAAACTCCTAGACAAACTGCTTTCTAAAGATTTCCACTAAGTTCAAAAACTTTTCATACACCCTTGCCATTACATTTTCATATTCCTAAATGTATTTTTGACTTACCCTAGTAGCATATTCCCCTTATCTTGCATTATTAAAAACCTTAGCATCATTTCCACTATCAAATCCTATGAACTTGTATATCAACCAAATTGCCTTTCTTGATCATTTATGCTCATCTTTCATATTCCAAACATCATTATCAACCCTAAAACACTATCTCTTGCATAATCCACCTTTCATACATCAACCTCCATCATTACCAAGTCCAAAATCTAACCCTAACCTTAATTTTTCATACTATAGGGTCATTTTCATCTCCTCTAGTCAACCTCCAAAATGTCACTTTGCATTTGCATTTGCATAGTTTCCCTAGGGCATTTGCATCTTCCATTTCAAAACCATAGTTCATTTGGCATTTTCCTAGGTTTCATAACATCCTTAAACACCTAAAAATCTAAAAAACACTCATATCTTGCATACCCACATCCTAAGTATCAAGCTTTGACCTGTTTTACCAACTGCACCCCTATTTTACCAACTGCACACTTCAGGTGCATAGTTGGTAGTTTCAGAGCACACTTGGTAGTTTCAGAGTGCACTTGGTAATTAGATATTTCATTCTAGGTTCCAAAACCCTAATCTACACATCCACACCTTGCATTACATCCCTAAACCTTGCAAAACACTCTAAAACACTCAAATCATTCATATTTTGCATTTTAGGCATCCTAACACCTTTGTTTACCCATTGCATACATCCTACTTACCAACTACTTATCTTCAGGGCCCCAAGTGCACCAAGGGTGCACTTGGTACTGTCTGAGCATATTTGGTAGTACCTTCAAGTACCTTCAACTATACTATGTCAAACACACAACAAGGTATTGTGTACCTAATTGATGACTCTAACACTAACTATGGCATCACTGATGAAGAAATGGCTAGGGCATGTCAAGACAAAAAATTTCGTAAGAATTTCAAACTTTTGGCAGCCCAAGAAATTGCCAAATTCAACCCAAATGTGGAGGGACCTAAGTCCAAACATCAAACCAACACAACAATTGAAAACATACAACCCATGATCAATTTGGACTTAGATAAGGGAAAACAACCTTTGGAGTTTTCAAACACAATAATGGCACCTATAAGGTCCCACCAAGAATCAACCATTGAAATCCTCCAAAGTACATTTGAACATATCAACATTAATCCCTTGTTTGATGAACCAAAATCAATGAAGGGAAATAAGACTCTTCCTAAGTATCCCAAGAGGACGTTAAGACTTGACCTCAACCACATGATGCAACAAAAAGACATGCCTAAAGGGACTTGTACTCTAGGGATGCCAAACGTACCTCCATTTGAGGAAAATCCACAAAGTAAACCTTTGCTCCTAACTCTACCAAGTGTTATGACATCAAATGTATGGAGCCTTTTAGGGGTACACTATGTGAAACATCAACTACAAAAATCCCTATTGATACACAAAGGAAAAGTCTTATTGACATTACACCTATTCCCAAAAGGAATGCACCTCATTTTCAAGTCAATATGATGTCCCAAGGAGAAACCTCTAACACACAAAGGTGCCAAAACAACAATACCAACATAGTGGTCAATTCATAAGGAAATAACCAACTACTCCAACAACATCAACCTACAATAGTCCAAGGACCTAATGTTTCTAACACACATTCAACATATCAATAGCAACATCAACCACAACAACAACAATAACCTCAAGTGGTACAAGCATCCAATGTCCCTAACATGCACTCCAATTTAAACCCACTTGACTTCTATGCAATTTATCAACAACAATTCTAACAACAAAAAGCCATGTTTGCTAAGGAACAAGAGCAACTCAAACAATAGTTGGAATACCAAAGACACCTTGAGCAAAAAGTTGCATACCAACAACATTTGTTACAACAACAACATGTGCCACAAAAACCTCAATAGATACCTCTACAACAACAATCACATGCATGGCCTCACATGCAACCAACAGATGTATCCCACCAACAACCACAATAAATGGCACAACAACAACACATAGTACATCAATCACAGTCAATATCGCAAAAAGTGCCACATAAAATACCACAACAAATACCCCAACATGTGTCACAATAGGTACCCTTTTGTTTTTGAGGTACTAACATACCTCCACCACCTAGCAACATATCACCAGACTCATCAGACACAAAAATGTTAGAACCATGTAGACATAGCTCTCGCCAAAGCAAACGGTCTACTCATAAGCACAAAAGACTTGAAGGGAAAACTATCATTCAAAAACCTAATGAAGAGCTATTGCAACAATTCAAACAACTTTCCAAACAAGTCGAGGCATTGGGAGTCCAAAAGAAATAGGCTCTATATACAGAAAGGGACCTACATCCTAATCCATTTGACAAAAGTCTGTATATGCCTCCATTCCCAAAACACTTTGAGGCTCCAATATTTGAAAAATACCAAGGAAAAGGCAACCCCATTGATCACATCCAAGAATTCTTTGCCTCTTGTACTGAATTTAGTGATGAGCCCACTTACCCTATGAGATTGTTCCCCCATTCCCTAGGTGGGCCCACACTTGAATGGTACTCCAAACTTCTTGGTACTATCAAATCTTGGTCATTGCTAGCAGACAAGTTCATCTCCCACTTTGCATTTAACATTACTAATGAGGTGACACTTTCTAATTTGTGCTCAATTAAACAAAAGACGAGAGAACCATTCATCACATTCTTACTTCACTAGAGAAGCTTAGTTAGTTAATGCTCACTAGATATTCTTGAAGAACAACAAGTTAACTTGTGCATTGAAAACTTAGTCCCTGACTTAACGTATGAACTCAAAATCAAGAGTCCAAGCACCATTTCTAAACTAATGAAAAAAGGGGCTAGCATTGAAGATGTTCTTATCCATAAGTGAATCCTCAAGATAAACAAGGAAAGCACAAACACCAACTCATCTAATGACAAGGAATATTTTTTCTCCAAAAACAAGAATGTGACCAATGATGGCATTGTGGATGCTTGCATGATTAGCATATCAAAAACTCAACTGACTTTGAAAGGTGCAAACCCTACGAATTCAGAAATTCCCAATCAAACATTAGCCCCACAACAGGAGAATGAGACTTCCACATAGGACAAACCCCAAAGATACCCTAGAACCAATGACAAGAAATTCACACCATTGGGGATACCTCTTGAGACTGCACTACAATAGTTACTTAATAATAACTTCCTACACTTACCCCCAATCAAAGACAAACCATTGACTAAAGTAGATTGGTTGGATGACAAAATTTTTTGTGATTACCACCGCACGAAAGGACATAAGACCTCATCATGTTTCCAACTAAAGCACACAATATAAGACCTCATTGATGATGGTATAATCATAGTTTATCCATCATTACTAGCATCCAAATTTGATCACACTATCTTCAAAGATCCTTTAGGTAATCATGACAAAGAGAAACCCTCCAGTTCAAACTCAAACTCACAAGGTAATGTGAATTACACATGCACTGGATATGACTACACCATTAATATTTTAAATGAGTCAGATTCCCACATATCCACATTCACCTTAAAGGCTAAAGTCCATCACTGTTCTATCACAGCACACCATACCAAGATCATGCTACCTAGAGCGCCATCTACCCCTACTGCTCCTACTAGACCTACACCCTGTAGTAGACCTACTATTCCTACTTCATCTTATTATTGCCTTGTTGAATAGCTCAGAAAGACCCCTACACAAATATCCATCTTGGACCTACTCCATGCATCTCCCCAACATTAGAAGATCTTGGATCAAGCCCTTAAAGAGTTAGTAGTCCCAGATGACATTGATGTTGCCCAGTTCCAAGCCATGGTGGGGAACCTATCTACATCACAACATATCACCTTTTCCCCTCGGGATATTCCTAAAGATAGACCAAACCACAATGATCCCCTTCACCTTGAAGTCTTTGTCCACAATGTTAAAGTCAAACGTGTCTTGATAGATGGAGGAGTAGGGCTAAATATCTGTACACTTAAAGTAGTCAAAGGTTTGGGATATTTTGAAAATAATGTGGATCCCTCTCGAAGGATCACAATCAAAGCCTATGATGATGTTGAACACTTCTCTACGGGGGCCATCATCTTACCCATCAAAGTTGGTCAAGCTACTAAGAACACTTTATTCTAGGTCCTACATATAGAAATGAACTACAACATGATACTAGGCCACCCATGGATCCATGCTATGAAAGTAGTGCCTTCTACATACCACCAGTGCTTAAAATTCTCCTATAATAATGTAGAGGTCACCATTCCAGGTGATCCAGATCCCTTCCAATTCTATGCCAATCTTAGAGGAACCACTGTATACCAGGTCCTGACAAAATATGTAGCAAATCCACTCGAGTCCTCCAAGTATGTTGATCCTTCCAAACTCACACTGACATTCAAAGGAAATCTCAATATCCAAGACCAAGGTTGTGGTGAGTACTCAATGTCACATGCCTTTCACATTAGGAAACTTCCTTTATCTCCCAAGTCATATGGGAAACCTCAACTTATATAGAACAAGCCTAAGTTCACATTTCAAAAGAAACCTTCTATGGCTTTCACTAGTGGAGGTGGACTACATGAAGAACATGTCTATGAAAATTCCTCTACATGGATTGAAAAGCATAAAGAAAAACAAGAACTTACTCCTATATCCCCTGAAAAGTATGGACTTGGATTCACCATCATGCAGAAAAAGGGATATGATGAATGTAGTGTCTTGGGACCTCAAAAGCAAGGCATTGTTCAACCCATCATTGCATCAGGATGACCTCAAAGCTTGGGACTTGGATTCAAACCATTTGTTTTGGGTCTTCTTAATACTGAGTCACCCTCATTTAAGGATATGAATGTGTCAAATGATAACAAGGAATTTGAGAATGCCCAACCTGAACCATATATGATGAATGTAGTGGCTTGGGACCTCAAAAGCAAGGCATTGTTCAACCCATCATTGCATCAGGATGACCTCGAAGCTTGGGACTTGGATTCAAACCATTTGTTTTGGGTCCTCGTAATATTGAGTCACCCTTGTCTAAGGATGTGAATGTGTTGAATGATAACAAGGAATTTGAGAATGCCCCACCTGAACCCACCCAATCTATATCTAACATTAATGATCCTGATACCCCCCTTGGTCTTGATCATATGTTTGCTAACCTAAATAGCCTATCTATGAAAGATAAACATGTAAATCCATCTATTCCTCAAAAAAATTCTTCACCTTGGATCAAAACATTTTGGGATCTAAGCCCTCTTACTTTTGAACATGATCTTGCTGATCTCATTGAAGTGGATATCCATATATATGCCTTTGACCAAAGCTTATTCAACATCGATGATGGAATTTCCCTAGTTTTCCATAAACTTATCAATTGGGACTAATAAGGACCACCAACGTTTGACTAGTTTGAAATTACAAAATTCTTTAAGCTCCATGAAGATTTTCCACAAGCTGATTACAAGTCTAGATTTTCCATTGATATAAATGTCATGGCATATTTTGGGGAATCAACTCCATCTTCTAGTCACAAAATTGAGAAAATAACAAAAAAAGACACAAGTAGTTCTCTTGGTGAAAATTGAAAGGTGCCATTATACCATGAAAAAGTAAAAATAAAGGACATATCTGAGGGTGAAAAACTCTTTGAGGTGCCCTAGGATGGAAGATTGGACACACCCCCATTGAAGGAAAAATCAACATTACTTGTGGAAATGATAGAAGAGATTAATTTGGGAACTCCTAACAACCCCAAGGTCGTACATTTTTTAGCCTCATTATCACTAGAGAAAAAGGTTGAATTTTTCAGATTCTTTCTAGAGAGGTAGATCAACTTTGCTTGGTCTTATGTAGACATGCCAGGATTAGATCTTGAACTAGTCCTTCATCACTTGCCACTAAAACTAGGAATGAAACTAGTAAACCAAAAGTTGAGAAAAATGTATCCTCAAGTTGCCCTCCTTGTCATAGTTGAATTGAAGAAATTATTGGATGTCGGCTTCATAAGACTCATTGATTATGTAGAGTGGATATCTAATCTAGTATTGGTAAGCAAACACTCTAGGGCATCCAGATATGCACTAGTTTTTGTGATCTTAACAAGGCATGTCCTAAGGATGATTTTCCTTTACCAAATATTGATATCATTATAGACATGACAATTGGGTATGAGATGTTATCACTGATGGATGACTTTTCTTTTTATAATCAGATAAGAATAGCCCCTAAAGATCAACACAAGACAACCTTTACATGCCCTTGGGGAACATACTGCTAGAATGTTATGGAATTTGGTCTTAAAAATGTCAGGGCAACATATCAAAGAGTAATGACTACCATCTTCCATTATTTCATGCACATCATAATGGAAGACTATGTTGATGACTTATTTTACAAATCCTATAAAAGAAAAGATCATTTGGGCATCCTAAATTAGATATTCAATAGAATGGAAAGCTATAAGGTTCATCTAAATCCAAAAAATTGTGTATTTGGGGTTGTCTTTGGAAAGCTCCTAGGGTACATTGTTTCTCAATGAGGCATTGAAGTGGATCCTGAGAAAGTAAAAGCAATACTTGACATGCCTCCTCCAAAAAATCTAAAAACATTAAGAGGACTACAAGGATGGTTATAGTCTATCTATAGAGATTCATTGCACAACTGGAAAATAAGTGTCACTCCTTTGAACACCTCTTACATAAGGGAGTATCCTTTCAATGGAACACGTAGTTCCAAGAATCTTTCCAATAGGTCAAGGATTAGCTTCTACATCCACTAGTTTTAATGGCTCCTATTCTAGGCAAGCCATTAATTCTATACATATCTTCTATAGATATAGCATTAGGAGCTCTCTTAGCACAAAATGGTGAACAAAGATGAGAGTGAGCCATATATTACATTAGTAGAACACTTTTGGGCTATGAACTAAATTATTCACTCATTGAACGAGCTTGTCTTGCTCTTGTCTTTGCAGCCCAAAAATTGAGACATTACATGCTTCATTAGAAAATAATGCTCATCTCTAAGATTGACCCATTGAAGTATCTTCTAAGCAGGGCTGCTCTCATAGGCTACTTAGCCAAATGGGTCATGATCCTTAGTGAATTTGACATCAAATATGTAGACAGAAGGGTAATCAAAGGGCAAGTGATAGTAGATAAGTTAGCAGAAGCACCTATGAAAGATGATCATCCCATGTTGATAGACTTTCCAGATGAAGCCATATTTAGCATGGATATAGCTAATGAATGGAAGCTTTACTTTGATGGATCACATACATGAAATGGTTCAAGAGCTAGCATTATGTTTATCACTCCCCTAGGAGACATAATTCCCAAGTCATATAGGATAGCATTCCATTGTACAAACAACATAGTAGAATATGAGGCACTGATCATAGGACTCAAGATAGCTATCCAATGGAACATTTGACATTTACAAGTCTTTGGTGATTCCTAGTTGGTCATCCACCAAGTCAATGATG
Organism: Cupressus sempervirens; assembly: GCA_028749045.1. Classification (NCBI taxonomy): domain Eukaryota; kingdom Viridiplantae; phylum Streptophyta; class Pinopsida; order Cupressales; family Cupressaceae; genus Cupressus; species Cupressus sempervirens. The sequence continues at coordinate 4,288,724 of CM053791.1, forward strand.
ACTATGAAACCAAAGATGATAAGTTAATGCCTTACAAGCAAATGCCAGACTTCCTTTATTCTAAATTTGTCACTATCTCTTTTCGTCAGCTACCAAGTATACATAACAAGAAAGCCGATGCTATGGCTACCATTGCTTTTATGATTGATATGCCTCAAAATGTGGAGTGTTGTAAATTCCTTATCGAGCAACTTTTGATTCTAGCATTCAAGCTCTCTTAATCTAAGTTTGCATGTGAACTTGTTGGTCCCAATTCTTCTTGGTATCAGGACATTTATGATTACCTACACACCCAAATCCTACCACCCAAATTATCCAAAAATGACCATTGAGACTTTATCCATCAAGCTGCTAGATACATCATCATTGGTGACACCCTTTACAAGAGATCCTTTGACCAAACCCTTCTCAGATGCCTTAACTTGCAAGAAGCTCAAATTGCCTTACACGAGATTCACAAAGGTATATGTGGAGGTCATTTTAATGGTCTGAGTCTAGCCAAGAAACTTCTTAGAGCTGGATATTATTAGCCAACCATGGAACAAGATGCCCATGATTTTTCCAGAACATGTCATAAGTGTCAGATACAGAGCAATTTGATCCATGCACCAACACAAGAATTGTAGCCAGTCATATCTCCATGGCCCTTTTCACAATGGGCATTTCATGTTATTGGAGCTATTTCTCCTCCATCCTCTGATGGTCATAAGTTCATTATCATAGCAACAAAATATTTTACCAAGTGGGTGGAAGCTGTCCCTCTGACCTTCACTATTGGAAAGTAGATTTCAAGGTTTATTCTAAACTACATTATATGTTGGTATGGAGTACCCTTGGCTATGATTACTGACCATGGTAGTTCATTTCAAAAAAAATATGTAGACAAGCTCTACGAGAAGTATAACATATACCATGGATATTCTAGTATTTACCATCCATAAGGAAATGGCCAAGCAAAAGCATCTAATAAGACCATTGTTAAGATTCTCCAAAAGACTATCAATTATTCTGGTCGAGACTGGCACCTACAACTAAATCTAGCTCTTTGTGCCTATTGAATAAGTGTGCGTGCTCCTACTGGTGCAACCTCATACTCTCTTGTCTATGGCATTGAGGCCATACTTCCCATTGAAGTTGAAATTCCATCATTGAGAGTGTCCTACAAGATGTTGATGATGAAAACTACTGAATATCTAGACTCCATGAGCTGGAAATGCTTGATGAATAGAGATGAGCTGCCTTGATACATTTGCAAGCTTACCAAAACTGACTCAAATGGAGCTATAATAAGAAAGTCTGAGGTCATCATTTTGAGATCAATGATTTGGTCCTGAAGATGAACTACAAGACCCAATAGCATAGAGAAAAACAAGAAAAATTTGAATGAAATTGGGAAGGACCTTATGTAGTTACTACATTATTTGGATTTGGAGTATATCAGCTTGAGACTCTAGAGGGTGAACCACTACCCATGTCTATCAACAACATGCATCTTCGCAAGTACTACACTTGATTCCGTCTAAAAGTCTTGAAAAAATATCAAAAAAGAAAGAAAGAAAAAACTCATGAAAAAATGGATGCCTTGATGAAAATGTAGCAAATAGGCATCTTGGCATGAAAATTTGAGTCAAGAGAAAAATTTCATCCAAAAGTGAAAACCTGGCAAACTGGTGCTTTAGGCAAGTACCATGGTGAAAACCTGGCAAAAAAACACCATGTGTAATCAATTATTGCTCCTCCATCTATCGAGATTCCATCTGATTTTTTCCCCTTTTATCATTCCTTGATCATATCTATCATCTTGCAAGACATCCTTGGCTCCTTGACCGTGGCTTACCAATTGGTTAATATCCCTTGTTATCTTTTCTAACACATCACCAGTCTATACATACTCTATCATTGGCCTTTTACATAGTTGGCGTCTTGTCTGGGGGCATATTACCTACATGGTGCATGAGTTTGAACTTGAATTGGGGGCATATCCCTAAGTACTTTTTATCCATTGGACTTATCGCATAACAGATTGGTGCTAACACTTGTATATGCTTCTATAATCCTAAAAAAAACCTAAAAATTCAAATATGATCCTGAAAAAATCATTAAAAGTCGTAAAATGTCTAGAGAAAATTACTAAAAATCATAAAATCTCCTTAAAAAAGCACTAAAAATCATACAATGTCTTGAAAAATGCTAAAAACAATAAAATTTCTTGAACAAAGCACTAAAAATCATAAAATGTCTCGAAAAAATCCTAAAAATCACAAAACCCATCAAAAAACTTGTAATAAACCTTGTCAATAGTCACTGTGGATAATTAATCCTTTGTGTAAACACTTGCACTTTGCAAACAGAAACTCAAAGCACTACGCTTTCAAGACAATCATACCTATCTAAGCAACATGAACCAACAATCAATCCAACATGTCAGTATGACCCTATCAACTGAATCAACAATCACAACTATCACATGATCAACCTATCAAATACTATTTGAAGACCTAAAACACTAAAAAGAAAGTAATAATGGACAAGAATAGCTGTTGGCTCATGCTATTTAGTGAGTGATTTTTTTTGCTTTTTTTATTCTTCGATCATGTTCCTATGCCACTCAATGATATAAACTAATCTATGAGAGTGGCTAGGATGTTTCACAGTCATCTTTTATTTTCTATCTGTTAAAATGTACCTTTGAGAATCTGGGGCATGTATATATGCCTTAGGAAGGACAAGATCATTCTATCTACATCGTGCTTGTTTATGCAAAAAGGTTTGAATTCTACACTTTAGCCCTTTATGCCATGATGCTTTGCATTCCATTTTCCATATCAAAATAAAGCTCCATTTAGCATATGGTGCACTTTACAAAAGAAAAAGTCTTCTCATGATACTAACAATTCCTCATCTCATCTCCTCCATCTTTTGTGTCTTCTTCATCCACTACCTTGGTCTTGCACTCTGATACATCAAAAGCATTATTGTCCTACATTCCTACATATGTAAAAAGTCCAAAATAATCCAAAGCAATACATCTTTGCATAAATATGGCATTTATATTATCTTCACATTTCATTTTCATTCATTTTACATATCATTTGCATTTCGTTTACATTCATTTTACATTTCCTTTGCAATCATTCCATATCATTTTACATTTCATTAGTATTCATTCCATATCATTTTACATTTCATTTACATTCAATCCATATCCTTTACATTGCATTAGGCATTTATTCATGAGAAAAACATGTGGCAAAAATAAAACATGGCATTTCCTATGCATAACATGTAACAAATCAATGCATGATGTCATCATATTAAAGTCCACATAAAAAGCATAAATACATCCATATAAAACATCTAAAGCATATGCATAATCCATCTCATGTAGTCATCCTAACATAGGTACATCTCATAAATATCTCACAAAAGTATCAGAGTACATGACCATGGTTTACATCAATACTAACTGCCCCTAAGCATGAACCATGAAAGAGCATAACAAAAACTGAAAACTAAAATAGAGAAGCCCCTCTATACATGAGTATGGTAGTGTCATCCTGTACTATCCATCACCTTGCAACCTCTGTCCATCCTCAAGGATGATCCCTCTGCTCTCTATGGTCACCTCATAGGTGCCATCATCCCTGCACTACTCTATGTCCTTTGTGCCCTGTGGGAGTGAGATCTTAATGCACAGAAACTCTATGCTCTCTACCCTAGTGAGACCACTCTCTCATACTGATCTTGCAGTACTATGCTTCCATGTATGCCCTTCTCATCATTGTCACCATCTCCTGGAAGTTTGCATCTCAGATGCTGCTAATGAACTCCTGAGAGTCTTGCACTGCCATCTTTTCCCTGCATACCACAACGTCTTTCTCAGCCATAGCTCAATCTCTCTCTACTGCAATGGCATCCCTCTCTACCTCAACTTGATCCATTTGACTCTATAGACTTCTAATCATCCCCATCAGCTCTAACTAACTAGGCCCTGTCTGTACCAGTACTAGTACCCTATCGGCATAGTCCATTGGATCTCCCTTCACATCCATCACAGCTACATCTACACCTATATCACCCTCACTAGCTCCCTCGCCACCATCATCCCCAGTCTCCCAATAGTCATCCTCATCCTCTCCCTCATCACCACCTCTAACACTATCCTTGCCCCCACTATCTCCACCCTCCTCCTCATCACCTCTCTCATCCTCCCCCTCAACATCCTCATCATCACCCCCTACATCACCCTCAAAATCCTCATCTCCCCCCTCCTCATGATCACCCCCATCCTTCTCCTCCTCCTCATCATCGCCCCTACCCTCCTCCTTAGCATCTCCTCCCTCCTCATCCTCTCCCCCATCCTCCTCCTCCTCCTCATCCTCCTCATCCTACTCTGCCTAAGACCTTGCTTGTGGTATTGGTACTACTAGATCTGTCAAAGGCCTAGGACAATGCTATGCAAATCATCTATCATATGCTATTGTCGTGCCTACATCTGCTAAATCTACTCCTACCCCCTATATCCTTAGTTGTAACCCCTCTAGTGGTGCATATGCCACTTGTGTCCTAATGGGTGCTCCCCACTCTCAGACCTCTACTCTAGACCAAGAAAATAATGCTAGGCTGATCGGTACATCCTGTATCTCACCAAATTGTCTCTATACCCACTCTTGCAGTTACATCTCTATCACCAAATGCCCAATCACTATGTGTCCTATGAGATAGCACTCCTACCTATAGTATAGTAGGTGAATATCATCATCATAACATCTGGGAAAATCTCTATAAGGTCTCCATATAAACTGTGTCATGGTATCTATCTAATGTTATAAGTACCTCATGTACCCTAGTGGTCCTCATGCCAGTGCACCCTTATAATGGTATGCATATGACATGTCCATTACCAACTCTCACTCTACAAGAGGCCTAAATACTATAATGTGCTTGTAGGCCTAGATCTATAAAAGTGTATCCCCAATGCTAAATGATAGCCCACCTTTGTATGCCACCTGATGCAGATAGTAATACAACATTGCCAACTTGCATGGGCCCTAGGAAAACATAGTAACCTCCATTATGATCTGCTCTAGAACTTAGCTCCATCCGATAGGGAATCCATGTCCCTACCTATCAAGTATCAATAATCTACCAATCACCTAGCATATCATAGCTGTTAGTTGCTCATGGCATGCCACCAATAGGTCCCACTTGATCTCATAATCTTGGATCCCTAGCTCCTCATCTCTACATCCAAATAGGTGATATAGTGTTTCTCATCTCGTACCTGGGTCATACACCCCTAACTCTCCATGAATAAGGATTCTAATGATGTGCCACAAATCCTCTAAAGTTATAGTTGCCTCCTCTATTGGGAGATGGAACAAAGTAGTCTCTGAGTGCCATCTCTTTATCAAAGCTATCAGTAGAGCCCTATTCCCCCTCACCTTTAGCATGAATGTAACATGATATAAACCAAGACCCACCAAGATCCCTCACTCACTAGCTATAATTTGGTGACATAATGCAAGACTCTATGGCCTATGTCCCCTTGTTTGTAACAGGGGCAACTCCTCTTGCATAATCATATAGCCTATGTTAACCTCCCATGGTTTTGCATCTAGTTTACCCTACTTTTGACCCAAGTTTGACTCTAGCTTGACTAATTTTGACTTTTTTAAAGCATGTTTGACTACATTGACTTATTTTTTGAACTTTTTCTAGGGTTTTGAACATGTTTACCAAGTTTTGGGTCATTTCAAGCTCATTTGCATCATTTTGACCCTATCCCTATCCATCTGTCAGCCTTTTTCCTCCATTTGAGCTAAGTTTGACTAGGTTTGACTTTTTTCTAATCATATAAACCTCAGTTAAACTATGTTTTCAACTCTTCTTAGGGTTTTGAACATGTGCTCCAAGTTTTGGGTCATTCTGAGTCTATTTGTACCCTTTCAGACCCTTTGCACTATTCTTTATCAATATTCACTCGAGTTTGACCTACATCTGCCCTAAGTTTGACCAAATTTTGACCACTTAAACCACCTTTTATTTTATTTTAACATAATTCTAACATCCCTCTAGGGTTATTCTAGTCCACCCGAAGTTTTAGGTCAATCCAAGAGCATCTAGACCCCATTCAGACTCTCAGAGCATCTTGGGGCACAGTTAGGGCTCCAAATTGCACCCAAGGTGCACTTGGTCATAACAAGTGTACCTAGGGCACCCTTGGGCATGGAAAGTGTTCCCATGGCACAATTGGATGCATTTTGAGCACAATTGGGGCATTTAGATGCCCTGTCTTGGCACTGGGACCCCTGTTTGACATCATTTGACCCCGATAGACTCCTAGGTGCCTAAAAAGTAGGAAAAAGCATAAAAAAGCATAAAAAGAAAAAAAATGGCCTTGATATACTCACCAAAGGTCCAGTGTCTACCTACTATTAGAAGGTCCACACTCATTCACCATGATGTTGCTCCTTGGGTAGCCGAACCATTCTCCTTGCTCCAAAGCTCTTTTCTTCCAAAAGTGAAGGTGAAAATGACTTTCAAAACCCTCTCAAAGCACTTTTATAGTGTGTTTCTACCTAGATGGATGTGTAAGAGGCCTTTTTTGTGTCGGTCATGATGCCCTTTTGTACTCTAGAGCCCATAACTTTCACATTTTAGCTCCAATTTTTGATTTGTCAGTTGCTATGGTTTTGGTAAGTAGGCGTTAATTTCCACAGCTAGTCAAATTGTGATATTGCTATTAGGATTTAACTGTGTGATTTTTGAGTCAAACTCATTGACCCATGTTTCATGAGTAGTGATTCAAAATGAATCCATCTCTCATGAGAATAAATGGAATACTTAGAACTCATTGGATCTAGGTGATGCTCATAGGGGTGAAGCACTGGGACTTCCCGAGAGGTCACCCATCCTAGTACTACTCTAGCTTGAGCGTGCTTAACTATGAAGTTTCCTCCATGGTTAAACCCAAAGCTTGCAACCCCATTTGAAAAACCTTCACCAAGTGTTGTGCCTTATGAACCATTCATTAGAAAGCCCCTTAAGCTCATCAATTGATAAGTAGGAGTTAATTTCCACAGCTAGTCAAATTGTGATATTGCTATCAGGATTTAACTGTGTGATTTCTGAGTCAAACTCATTGACCCATGTTTCATGAGTAGTGATTCAACATGAATCCATATCTCATGAGAATAAATGGAACACTTAGCACTCATTGGATCTAGGTGATGCTCATAGGGGTTAAGCACTGGGACTTCCCAGGAGGTCACCCATCCCAGTACTACTCCAGCTTGAGCGCGCTTAACTATGGAGTTTCCTCCATGGTTAAACCCAAAGCTTGCAACCCCATTTGAAAAACCTTCACCAAGTTTTGTGCCTTATGAACCATTCATTAGAAATCCCCTTAAGCTCATCAATTGATAGCAATATGACAAATTGGCTAGCTGTGGGAATTAACTCCTACTTATTAATTGATGAGCTTAAGGGGCTTTCTAATGAATGGTTCATAAGGCACAAAACTTGGTGAAGGTTTTGCAAATGGGGTTGCAAGCTTTGGGTTTAACCATGGAGGAAAATCTATAGTTAAGCATGCTCAAGATGGAGTAGTACTAGGATGGGTGACCTCCTGGGAAGTCCCGGTGCTTCACCCCTATGAGCATCACCTAGATCCAATGAGTGCTAAGTGTTCCATTTATTCTCATGAGAGATGTATTCATGTTGAATCACTACTCATGAAACATGGGTCAATGAGTTTGACTCAAAAATCAAATAGTTAAATCCTGATAGCAATATCACAATTTGACTAGCTATGGAAATTAACTCTTACTTATCAATTGACAAGCTTAAGGGGCTTTCTAATGAATGGTTCATAAGGCACAACACTTGGTGAAGATTTTTCAAATGGGGTTGCAAGCTTTGGGTTTAACCATGGAGGAAACTCCGTAGTTAAGCGCGCTCAGGCAGGAGTAGTACTGGGATGGGTGACCTCCCGGGAAGTCTTGGTGCTTCACCCCTGTGAGCATCACCTAGATCCAATGAGTGCTAATTGTTCCATTTATTCTCATGAGAGATGGATTCATGTTGAATCACTACTAATGAAATATGCTATGGTTTTTTTATCTTGTTGTCAATGAAATCAACCTATCATATGCCTATGTAGGTCAATTTCTCAAGGTGGTATAAATATATACCACCATTATTGGGGCATGATTTTATATCTTTTTCATTAGCATTCTTTGACACAACTCTCCAAATCACATTGTATCAAAGAGGGGAAAAATGTAGATGCTAAAAAATGGTTTGCATCTACGATTTCATCACTTCGTCATACTAATTCATCCCATTTTCTCATTCTACTAATTTTGATCTTTTGGCCAAATTGATCATATCTCAACAGTGTCTGACATCATTCATATCATCTTTCACATCAATTGCATGTCATTTCAAAACCATTTCATATCAAATCAAAATCACCCCAAATCAACTCAAAATCACCCAAAATCAGCCTTAATCAATGATAATCAGCCTAAAACATGTCAAACATCCCAAATTAATCATCATTTGTCCAATCCTAGGCATTGTTGTGGCTTTTAGTGCCTTGGAAACCAATCAATCTATCAAATCTTACCAATCTGACCTTAGTACTGTCATGGCTCTCAATGCTAGGTCAAACTATCATTCACATCATCTAATCCTTGACATTGTTGAGTCTCTCAGTGTTGGATCATAGCATTTTCAACCATTTTAATAATATTGACTTATCAATTTCGATCGATCAATCAATTTGAGCATGGCTTTGGTCTACTTGTCATCATCCTATTCAATTTGTATCATCATCACATTTTCATCAAAGGATACTATCACACTTATTTAATCAAATTGGTCAGTCACCTATTAATTTTCTCTATAGGATTGAATAACCCATAATTTAATCCTATCATTCTTACTAATTATTCTTCCTAATTATCATCCTCAATCAATTAATCAATATTATTAATTAATTGATTTATCATTCACAAACTATGGAAATTCACAATTTCCTAAGTCACATTTTCCATCATTAATTCTATTTCACTAATTTCTATTGTGTGGAATAATGAATTTTTAATTCAAATATTCTACAAAATATTGACATCATCATGACACATGGGTGTGACACCTCATGGATTCTTCTTTGACACTTGGCTAAGATATCTCATAATCCAATATTCTTATTCTCTTACGTGCATCCATATTTGGCTTCCATTATCATAGATTCTTTGCTTTAAGTGGGTTTGAGGTGTCATATGATGTGTCATAAATTCTCAACCATATTTAGCTTTGTTTGACTTCCAAGCATCATAGAATCCTAAACTTGGCATCTTGTGTCATATGTGTCATGGATTCTCAAAGGAATCTCATGCCAAGTCTCATATCTAAGGGTGACAAATCCAATGCTCTCACCTTGTGTGTTGATTATAAAATGAGCACTCTTTCTCTCATTTTAGGTCCCTAGTTTTCTCATTTTAAAAAAACTTTTGCTCTCACATTCAAATCACAACTTCAAGTACTCTCATAGCATTATCATCACTATAGGCTTTTGCTTCAATATTGTGTTCATTGTAGGCAATTTGGAGCTACATTATATGGAGAAGAAAGAAGGACATGGGAGCTACAAGTGAAAGAGGGAGTTTTAACATTGTTTTCTTTCTTTATTCATTTGGCTTTCATGGTAGGCTAGAGGGTGTTAACATATGTTTATTGGGTTTGTGATTTGCTCATAGTATGTTAGACACCAACCCATTTTTTAGGTCCTACACATATGATTACTAAGTTTCTCAATGACGATTGCATTAGTGAAATCGAGGAAGTGTTGCTCCTTTCATTGGTTACCTATTGATTTATTTGAAAGCTTAACTCGCAGATGTGTCATTTTCCATAGCTTGTGTCCATTAGGATTTCAATTTCATGTTGTTTGCTTTAAAGTTTTGTTATTTGCTTTACTAACCCCCTTGTTAGAGTAGGAATTCATTTTAGTTGCATTGTTAGATTACATTCATAAAAAACATAAAAAATACAAAAACATAGTTCTTTTCTATGTGTTATTTTTGAAACAATGTGCAAATTCTTCATCTCATCCACAATCAAAATCAACTATAAAAGGCCTTGTCATGAACATTCACATTTATCTTCAATAGAGAAAGTTCTAGTAGGTTGCAAGATCACCCAGAACCTTGGAGTTGATCCTTAGATTAGCTTTTCAAGAGAGGAGTTTGCAAGAATTCTTGCTATTTAGCATTGTGCATAATGATAGCTCAACATTAATGCAAGCAATCAATATATGTCCCTACAAAACAAACAAGGGTTAGCACATCAAAATAGTTAATGAAATATGAAATAATCTTGAAAAATTACTATTAGGACCTATTAGAAAGCCAATAAAATGAAATATGAAATCTTTGAAATGCAAAAGGAAATCTAAAAGCTGAATTGAGCAACTAAAATAGGAAAAACAATAGTACTTTCTGATCCAGTATCATATGATATTTCCTAGTATGCCCGAGTGATACTCATGCCTTGTACGATACTCTGTATCAAACAATATGATGCTTTGTATCAAACAATATGATACTTTACTCAACAATGGTATGACATAATATAGAATACTGGTATGATACTTAAATTGGCCTTGTATCATATCCCTTCACAGAAAGTATCATACAATCATAGAGAAAGTATCATATGATATTTATGGTTACAAAGTCAAAATTTGAACCTACAAATGTGAAAAGTGAGGAAAAAGAGAAAAATGGAGCTAAATAATGATGTCTAGCTCCATGGTGGGTGCAAAAAATGTGAGCCAAAAATAGGTACACTTCTCTAAGACATTCCATCCAAGGGACCGAATAAATTAGGAACCTTGAATGGTGACTTAGAGCTCCCTATCTATGATGTAAAAGAGCTATGAGAGTGACTCTCAAATGAACCTAGTATGCAACCCTTGCAAGGTGCACCATAATATGTGAGATTCCAAGACAACAAAAAGTATGCTAGTATCCAAGAATAAAAAATGAGATGGAATGCAAAATGCAAGCTAAATCTAACAAGAATGAAAGTATTACAAAGCCTTCTAATTAAGCTATGTGATCTATGCTAGAGCATAAAGGAAACTAAGCTATCTTGAATTCCATTAAGATATAATGAAAGTAAACCAAGTGAATGCAAAATGGGTGCAAAATGAATGGAAGATGAGTGCTCCAAATGCTCCAAAATTAGCAAGAAAACCTATAGCATAACAATAGCATAAGTGAACAAGAGATGAAAGAGAGGAGAGAGATTTATTTTAAAGAAAAATGGATGGTGGGGATTAAAAGACCTAATCAAGGGTGGAGAATGAGCCTTGATAATCCATGTACACAATAATCTTGCCTAAGCAGGATCAATGGTTGAATTTAAGAGGCAAAAGATGTGTGAAGGAGAATTAAAGCTATTTTGAAAATAAAGATTCCTCTCACATAGAAAAGTATGCCCCTCATGTGAGAAAAAAATGCTTTTATTTTATTTTTAAAATAGGAATAATGCTTTTCATGTGCCCACTTAAGATAAGTGGGATTTTGGGGACTTAATTTAATCAAAAGGGAGCAACTTATTTCAATTAAATAAAAAATTTAGGATAAAGTGATGAAATCGTAGATTATAATCAAATAACTTGAAAAGTGATGATTTGATCAAGAATAAATGATGGATAAATTAAGGAAAAATACTAAAAATGGGGATCATAGTCTAGATGACCATTTTTGGGTGATTATAATCACTAGTGTTCTTCCCCTAGTTGCTTTATTTTTATTAAAACTTTCAATTTGAAGTTTAAGACATGATAAATCTATTTCATCAACCTCACAAGAGGTAGTATTTATTGCTTCAACCCTTTAAAAAAAAATGGTGGATCTCTATTAAAATCATTCATAGATTTTAATAATGATATTTGGTAAGAATTGAAATTTTGAAGTTTTTTTAATGGGCATTAATAAGGAGCATAAATCTGAGGTCAAAATTTCTTGAGGCTCAATGTTTGAAATTTATCTATTTTATTGAAGCACAATACATCCAATCTTAATTTAATTATTTAAGATGTGAGAGCCTAGTATTCAATTATTATCTTTAAGCATATGATATGAAGATTAATTGAAATGATGAATCTCTATCAAAATCATTTACATATTGAAATTAATAATATTTTGTAAGAACATTAATTTATTGAGGTTCTTAATGGGGATTAATTTGGGAGCATAAATCTTAGTTTGAAACAATATGAGACTTGAGATTTTGAAGGATCTATATTTTCCCAAAGTCACACAAGGCATAGTCTTAACCTCATTTTCTATGTGATGTAGGAGCATCCTTGGGTTGTTGGAAATCTTGTATCACCCAAATAGATATTTTCTTTGTTTTCTATTTTTTGATTCCTGTCTAACACTTTGGTTTGGCGATCACTTGATTTCCCATATCAAATTTCTCAATCTTGGCTTCTTATAATGGACATGTCCCTGATTATTCTCCCATGTTTGTAGAACTTAATGTTACATATGTTTGAAGCTATATTTCATCTTCTCAGGTGTTGATTTACTATGTGGTTCTTCATACGATGCATGACATTTTGCTTCTGCAAAGTTCATCTCTTTCTATAATGTTTCAAGGCTTTGCATGTGGTATCTTGGATATTGTGAGGACCTATATCGTGGGTTGTGGATGTTCTTATAATGTATAATGTATTTAGCCATTTAATCTTTATAGGTCAGTTCTATAATCTATAACATGTTTCCAATTTTGGAAAATGAGGAATCAAAGGCAACCTATATGCCATGATGGATATATATGTAATGTAGACATGTCTTTTAGGGAGAAGGGATTATAGAGAAGGAAGTGGGTGTGTGCACCAAGTTAGTGCACAAAAAAGTGGACACCCAAAAAAAAAGAAAAAATTTCAATAACTTGATTGGGTTATTTAAAAGTGAAATATCGGCTAGGCTTGGATACTTGAAAAAACCCAATTAGGTTTTTTTAAAGTATATATTTTCTTTTTTTTCCATGTTTGAGGGCATTTTTATACGCTCAAATGGTAGTAGCAGTGTGGAGTGCAGAGAAGAATATCAAAACCTGATTGAGTTTAGTATAAAAAACAATTTTTTGTTGCATTTTCTATAGAATTTGATGATGAACAAATTCATAGATCCTTGGGTATCCTACATGCAAATAACTTGTTACAAGGAAGAAATAAAGACAGAGAGAGAAGGGTTTACTCAATAAACACGAAGATTGAATTTACCTGTGCAAAATAGAATGAATGAAATTACAACCGATCAATCCTTATGAAGGAGATCAAAAACCTAAAAGGGAAGCCGTAAGAGGAAAAATCCATTTAATAATTACTAATTAATTATTAAATGTGAATGAGAAAAATAATAAAGGAGAAATCTTAAGAAGGGAGAAAAGGTAATTTAATAAATGAAATGAAATGAACCTTTTTCTCTAACAGCCCCCCTTAAGATGAGCAACAATGCAACTAAAAATAATGCAAGGAAACTACAATGTTGAAAGCAAACTTGGGTCTTGGCAACAAGGCCAGATGAGGTACCCAATCACAACCAAATCTTTATGAAATAAAGAAATAGAGAAAACCCACTGGGAAAAACTCTACTCCAAAAAGAGATAGAAAAGGATGCATGAATGAAAAATCTCAAGAGAATCTCTCAAGACCATAAGTACTTTCAAATCCCCCATGATAGAAGTTTGAGACTCTATAGCCCCCACTAGAATGGCCGAACTCTTGTATCGATGAACATAACAATGTGGCTCCAATTTGAAGGAAATAAAGGTGGTGGACAACGATGATAAAACCCATGTATGTAAGGTGCACCTGGAAGTCCTAGCTGATGCTCAAAGGAGAAAGCATGAGAATCCTAAAATAAAATCTCCAATTGAGGTGGGCTAACAGGTGTGCTGAATCTATCATCTGAGAGGAGATGTGTGTCCTTTGCTATATCCTCAACAACTATAGTAGGTCCCTTAATGAATAAAGCTGCAATAGTAGGAAATGATGAGGTGTAATCCTGTGCAAGAGATGGAATATGAACAGGAGGTGGAGGTGTAGAAGTCACAACACTGGTCTAAAAAACAACACATAATTTCAAGCAACCTGACTTCACCTCAATTGACTCTCATGAAAAAGGAGAGTGAGTCTCCAATAGTGGAGATGGTGGACTGAAATGTGAGAAGGAATATACTTGAGAAGCATGATCAAAATTCCCTATAGCAATAATATTTCCTATCTCACTATCTCTGATGTGCACTGAATCTTGTGCAAAATCAACTATCTTCCCTATCCCACTATGTGTAATCTAATGAATAGAGAGAAGGTTAGAGGAAAAAGATGGAACATAAAGTACATCATAAAATGTACCATCATTAATGCCAATAGAACCTTTCCCACATACAACCATAACAATGTCATTCTCCACCAAAATGTGTGGAGTAGGAGAAGCCTTAAAAGAAGAGAACAAATCTTGAGAAGATGCCATATGGTGTGAAGCACCTAAATCCAGTAACCATCTAGAAGAGGGTGGAATGGAAGTTGCACATAGTGCATGACCCTTTCCTATATCTTTACCATCTAACTAAAATGATGATGATGAAGAAAATTTGTGAGAAGTAGAAGGAATATTAGTGTTGCTCTTCTTAGAGAGCTATCAAATATGAAACCTATTTGGCATAGCCATATAACTTCTTCTCATAGAAATGTGATTCATCATGATTAGACTTATTACAATAAGCACACTTTGGTCTTTCTTGACTAGGTTTACCACCCTTAAGAGGAGGTAGCTCTAATGAACTGTGAGTGCTAGAATCATTTTGAGACTCTGGAGAATGAGATTTTTGTCTTCTCCTTTGTCCTTGAAGATGGCCGAGCTACCAATGCATAAGTTTGTGAGCCTATGAGAGAATCCAACTAAGAGAGCTTAGCCTATTCTCAAGTCAAATGATCACAAAAATCCTTAAAGGATGGCATGGTAAATCTATTACCCAAATCATCTTTGGTGGAATAGAAGGTAGAAGCAAAAATCTAAAAGTTTCCATGAAGCTTAGAAAGAATACGATAAATGCACTCAGTGTCTATCTTGGTCTTCTTGCAACCCTGTAATAAAGATCTCTATTGATTGAACTTCATGAAGAAATCCTCAATGGAAGGAAAATAATCTAGTACAAGAGAGGTAAGCTCTGCCTCATTTAGAAGTGCCCTGAACTCATTCATTGTACCAAACAAGCCTTCAAGCTTGGTGTACATAGCTAGAGAGGAATTGCACCCATCAAGATGAAACTATAGACTATCAAATATCTATAAAGAAATCAATCCTATTGCCTCATCAATCTTGTTCATGTGCTACATGACCTCAAAAGGCCTCTATAAAACTGGCTACACTACATCTAAACAAGACCATAACCCTTTTGACTAGAGAAGTCATGTCATCAAGGTCTTCCATGTGCGATAGTTATGAGGGGTCAAAAGTTCTAGAAAGAATGAGGTCTCAACTAGTGTTGGATTTTTTTTGAAAAAGTTTTGGTTTATTGATGTAAATAATAGAAACAATAATAAGAAACATCCCCCACAATACAAAAAATTGAACCCCAGTTACTAGAAGGAATGTGTAAACAAGAAGAGAGAAAAAATTAAGTTTAGAATCATATGTACCTTTGAGGAATCTGATGAAAAATATTAGAGAATATGAATAGGGCTCGAGAAGAGCTTTCTAGTGCTATTTTTGGATCGAAAAACAAAGCTATAACGAACAAGTTATGCCCCTCAAAAGATGACAGACATCAACAAACTTCAAGCATAAAAATAGGTATCAAACTAAAAAAAAAAATCCAAAAAATACCCACACCATTGTCTCCGTCTCTAAATCAACTTTTTGACACTTCTTTCAAATCGAAAAAAGACCTCGTATGCTCAAGATATCACAAAAAACCAACAATATGTCTTTAAAACAAAACAAATCAAACAATGATGGGTGAATGCCCATCAAATTTAGGCATGGAAAATGCTGAAGTTAGCACATTTTCATATGTTAGCGACTATACTGTTGATGTCAATGACTGTACCATTGATGTCAACACTTTTTAAAGTGCTTTTAATTTGTTTTTGATTTTCTTTTTGCATTTCTAGTTTTTAAAACTTTTTGCAAGGGAAAATTTTTCTTTTAAAAGAAATTTTTCCAAAGCTTTATTAGAAAAAATCTTTTTAAAAAAATCTTGATTTGTTTTTTAATAAAAAATAAATCACTACCTTGAGAAATTTGTCAAATCTAGGGGCAAAATTTTTTGCCTCAGATTTCAACTATGTCCAAATTGGACATGCCTTATATGAAAATATGGGTTTTTGGATGCTTTGAGCACAATAGTGAGGTCTATTTTTTCTCAAAGTGATCCAAAAAATAGAGACTCCCCTATTTTCACACAAAAAATTGAAAAACTCCAGATTTTTTTGTCAAACCCTTGTTCTTCTTTTTCTTCAGACAAGAATAGGTAACTACATGCAAGGCTCTAATACCATGTAGAATTTGATGATGAATAAATTCATAGATCCCTAGATATCCTGCATGCAAATAACTTGTTACAAGAAAGAAAGAAAGATAGAGAGAGAAGGGTTTGCTCGATAAACAAGAAGATTGAATTTACTTGTGCAAAATAGAATGAATGAAATCACAATTGATCAATCATTATGAAGGAGATCAAAAACCTAAAAGGGAAGCCCTAAGAGAAAAAAGCCATTTAATAATTAATAATTAATTATTAAATGTGAATGCAAAAAAGCATAAAGGATAAATCCTAAGAAGGGAGAAAAGATAATTTAATAAATGAAATTAAATTAACCCCTTTCTCTAACACCCCCCCTTAAGATGAGAAACAATG
Source organism: Cupressus sempervirens (assembly GCA_028749045.1). Lineage (NCBI taxonomy): Eukaryota > Viridiplantae > Streptophyta > Pinopsida > Cupressales > Cupressaceae > Cupressus > Cupressus sempervirens. Next base: position 4,305,674 of record CM053791.1, read on the forward strand.
CAAGGAAACTACAATGCTAAAAGAAAACTTGGGACCCAACAACAAGGCTTGATGAGGTACCCAATCACAACCAAATCTCTATGAAATAGAGAAATAGAGAAAAACCATTGGGAAAAACTCTACTCTAAAAAGAGATAGAAAAGGATACACAAATGAAACATCTCAAGAGAATCTCTCAAGACCATAAGTACATTGAAATCCCCCATGATAGAAGCTTGAGACTCCATAGCCCCCCCCAAAATGGTAGATTTCCTATGTCAATGAACATACCAACGTGGATCCAATTTGAAGGAAACAAAGGTGGTGGACAAGGATAATAAAACCCATGTATGTAAGGTGCAAATGGAAGTCCTAGCTGATGCTCAAAGGAGAAAACATGAGAATCCTAAAATGAAATGTCTAATTGAGGTGGGATAAAAGGTGTGCCAAATCTATCATTTGAGAGGAGATGTGTGTCCTTTGATATATCCTCAACAACTGCAGTCAGTGGCTCGATGGATTCAGGTGGAGGTATAAAATTCACAACAGTGGTCTAAAAAACAACACATAAGTTCAAGTGACCTGACTTCACCTCAGTTGAATCTCATGAAAAAGGAGAGCGAGTCTCCAATAGTGGAGATGGTGGACTAAAATGTGAGAAGGAATATACTTGGGAAGCATGATAAACATTCCCTGTAGCAATAATATTTCCTATCTTATTATCTCTAATGTGCACAGAATCCTGTGCAAACTCAATTGTCTTCCCTATCCCACTATGTGTAATCTGATGAATAGAGAGGTTAGAGGATAATGATGGAACATAAAGTACATCATGAAATGTAGCATAATCAATTCCAATAAAACCTTTCCCACATATAGCCATAATAGTGTTTTTCCCCATCAAAATGTGTGAAGTAGGAGAAGCCTCAAAAGAAGAGAACAAATCCTAAGAAGATGTCATAGGGTGTAAAGCTCTTGAATCTAGTAACCATCTAGAAGAGGGTAAAGTGGAAGTTGCACATAGTGCATGAACCTTTCCTATATCCTTACCATCTGACTGAAATGATGATGATGAAGAAGATTTATGAGAAGTAGAAGGAATATCAATGTTGCTCTTCTGAAGGAGAGCTATCAAATCTAAAACTTATTTGGCATAGCTATCTAACTTCTTCTCATAGCAATGTGACTCATAATTATTAGAATTATTACAATAAGCACACTTTGGTCTTTCTTGCTTAGGTTTATCACCCTTAGGACGAGGTGGTTCTAATGAACCGTGAGTGCTAGAATCATTTTGAGACTCTATAGAATAAGATTTCTATGTCTTCTCCTTCATCCTTGAAGATGGCCAAGCTACCAATGCATAAGTTTGTGAGCCTATGAGAGAATCCAACTAAGAGAGCTTAGCCTTCTCTCAAGTCAAACAATCAAAAAAATCCTCAAAGGATGGCATGGTAAATCTATTACCCAAAGCATCTTTGGTGGAATAGAAGGTAGAAGAATTTTTTTGAAAATTTCCATGAAGATTAGAAAGAATAAGATAAATGCACTTAGTGTCTATCTTGGTCTTCTTGTAACCTTGTAATAAAGATCTCTATTGATTGAACTTCATTAAGAAGTCCTCAATGAAAGGAAAAGAATTTGGTAGAAGAGAGTTAAGCTCTACCTCAATCTAAAGTGCCTTGAACTCATTCACTATACCAAACAAGCCTTCAAGCTTGGTTCACATAGCTAGAGGGGTATTGTACCCATCAAGATGAAATTGTAGACTATCAGATATTTATAAAGAAATCAATCCTGTTACCTCATCCATCTTGTTCATGTGCTACGTGACCTCAAAAGGCCTCTATAAAACTGGCCGCAATGCATCTAAACAAGACCACAACCTTTTTGATTGGATAAGTCATGTCATGAAGGTCTTTGGTGTGTGATAGTTATGAGGGGTCAGAAGTTCTAGATAGAAAGAGGTCTCAACCATTGTTTTAGAAAGTGTTGGATTTTTTTTGAAAAAATTATAGTTTACCGATGTCAATAATAGAAAAAATAATACAAAACACCCCGCACAATACAAAAAATTGAACCCCAGTTACTAGAAGGAATGCATAAACTAGAAGAGAGAAAAAAAATCAGTTTAGAATCACATGTACCTTTGAGGATACTGATGAAAAATATTAGAGAATCTGAATAAGGCTCGAGAAGAGCTTTTCAGTGCTATTTCTAGATCAAAAAATCAAGCTGTAACGAACAAGTTACGCCCCCTAAAAGATGATAGAAGTCAACAAAATTCAAGCATAAAAATAAGTACCAAACTAAAAAAAAAAAATCCAAAAAATACCTATACCATTTTCTCTGTCTTTGAATTGGCTTTCTTACACTTCTTTCAGATCGAAAAAGGATCCTTGTATGTTGAAGATATCGCAAAAAAACCAACAATAGGTCTTTAGGACAAAACAAATCAAACAATGATGGGTGAATGACCATCAAATTTAGGCATGAAAAATATTGAAGTCAACACTTGTACATATGTCAACAATTGTACTACTGATTTTAGTGACTGTACTACTGATGTCAACACTTTTCAAAGTGCTTTTGATTTATTTTTTGCATTTCTAGTTTTTAAAATCTTTTGCAAGGGCAATTATTTTTTAAAATAAAAAGTTTTGCAAAGCTTTATTAGAAAAACTCTTTAAAAAAAAATCTTGGTTAATTTTTTAATAAAAAGTAAATTGCTACCTTAAGAAGTGTGTCAAATATAGAAGCAAAATTTTTTGCCTTAGATTTCAGCTATGTCCGAATTGGACATGCCTTATATGAAAATATTGGTTTTCTGACATTTTTAGTACAATAGTGAGGTCTATTTTTGCTCAAAGTGATCCAAAAAATAGAGACCCCCTTATTTTCACACAAAAAACTAAAAAATTCTAGATTTTTTTGTCAAACCCTTGTTTTTCTTTTTCTTTAGACAAGAATAGGTAGCCACATGCAAGGCTCTGATACCATGTAGAATTTGATGATGAACAAAACCATAGATCCATAGATATCCTACATGAAAATAACCTGTTACAAGGAAGAAAGAAAGACAAAGAGAGAGAAGGGTTTGCTCAATGAACAAGAAGATTGAATTTACTTATGAAAAATAGAATGAATGAAATTATAGCCGATCAATCCTTATGAAGGAGATCAAAAAACCTAAAAAGGGAAGCCCTAAGAGGAAAAATCCATTTAATAATTACTAATTAATTATTAAATGTGAATGCAAAAAAGAATAAAGGAGAAATCTTAAGAAGGGAGAACAAGTAATTTAATAAATGAAATGAAATTAACCTTTTTCTCTAACATTTTCATCCATCTCACCCTACAAATGAGGTAGGTCTTCATTCTATTTATCATTTATGTATTTTTTTAATCAAATTTTGTAATGTGATTTTGTAATTTATAAGTTTTGTAATTGTTTTTTAATTTTTTTAATATAGATGCATTAAGAGATCCAAGAAAATGAGGGAGAGATGAAAGACCACCTCCTACACAATCAAATTCTCCACCTATCACAACAAAACCAAGAAACACTCCACCCATTATGACACAACTAGAAAACCCTCCACCTGTAGTGAGATAGCCACAAATATCTCCACTCATTGTTCCTATTTAATGAAGGGTGCTCCCCTTAAAACCATAAACTAATGAAGGGTGCTCTCCTTAAAATCATAAAATCATAATAGAAACAAAGAAATAATAGCAAAAGCAAGAACACAATATAGACTTCTTATTTGCCTCATAAATGTAGAATTATAGAATTTGCAAGTACAATATGCTAACCCACATGGAAACCTTCATTACAATAATTTACAAGACTAAGTTGTAAACTACCACCTAGAGCTTTTCTTAGAGAATGTTCGAGCCTTTCTTAAATAGGTAATTTTATGTGGCCCAAGAAGTTTCTAGATGCTCAGACTTAATATCTAGGCTGGCAGATCCTAACAATACATATAGAGTTCACTAAATACATCTTTGACAAATTATTTTAGAAAATTTAGAAGACCAACTTTAGAAGGCCATAACTCTCAAACCATTGCTTCGATTGGCTATTATAAAAACTTTTTAGAAATGCTAGCTCTTGATCTACAGGCTTGAAATCATACAAATGCCCTTTTGTTGAGTTTTCAAACCTCATTTAGGTACTCTAAGGCCTCCAATAGTGAGCCTGAAGATTTTTCTACAAATTTTTCCTCCAAAAATCCACAATAATTTCTCTGATACTTAAGCTAGAGCAATGATATTTTTATGGTAGATTTATAACTCCAAAATGAATCTTCATGTAGAAAATGAGAACATTTTAAACTCATATGAAAAACTTACTAAAATAAGAAGTTCCCATAAATAGTAACCACCCTATCTACTAGTCTGTATTAAAATAGAAAAGACTTGAAATAAAATATTTTTGTGTGATGCAAGATTGCTTCTACTCCTAAGTTCTCTTGCATCAGACACTTGAGGTAATTTTTGAATTGAATCCATCACATCTTAAGTGTTCAAAGGAAAACCAAGATGGTTAACCTACTCTCTTGCTAGTCATGATGAATCCTCTACTAGCCTCCATTTCCATTTGACTAGGTATTCTTCATAAGTTTTGTTCCTTGTACTTTTTTCAATATGACTGTCCAGTATCTCCTCAATCTCCTTTGTAGCCAAACTAGCTTCTAGAATACTCCACTATGCTTCTGCAACTTTATCTCCAATACTTCCATCATAGTACTGTATCAAATCTAAAATATTAAATATTGGTGAAATATTCAATTCTGTAGGCAACTCTACTTCATAAGCATTTCTAGAATCATGCCTTTTCACTATCTTGCATAGTCTAAACTTCTTTATCTTCAATGTATTATATGTACCCATTGGAAAATGCTCCTTCCTTAAATGAACCATGACTTCATCTCTAATCTAAAATTCTTTATACCTCCTTTTCACATCTGCCTTAGTCTTGTACTATGTATTCATCTTGATGATGTGCTCCCTAACCTCCTCATGGATGTTCTTCAAATGTTTAGCAAATTCTTCTACTTCGGCACTACTTATCTCTCCTTGATCCAACTGTTGCAATTCAGAAGCATTTTCAGTGGTGATTGACCAGTACTCCTATTAACAAAATTATTATAGGAAAATTCTATCTATGGTAAAATCATATCCCATCCTTTTGGCTTGTTTCCAACAAAACATCTCAATAAATTTCCCAAACTCCTATTCAGAACTACTGTCTGTCCATCAGTCTATGGATGATGTGATGAACTGAACTTCAACTCTATCTTTAACTTCTTCCATAATGTATGATAGAAATACCCAACAAATTTGGTATTTTGATCTAAAACTATACTCTTTGGTAAACCATGTAGTCTTACCACTTCTCTAAAAAACAACTCTGCCATGTGAACAACATCACTAGTCTCTTGCAAGGAATAAAATGTGTCATCTTTGAAAACCTATCAACCACCACAAAAATAGAATCATGCCCATGTTGCGTCCTCAGTAATCCAAGAATAAAATCCATGCTGACATTCTCCCACAACTTCTCTGGTATAGGTAATGACTGATAAAACACTGTATTCTACTTCACTCCTTTCACCATCTAACATACTCTAAAACTTTATATGAACTTCTTCATATCTTTCTACAACTATGACCATTATTAATTCTTAGCAACCAAAGCTATGTTTTATCTCACCAAAATGTCCAACTAATCCTCCACTATGCTTCTCCTTGATGAGATTCTCTCTCATTAGACTTCTAGGAATGCACAATTGGATTCCTTTAAACAACATACTATCCTAGATGATGAAATCCAACCACTTTGTCCTATCAAGTGTAATAGGTTCTATATAAGCCTTCCATGCTACACCAAAATTAGGATCATCTATATAAAAAGTACTGAGTTCCTTGAACCCAACCACCTCTATCTACATTGCTATCAAAAAAAGTTGTCTTCTACAAAGAGAATTTGCAACTTTTTAAGACATCCCACTCTTGTATTTCAAAAGAAATGTATAACTATGCAAAAACTCAACCCACTTCAAATGCCTTTGGTTTAATTTTTCCTTACTATTCAAATATTTGAAAGCTTGACAATTTTTATACAAAACAAACTCCTTAGGAAGAAGATAATGTCTCCACTTCTTCAATGCTTGAACTATAACATAAAATTCTTGATCATAAACAAAATATTTTCTTTTTGCATCATTCAACTTCTCATAAAGATAAGCAATAGGTCTACCTTCTTGGCTCATAATAGCTCCTATTGCAGTACCACTAGCATCACTATCTATTTGAAACACCTTGTTCAAATTAGGAAGTGCTAAAATAGGCTGCTCAGTAACTTTCTAGTTCAATAGATTAAAACTACTACCTACTCCTATAGTCCACTTAAATTCTTTACTATCCCATATCATTGTTTTAGTCAAGGGTCCACAAATACTACTAATTCCTCTTATGAACTTTCTGTAAAAACTAGCCAGTCCATGATAAGATCTCACCTTTTTTGCACTCCTTGGAGTAGGCCACTCAAGGATAGCCTTCACTTTCTCTAGGTCCATTTTTAGATCTTCTATTGAGACTACAAATCCCAATTACAACAACTCTTTCTTTACAAAACTACACTTGTTCAGGTTTATCAACAACTTCTTTTCCCTTATCTTATCAAACACCTTGTGAATATAAACCAAATTCTCCTCCAATGTCTTACTAAAGATCAAAAATCAACTAGGTAAATAATGATAAACTTAGAAACTCCTTCAGTACCTCATTCATGAGCCACATCAAAGTGCTCAATGCATTGGTTAGCCCAAAGGCATGACTAACCACTCATATAATCCTTCTTTGGTCTTGAAAGTAGTTTTCCACTCATCACCATCTCTGATATGAATTTGATGGTATCCACTCTTTAGATCTATCTATGTGAAATACTCAGATCCACTCAAAAAGTTCATAATATCATCCATCCTTTGCAATGGAAATCTTTACTTGATTATGATCTTGTTGATAGCATGAGAATCTGTGCACATCCTCCATTCTCCATTCTTCTTTGGTGCTAATATGACTAGTAAACCACATGGACTCATACTCTCTCAAATCAACCACTTCTATAACAACTCATTAACTTGTCTATTCAACTCATCACTTTCTATTGGTGTCATTTTGTGTGCTGCCTTGTTTGGAAAACTAGCTTCTAGTACCAAATTCATTTGGTCAGTTATCTTCCTCATTTGGGGCAATCCATTAGGTACATTATTTGATACAATATTAGAAAACTATCCCAACATATCTGCAACTTTTGTAGGTACCTCGTCTACTTTGTCCTTACTATCTTTTGGAAATATAGCAAAGAACATATGCTCACACTTCATACCTTTGAGAAACTCTTTTCCATCAACAAAACACATTCTAACAGTACTACATACCTTTTCTTCTTTCTTCTTCAATGACTTCAACTTATGCTTCACTCCATCCTTGGTTCGAGGATAGGTATTTGCTCGCCCATTATGTACAACATGCTTGCCAAACTACCATGACCTAACCAACAACATATGAAATATGTTCATAAGTATGATATCACAAAGTACCTCATCTTGGTAGCTTCCAATCTTGAACTTCACTGAGCACTACTCATTGCCCATGACCTTGTGGTCATCTTGCACCCAAGCAATATGGTATAGATGTGGGTGTTTTTGCCTTGTCAGCTTCAACTTTGTGACCATCATTTCTAACACCAAATTGTCAATACTTCCACCATCAATGATTACATGATAACACTTTTCTTCACATTTGCACCTTGTGTGAAACAAGATCCTTCTTTGTTCAGGTTCATTCTCACCACTCAGTAGGACTCTTCTATTAACTAGGACTTCTCCTCTTTCAACATATTCAGAATGTGATGATCTTACATCTTCATCAACATGCATAACTCTAGTTTGACCTTTTGTTCTTTGATTTGTCCTTCCTTGATGCTGGGAACATTCAAATGCTTTGTGCCCTCTTCTCCATAGTGAAAACATTTCCCATGGAAGCCTCCTCTTCCAGATCCTTGTCCTTTGCCTCTTGCTCTCTAATTTTTATTGTTTAGATCATGGTAGTGATTGGAATTAGAAATAATGGAATAGACATGGATGTATCTCAGGATGGAGTGTCATCTCATCCATGTGTACATTGTGGGCATACTTGTTATTCATATAGAAGTGGGGATTTCACACTCAAATATGATTTGATGGCGATGGTCTTTGGTGGATAGGATACACAGGTTTGTTTGATTGAGTTTTGACATAATATTATTTAATCACCTAAATATTGTAAAAGTAAATAAAATCATTTTATAGATCACTCTAGATTGATATGTGAACAATATGCAATGCAGGGTGCATCAAGCAGTATGAGAACACTACATAGTACTCATTCTTTACCATGTATCAATGTATCAATGTATCAATACATAGTATGAGAACACGTGAGGTAAAGTTTTTTAAATATTCTTAAAAGTACAATAATACATTGGCCTTAAAATATTTTTTCTTGATTGGTATGACAATAACAACCCACTCATAGATCCTCTTCCATCTCCTACCATCATTGAAACCCTCCCATTCATCAAATTTATCCAATTCCCATCCACATCTCTTGCTCCTAGCATTACCCAAACCCCATATAATAAACCTCATGAGTTTTGACATGATATTATTTAATTACCTAAATATCGCAAAAGTAAAAATTTTATTTTATTTTTTGGAGAACTTTAGATTGATATGTTCAAACAATATGCAATGTAGGGTGTAGCATGTGGTACAAGAGCACAATATAGTACTTGTTCTCCTAGAGGTGCGAGGCTAGGAGCAAGAACACCCAAGGTAAAGTTTTTTAAAATATTCTTAAAAGTACAATAATACATTGGCTTTGAAATATTGTTTCTTAATTGGTATTCTTAAAAGTACAATAATACCTTTTCATCTCCTACCATCATTGAAACCCTCCCAAATTCATCAAATCCATTCTATTCGCATCCACATATCTTGCTCTTGGCATACTTGAACTCCATCTAATGAACCTTATGAGTTCATCCTCCATATACCCATCCACATCGAAGAACCTCCATATCACATAGGGTATCTTGTAGGATTTTGGAGATCATGGATCTCCACTTTTATTTCTTGACAAGGTGCCAAAAGTTCATTCACATCTCTCTTTTCCTTATGAGTCTCTTTGTTTTCAATTTAGGTCTTGTAGTCTTTTTGAGCCCCAATTTTTCCTATCTTTAAACTATCCTTCCAATATTGTCCCTGAAGTCCTTCTTGTGTCTTCTTTTCTTCCTATAGTATTCATGTTGTTATTATGCCTCCTTTCCATTTACAACATTATCTCATATTTGTAACAATACTCTTTACTATTTTATAGGGCTTGTCGGGGGTTGAATTTTCTCAAATTGATGATGCCATGCTTTCTACCATTAACTTTGGCCTTGAGAGCTATGTAGTATCATTGCTTGCACACCTATCAATTTTATGATTTGAGTTGAACTCATGATGTGTCTAATTTATTTCTCATTAGTTATATTTGTTTCTTCTTTAGGGTACTCCACATAGCTCAAGGTCTAGAGGAAAGGGAAGGAAATCAACAAGAACACTGAAACAAAAAAAGATATTAAATACAACTTAATTTTATATTCTAAAATTGTTATGAATGAATGTATATACATGTACTAAATATTGATGAATACACATTGACTTGTTTGTTTTATATATGTAGAAATAGTTTAGTTTTGTAGAGTGGACAAATGCACCTGAGACTTCTGATGTTGAGGCAATGGAAGAGGTAAAATTTCATATTTTCCTTCTCATAAATTTTAGGTTATGTTATGCATTTATTCTATATGCATATTAACTAGTTGTATTTACAACTGAGAACATACTTTTTTTAGTTTTATAGTAATTATAACCAATTTATCTTATTAACATGTGTTATTTATCTTTTACCTATTACAACACTCTTTGTGACTTCGTGCAAATCCTTTCCCATTTCATTTTGTTAGGATTCCTGAGTGTCAAAGATGGGGTCAAACACAATAGAGGCCAGAGGTATGTATGTAGAGTCTTAGTTGAAGCCCTCTTGTGAAATTTGGATTGCTTGTGTGTGTGATAAAAATCCCTAACACCTACTCTACAATTCTAACATTTTATCAATTAACATATAGGTTGTGTCTCATACCAACATTGATTCATCAATGGTTGTGTCTCCTACTACCACAAGAGATCTAGCTCAGGGTGTAGTATGTATTTTATTTTTTTACTCTATTTGGAATCCCTAATGCCACTCTATAATGCTAACATTTTATTGCTTACCATATAGGTTGTGCCTCATCCCAACACTAACTCATCAGTGGTTGTACCTCCTACTAGCATGGGAGATCTAACTAAGGCTGCATTATATTTTTTAACTTTTTATTCTATTTGGAATCCCTAAATCTTACTCTATAATTCTAACATTTTTTTTTCTTACCATATAGGTTGTGTCTCATGCAAGCATTGATTCATTAGTGGTTGTACATCCTACTAGCACTGGAGATCTAACTCAAGTTGCAATACATTTTTTTTTTTTTTTAACTCTATTTGAAATCCCTAATGCCACTCTATAATGTTAACATTTTATCACTTACCATATAGGCTGTGCCTCATACTAACACTGATTCATTAGTGGTTATACCTCCTACTAACACATGAGATCTAGCTCAGGCTGCAATACATTTTTATTTTTTTTACTCTTTTTGGAGTCCCTAATGCCACTCTACAATGCTAACATTTTATCGCTTACCATATAGGTTGTACCTCATACCAACACTAATTCATCAATGGTTATGCCTCCCATGAGCATTGATACATTGGTAGTTGTGTCTCCCATTGTCACTCTTCCTCATCATTTTGTTAGGATTCCCACCCATTGATGAAGGAGCCCATTACCATTATCATTTAGTCCAACTATGGGACAAAGGGATGAAGTAATGAACAGCTCAACTATCCATAATTTAAAATCCAATTTCTATTTATTTTCATATTACTTATAGATAACATATTTGATAGTGTATTTTAATTTTTCTTCTACAAACACTTGGCAAACCAAAAACTACATCAAAGAGGCTCAAATTTGATGATCCTAAACAATCATAGATATTTATACACACACACACACACACACACACACACACACACACACACACACACACACACATATATAGTTGTGGTTATCATATGACATTGAAATACATTAAACTTTTGTACTGTATATATTCAAGATTTATATTGTGCAAATTTGACATTTCTATTGTACACATTCGACATTTGTTGGGTATTCAACTTTTGTATTATATATATTCAAGATTTGTATTGTGCACATTCACCATTTCTATTGTACATATTTAACATTTGTCAGGTATTCAACTTTTGTATTGTACCAATGAGACATAACATATATTTGTAACTATATGATTGATATGCATAATATTGTTTATTTTGATATACATTAAACTTGGATATCCATCCCACATGTTCAATGTGTGCATACAAACTTGTATTTTAGCTTACTTTCTTGAAATTAATCAAGCACATGAACATTCATTATTTTATATAGAAAATGTAACATTTTATCAAATTCATTATAACATGTAATCATATGTCACTTATCTTGATGTAATAAAACATGAAAAGTAAAAATATGTCATGATTTTTGCATTTGTATCAAAGATTGCAGCCTAGTAGTACTTAGAGACCCTTAGGGACACTTATATTCAGTGTGGTTGATACCATCAAAGGGATGTTGTGGCTCAAATGAGGTTGGTCCTAGGCTAAACTTGACCAACCAGAGCCAACAGAGCAGACAATTCGATCCTAGGACCAACGGTTTGAAATATACACAACCTTGTTCATTTTAACTAAGCAACATTGCAACTTTGGAAAAAGGCAAGATACAAATGCCAAATCCAAATAAAATAAAATCTCTAAAAACTAAGATAGGTTGTTTTAGGTGTAGATAACATGATCTTGTAGCACCTAACATTTTGTCAATACCTTGCATGAGCTCAGAGAAATGCCTGATCAAATATCATACCCTAATGGGGCTTAGAGACCCTTAGGGATGCTTTTGTTCAGTGTGGTCAATACCATCAGATGGATGTTGTGGTTGAAATGAGGTTGGCCCTAGCCTAAACCTAACCAATTGGAGGTAACATATTAGATGATTTGATTCTAGGACCAACAGTTTGGAATATACACAACCTTGCTCACTTTAACTAAGAAATATTACAACTATGCAAATTAGTTTTTGGATTAGATTATGTGGAGATTGATGGTAAAAATCTCCTCACAATCTAATCCAAAAATTGATTTACATAACTATGATGGATTGTGGAAATCTAATTGCATTAACATTACAACTTTTGGCAATAGGAAAGATACAGATGCCAAATCCAAATAATGTCAAATCTCTAGAAACTTAGATAGGTTGTTGTAGGCCTAGATAACATGATCCTATAGCACCTAATAGTTCATCAATACCTCACACAAGCTCAGAGAAATGCTTGATCAAAGATCACATCCTGATGGTGCTTAGAGACCCTTAGAGATGCTTCCATTTAGTGTGGTCGATACTTTCAGAGGGACATTGTGGCTAAAATGAGGTTGGTCCTAGCCTAAACCCAACCAAGTGAAGCTAATAGAGTATATGATTTGATTCTAGGAGCAATAGTTTGAAATATACACAACCTTACTCATTTTAATTGAGAAAAATTGCAACTTTTGGCATTAGGTGAGATATACATGCCAAATCCAAACAAATTTGAATCTCTAAAAACTAAGATATCTTTTTGTAGGCCTAGATAGTGTGATCTCGTAGCACTTGATAGTTTTTAAATACCTCACATGAGCTCAGAGAAATGCCTGATCAAAGATCACGGCTTGATGGTGTATAGAGACCCTTAGGGCTGTGTCTATTTAGTGTGGTTGATACTATTAGAGGGACATTATGGATGGAATGAGGTTGTCCCTAACCTAAACCCAACTAGCGCATGCTAACAGAGCAACCATAGATTTCTAGGAAAAGTAAAAAATTGCTTACTAGGTCCTAAGTTGGTCAAAAGTTGCTTAATGAGCCAAAAGTTGCTCAATAGATTAAAAGTTGTTAGGAATGGGAAACTAAGGTGCTAGGTTACTTAATAGGTCCTAGGAATATTAACTAGGGTCTTAGAATAGTCCTAGATGGACCTATTTGACCAAAAGATATCAAGAGTAAAAAAAGGTCCTAGATGGACCTTTTTTAACAAAAAGAGCTCAAAATTGAAAAATTGCTCAAAAAGTTGCTTAAGCAACTTTTGCAATTTTTGTAAAAAATTGCAAATGGAGGTTTAGGGAGTTGTAACTACCCATGATCAGGTATATGAACATGGGGAATGTAATTTGGAAGGTTAGAAGGTTTCCAATAAGATTCCACACATATTGGAAAGATTGAGGGGTGTCGGGTTGGTTGGTTTGAAGGCAACCATAGAGCATGAAGCATGGTTGAATGTATGGATATGGAGATGAGGAAGAGGATTGAGGTTGTGGAATCTAGTCAGGGTATGAAATGATGAAATTGACCACTAATAGGTCTATAGTGCAGGTTGAGGGCCTAGTGTTTATTCTTTTGGAAGGAAGAGTAAGGTGTTATTACAGAACAAAATAAAACATTAATGTTCTCCTAAGAAAATTTTGAAAATCCTCCATTAACCTATGCATCATTGATCTCCAACACATATAAAATCCTCCAAGTCATTTGGTCATTGCCTAACCAACTTTTTCACTTGGTTGTGCATTCTTGACAATTTTTGTAAGAAATCGCAAATATTGCACTTTTGAAACATTTGCACTTTGTAACTTTTTATCAACTTATTGCACTATAATACAATTTTTCTCTTCTCATGCTTTATATAAGGTGGTTGGGTAGTTAGTCACCCTTTAGAAATCCTATTCAATGCTTTGCAACTTTCTTGTCAAAAACTGCTCAAGCAACATTTGAAAGATGCAAAGTTGCACAATACAATTTTTACATTTTTTGCACTTTTCACCAATTTGGTCAAATGCCCTTCCTATCATCTCAAACTTAAACCACAAACCTTAGCTATGGTAAAAAATTATCCCTAACTCTTCATAGACCCTATTGTCCTCATGATGATGTCATCAACATGCCTTGTGCTAATCAGAGGGCTAATTTAAGCTTGAAAAGGGGTGACATAGTGTGATAGAAAGGACATGGTCCAAAAAGACCCTATCCAAGATTTGCATATGTTGTAGAGAAGCCAAATGTGTATCAAAATTATAATTTATTTTCCTAATGTTTTGGGAAATTTAGGAGAAAAATGCAAGAGGACAACCATCTAAATTCATATAAGTTGAAGATAATTGAATATTTTTAAAGGGTATAATGTGTTGATTATATCTTTCATCCCTTTCCCTCAAATTGTCATAGAAAACTCTAAAAAATCCTTGCACAAACTATGATGAATGAGTTTGATCATCACTGATATAGAAGTGATACTCTCATAATACTTTTCTATCATCCTTTGTGCTAGCATGTGCATGAACAAATGTTATGCATACAAAAATTGACACTTGTGTAGAGTTGTGATACATTGGTTGAACATTATTTTGAGGTTTTAGTGTATAGTTTTTAGTGAAGTCAACAACCAACACAATCGTAACCAAGGGATTAGTGTCGTTACACAACTTGAATTTATCATCTAACCATCTAGCTCTATGTGTATGACCTATGTAGTCATAAACTATTTTCTCTTGAAATAATTTCATAAAATTAGCTACACACACATCACTTTTCACTAATTCACACCTCTATAATTATTTTCCATCTTTAACACCATATATAATGGACTTGTACTTTCCAAGAGAAACTAGTGTCTTACCAATTTCTTGTTTCTATATAGATGTAGGCATCTATGTAAATTTTGGAAACCACCACATTAAGGGAAAAAACCTTTCAAAATATGGTCTTATAATAAATACACTATTATGATCCTAGTGGCAAGCCTTCACTAGCACCTTGGGGTTTTGGTGCAATAGTTCATACCATGTGGTATCAGAGCCTCCACCCAAGCTTGAGTCTTAGAGGAGGTGGAAATGCTAGCATTGCAGTGTTTTTCTGGGGCTCATACGACCAAGGGAGGGCCCACCATATGGGCACACATCCAGCCCAGAGTCTAGACTACGGAGCATGGTGGGATGTTACGATCCTAGTGAAAAGCCTTCACTAGCACCTAAGGGTTTTGGTGCAATGGTTCATACCATGCACCCATTATCTTGTTTACATAGTACACTTGCAATACATTCTCTCAGTGACTTAGGAGGTAATTGTAGACCACATTCCTACAATTTTTCATTAGTATACAAAGTACAATATATATAAAAATAAACATCATAATGCATAGAAAACTCAACATGAACCCTACAACATCATGTAGTATGTGTATCATTTAACTTAACATAGAATGGTTTTGTCATCTCAAAAAACCTTTTGCTGATTTTAATTTAAGGAAATCTTTGAAGAAACATTTCATAAAATTGTCTTTGAGACATATCCAAACTTTTTTTTACATGTGCCTCATAGTTTGATTTTCCAATTCATCTTTTGACAACATCTTTTTGGTTTGGTGAAGCCTTTGTATTGTTACGCCAAATTTTTTCTATTAATGTTCCTAGTGCATCAATAATAACTTTATCTTTATATAGGTCTACCTTGGAATGACCAAAAAGAAATCTCATTAGAATTCTCAATTTTCTCTCGCCTCACTAAAGCTTTGAGTAACATTGTTCTACTTATCCTTAATGATTTACTTATTTTTCTTACCATGCAAGTTTATGCAATTTCCTTTCCCATTATGTTTGATGTGAGGATCCATCAACTTGTATTAAGATCTTTAGTACATGATTTTGAACCAATGGATTGGTATGCATCAAAGAGATCTCTAACAATGCTTCTTTCACTACTATTTTCAAATGTTCTTAACCCCAAAATTCTCATTGCCTCTATAAAATTCAGATTTTTAACCATTTCAACAAGTTGGCATCTTCCACCTAGATTTAAATTTTCAAAATAGTTATTCCAAATCTTTTGAACAATTCTCCTAAAATTTCTTTCTAATATTTTCTCATGCATTGGCTTCAAAATATTTTCATCAATGTCAATTAGAAACTTTGGCTTTCTACAAATTATTCTAGGAGATGTTGATGTATGTGTGTGCTCTATATTTTCACTACTTACATCATGCACATTCATAATTTCAACTTACAATGTCACATTAGGGGCATTAGGTGATGTAAGTGTATTTTTCATAATCATTTCAATTGGGGTATGTTGAACATTTTTGTTTGTCAAATTAGGTACATTTGTGATATCAATATCAATAGGTAGATTTTCATCACTTATATTGGAGTATTTGATGATCCTTCACATAATCTCCTCATATGCTCCCTTGTTTTTGCATTTGCTACCTCTCATTTTTCAATCATTCCTCTCTTGTTCATTCCCATGATTGTAGATGCAAATTATCCTATTGACAATAACATAAATATAGTTAAAAATAAAATACAAAACTAAAAAAATTTACATGATTATTGTATGCTCAATCATAAGATACCAACATAAAATAAGATGTTGGCACATGAAAGATATAAAATTTAGCATTTACAAGCACAAAAACCTTACACTTGCATACTTGGTATAAAAATACATGTAAAACAACAATAGAATCTAGTGGACCATACTTAAACAACATGATACCTATTGACATGTTATTTTATTTACAATTTTCAATAACCCAATGGAGTTTTGTATAACCTGATCGGGTTATTGAGTTCTAATTGCATTATCCATATGGAAAAATAACCCAATCAGGTTTTGTATTACTACTACATAAAGGTAGATTAAAGGAGGGAGGGATTGATGGAGAGAATGTGAGAGAGAGGGTGAGGCTAGGATAAAAAGATAGAAGGGGATACAAAGAGGGAGAGGGAATAAGAGAGAGGGAGAGTGAATGGGTGAGAGAGAGAGAGAAGAGGGTAGGAGAAAGAGAGAGAGAGGGGATATAATGAGAGAGAGAGAGAGAGAGAGAGAGAGAGAGAGAGAGAGAGAGATGAAGGATGGAGAAAGGATTAGGAGATAGGAGAAAGAGAGAGAGGGGATAGGAGAAAGATAGAGAGCAGATATGAGAGTGAGTGTGTGTGAGAGAGAGATTAAGGGATGAGAGAGAGAGAGAGGATGGCATGGAGAGAATAATTAGAGGATGTGATAGAAAGAGTGAAAGAGAGAGAAGGGGATAGGAGAGAGAGAGAGAGAGAGAGAGAGAGAGAGAGAGAGAGAGAGAGAGAGAGAGAGAGAGAGATTAGGGGATATGATAGAAAGAGTTAGAGAGAGGTGGAGAGAATGAGTGAGAGAGAAAGGGATAGGATAAAGAGAGAGATTAGGAGATCTGATAGATATAGTGAGAGAGAGAGAGGGATGGAGGGATAGAGGGGGAGAGAGAGAGAGAGGTTATAGGAAAAATAGAGAATGAGAGAGAGCTTGATAGATGATGGGATCGAAATAAGAATTAGAGGATATGATAGAAAGAGTGAGAGAGAAAATTGGATAGGAGAAAGAGAGAGGGGGATAGGAGAAAGAGAGTGGGGGTTGGGAGGGAGGGAGGGAGAGAGAGAGAGAGATTATGGGAGATTAGGGGATATGATAGAAAGAGTCAAGGAGAAGGGGATAGGAGAAAGAGAGAGAGGGGATATGTGAGAGAGAGAGAGATAAGGAGATATGATAGAAAGAGTGAGAGAGATGGAGAGAATGGGAGAGAGACAAAGAGAAGGGGATATGACAAAGAGAGGGAGGGGATAGGACAAAGAGAGAATGAGAGAGAGGATGGAATGGAGAGAAGAATTAGAGGATATGATGGAAAGAGTGAGAGAGAGAAGGGGATAAGAGAGAGAGAGGGGGGGATAGGAGGGAGGGAGAGAGAGCAGGGGAGAGAGGGAGGGAGGGAGGTAGGTAGAGAGAGAGAGAGAGAGAGAGAGAGAGGAGAGAGAGAGAGATTAGTAGATATGATATAAAGAATGAGAGAGAGAAGGGATAGGAGAAAGAGAGATGGGGATAGGACAAAGAGTGAAAATGAGAGAGAGGGAGAGAGTGAGAGGATGAGATGGAGACCAGGATTGGGGATATGATAGACACTTGTTTAGTATAATACATAACTAGATCTCTCTCTCTCTAACTTGTGAAGTAGTAATACAAAACTTGATCAAGTTTTGAATGCATTTTTATTTTCATAACCCAATCGGCTATTTGAATCCAAAAAACCCGATTGGGTTATGGCTTGGTGATAGCCTAGGAAAATGACCCAAAGACTTGGGAGACTATTTTCCCTCCATTTTTTTCCTTTAGAATTTTTTTCATCTTCTAAGATGAATTATCATCTTTCTCTTCATTAGGTATGTTGAAGTTGATGAAAGATCAACCCCATAGTTCCTAAGAATCATTTGTATACAAACACCTGTCATAGAAAGAGAGAAGAAAAAGCTATACAATCTAGAATTCCCAGATCCATAGATGAGACATTCTTGATGAGAAAAAAAGAGTTTTCTATTATCAAAAGTGAATGAATTAATTACAAAGAGATCAATCCTTATAAAAGGAGATCAAAACCCTAATAAGTAAAACCTAGGTTGCATGATAATAATTAATTATTATATGCCTAAAGTTTAGCTTAAGTAAACTAGAGATAATAAGTGACTTAATAATTAAATCAAAATTATTTAATATAAAAGGAAATATCTTATCACTCTAACAACCCCCTTAAGATAAGCTTAGGAAGTAGCTAAAAACCTGAAAAACTACCGATGAAAGAAAATTAGGGTCCTGACAACAAGGATTGATGAGGTACCCAAGTACAATCAAATAATTGTAAAGAGAAGAAATAGAGGAAACCACATGGAAAAAACCCTACTTAAAAAGGAGATGGAAATAAAATGTTCCAGAAGATAGGAACAAAAGGATGATCTTGAAGAAAACCACTAAAGCATGAAACTGCAAACACTATCAAACTACTAATCTGAAGAACCTCCACTATATATAACATGACTAGGTAGAAAAGACTAAGTCTGAAGACCTGATCAATCAAAGATGTAAGGTATCTTCGTGGCCTCCAAAAATAAGAATGAAAGAATGTCTATATGGTAAATGATCCATCTCATTGAAATGCATAGGTATCTAGCCATTGCAATCACCTATTACATAGGATCAAATACATAATACATAGCTCACTCCATCAAACCAAGAAAAAAAAAGAACCAACATAACTCCCATATAATGCTAAGAGGTAAGACATAAACACTAAAACTCAATACAATATTTCTTGTAGAAAGAAGAACCAAGAACACCAAGAGCGCAAAAGAAGTACAAACACCTATAATGGTACGTGTCATCAACACATCATGAGGCTATTATTATGGAAGGAGAACTCACTTGAAAAAGGAAGATGGAAAATATGGCCAACATGAAACCCTCCAAGGCATTTTAAAGTAGTGCAAGTACAATAAAACAAAAAGATGTGCAAGATCCCAAAATGCAATAGAGGGCGTAAGCAAAAATACTACAAAATGATGTCAACAAAGATCAAAATAGACATAAGGCTAATACAAAAGATAGTGCAACCCATGAAAAATAATTTGAAACAACAAAATTAATCCCCAAACTTGAAATAACTAAGATATCCATCAGAATGTAGAAAAAAAAAAAAAACTAAATGGGATGTGCCTGGAGCAAAATCTGGAAAATAGAATGTGTCAAGATATGTATCCCAGAATGTAAATAGAAATTTTGAATTTGATTTCACAAATCAATAACTAAACAACATAAAAAATCCAAATAAATTGCACCATCGTTACAGGCTTGGAACCACCTTTTCGATGATATTTTGTTTGCGAAAAATAGAGTCATGATGAGAAAGTTATGACAAAAAAACCATAGGTAGGTCAAAAAAGCACTAGAAAAGCAAAAGAAATCATTTCCTTGAGATTTGTGCTAGAATACAATAGACAACATGCCCACTAGTACCAGAAAGTACCTCGTGATTCATACAAAAAAATATTTTACTGTAACAAATTACATCTATTTGCATGTAAAAATTTTGATTTTTACAACCAAAAAATCTTGGGATGTCTGCCAAAAAATCTTAATGTCCACATTAAAATTCTTGATTTTCGTGTAAAAAATTGTGATTTGTGTGCCCAAAATTTTTGATTTGTATGCAAAAAAATATTGATTTGCATGCTAAAAATCTGGATTTGCATGCCGAAAGTTTTAACTTTTTGTGCTCATAAATCTTGATTATCATGCCAAAAAATCTCAAATTTCATGCCAAAAAGCATAAAATCACCACCTTGGAAGCATGCCCAATCTAGGAGTAATATTTTTGAGCCTCAAATTCCAACTATGTCCAAATTGGTCAAATTTTATATGAAAATAGGGGTTTTTAGGTGCTCTGAGCTAACAGTAATGTTCGTTGGGCTCAAAGTGCACTGAAAAATGGCAGCCCCTAGATTCAATACAAAAAAAATCTAAAAAATGAAACCCTTTGAAAGAAAAAACATAGATCTGAGAGCCAAGCCAAAGTTCTCATAAATAGAACAGGGGCATGAAGATCTGGAGATCTGATACCATGTTGAAGTTGATGAAAGATCAACACCATAGCTCCTAAGAATCACCTGCATGCAAATACCTATCATAGAAAGAGAGAAGGAAAGGCTATGGAGGCTAGAATTCCCAGATCCATAGATGAGACCTTCTTGACGAGCAAAAAATAGATTTCTATTATCAAAAGTGAATGAATTAATTATAAAGACATCAATCCTTATAAAAGGAGATCAAAATCCTAATAGGTAAAACCTAGGTTGCATCATAATAATTAATAAAATAATTAATTATTATATGCCTAAAGTTTAGCTTAAGTAAACTAGAGATAATAAGTGACTTAATAATTAAATCATAATGATTTAATTAATCAGACAATATCTTGTTGCTCTAACAAGGTACGCTAATGGTGAAGTGGGTATCTCTAAAATCATCACTATAATCTTACACGTCTTATTAGCTTTCTAACCATATAATGTTTTCTTTTTTTGGACCACATTAACATTGTAAACTTTAATTACTTTTACCAATGCCTTGACATTCCTCACAAACATATATCTACCATTTTTTAATAACTTTTGATAAACTTAACCAAATTTAAAATAAATTACATATTACCATTCTACACTTGATTATATATGCATTTCAATTTTTTTTTTTCTATTTTCAATTATTTTGATGTAAGTTATGCTTAGCACATGAACAAGTACCAAAATTTTAGGATTTAGTATATTCAATAATTCATAACAAAAAAATACTCATCATAAAATTAAAAGAACATACACAACTTCTAGATATGGCCATTAATTATCATCCTACCAAAGGGATATATAAATACTAAATATAACTATGTCTTTTGTGCTACACACAAAAATAACTATGTTATGTTTTCTAAAAAAATTTGGAACTTTTTTTGTGTGTGCAAGGTTTGACCCACCTAATCATATCCATTTTGTAAAAACTCTAGTAGTTTAGAAAGTAGATTCAGTGTACTAAAATTTATATGATTTATGTATCTTGTCATTTTTAGCGGATGACCCTCAAATGTCTTGTCCAAGTTCAGGTTTACCTAATTTTAGAAAAAATGTGCCCACTTATACCCCCATTTTTGTACACAATCTTGGTGCACTTACCCAAGTGATAGATAAGGATTGAAATAGAAGAGTTGGTATAATCTGGAATGTATTGGTTGTAACTTGGAAGGCCTTACAACCTGACATGTATGGTGTTCATTTGATATAATTCAAGATATGTTGTTAATACAAGAGGTTATTTTCAATGGTATCTTGTTGGATGTCTATTGTGTTGTCTTTTCTCAGGGTTTTGGTCATCTCCTTTGGGTATACACAAAACTTGTATTGCATCAAATGGCATCAAAGCATAGTTGATCTTAGTGGACTTTGCAAGACCCAAACTTCTTGGTTGTGAGGTGGCAGATCGTGGTTCTTTCTCACAATTGTAGAGGGCTTTCACAAGTTGGTGGAAACCTATTATAAACATGTTAGATTCTTACTTGGTGAATAGACCATTGAAGATTAGGGTAGTTTCACATTGTTTTGATTTAGTATGCCACCCATAAGGATGAATCCTAGGAGGTTGGAACATATGTTTGAATAATTTAAGGCCAAAATGAGGAATGAGATCCATAATGTCTTGAATAGATAGAGGAGAAATATAGAGATAGAGGATGAATATGTGGAAGTTGTTGAAGATCTCAAGAAGTACCTGAAGTAGAGATCCTTTCAAAAGAGGAAAGATCATTGAGAGCTATGAAATGAGTTGGTAAGATTTATAGAATGGAGACATCAAATTATTCAAGTTCATTAGATCTCGAGGAATCGATAGATGGTTTAATGAGCTTGAATATTATTTTGAGCTTGAGATATTATGGATCTACAGAAGGTTAGGTTTGCATATAATAAGTTGAAAGGTCATGATGCCTTGTGGTATAAATAATTATAGAAAGATAGAGAAGATACTAATGAATCTAAGATAACTAGACAAAAATATATGGTTTCTAGATTGAAGGATAAATTCATTCCTGAAGATTATGATTTGAATTGTTTAAGAAATTGTAAAACTTGAGATAGAAAGATATGAATATGAAAGAATATAATGAATAATTTTACAAGGCACATATTAGATCTAGACATCATGAATCTTCTAAGGAAAAGATTGCGATGTATGTTAATGGTTTGAAATTTAACATTAAAGATGAGTTGAGTATGTTGAAACTTAATTTAGTTAAATATGCTTATCAATATGCATTGAAGGCATAAGATATGTTAGGAATGAACTAAGGTAAATAATTGACAAAGGTGGATATGGATAAGAAGATATTTTTTGAAAAGAAATTTGTGTTTAAGGGCACTTATTTTGAATGTGTAAAAAGAAGGACATTGACCTTTTGAATGTCTTGGTAAAAAGATTGACAAACAAAACTTGTTAGTATAGGAAGATAAGAAACATGAAATATATGATGTTGATTTGGCTTCACCTAGGGTTGGAGAATCTCTTTTTATGAGAAGGATCATGTTGTCTAAGAATGATTAGGAACTAGGGCAAAGGAGAAACTTTTTTTAAAACAATTTCCAAATCAGGAGGTAAATGTTGTAAGGTTGTTATGGATGGAGGTAGTATTGATAATCTTGTATCAAAGGAAATGATTAGGAGGCCGGGTATGCAAAGGTTAAAAATCCTACAATTTTATGTAATAGTTGGTTTCAAGATGATCATTTGGTACATGTTTGAGAGAAATGTTTGGTTAAATTCAATATTGGACCTTTTAAAGATGAATTTTTATGTCATGTGGTGAACATGAGTGCTTGTCATGTTTTGCTTAAAAGACCTTGGCAATTTGTTAGAGGAGCTATTCATGACTGAAGAAATAATATTATTACATTTGAGGAGGATAAGAGGAAATTTGTTTTGGATCCATTAAAGGATAATGAAGGAGGAAATGCAAAGAACTTAAGTGTTTTCAGAACTTTCATCTTGAATATGGTAGAGCATGAGATTCAAGTTGCAGTTGATGGAAGACAATTTGATTTGAGAAAGCTATATGATCATGTAGTTAAGAACATAGGAAAAATAAAGAAGACTTATAATCAAATGAAAATTTGTAGTTATTATGATGCATTTGATCCCGGTAGTAGCAACAAATTTGAGGTATTTGATGGAGCAGTTGGTTGCAAAAGTATGTTTAGATAGACTTCTATAATGATTGATAAAGAGGATTTATGGGTTAATAATGAGCATGGGATTTATATGTTTAATTATTTTAGATGTTCATAAGTCCTTATGGAACATATTTTTCCACCTTGGGTGTTTGACACAGGAGCATCCTTGGGCTATTGGTAATCTTACATTAACCAAAATGATATTTGTTATGTTTTCTATTTTTGAGTTCTTGCCTGACAATTTGGATTGGTGATCACTTGATTTCTCATTTCAAATTATGTGAGCTTGGCTTCTTATTTTGGACCTGTCCTAGATCATTCTCTTATATTAATAGAGTTTAATGTTACATATGTTTCAATTTATATTTCATCTTCTCAGGTGTTGATTTCCTATGTGGTTCTTCATATGATGCATGACATTTTATTCTTTGAGGGCCATCTCTTTTTGTGAGGTTTCATGGACTTTCATATAGTTTTTTGGATCTTGTGAGGACCTAAACCTTGGGCTGTAGATGCTCTTATAATTTATAATATATTTAGTTATTTAATCTTTTTGGCTCAGTCCTATACTGTATAACACATTTTCTATTTTTGAAAATATAAATCAAAGCTGACTTGTGTATCTTGATGGCTACATATGCAATGTAGATGTATCTTGTAGGGATAAGGGAGTATAGATAAGGAAGTGATAGCTAAGGATTAAAGTAGAAGAGTTGGTTTGTAATCTAGAATGTAGTGGTCATAGTCAAGAAGGCCTTACAATCCAACATGTATGGTGTTCATTTGATGTAATTCAAGATCTGTTGTTAATAAAAGTGATTGTTTTCAATTGTATCTTGTTGTATATTGGTTGTGTTTTCTTTGCTAGGGGGTTTTGGTCATCTCCTTTGGGGATACACCAGCCTTGTACTACATCAATAAGATAGTGAAGTCTTGCATTCAACAAGACATGATCCTAGATAGGTTCATTTATAACCATTTGAATTTACAAATAGACAAAGGGCTAGTTGATTAAATTTGGTAGGCTTTTTTGTCTCAAGAACTAGTCTTTGGAAAGAGATTGGAAATAATTAGCATTAGCAATTAAATTTGAGATATAGGTCTTAATATTAACTGAGTCTTTTTAGGATGTTCTATGTTTATATATTTGGCCTTTCATGTTGTTGTAAGGTCACCACACTCCTTCAACTACACTTAGGGGTAGACAAGGGAAGAAACATGGTCAAAACATTTTGGTAGGAGTATACTGACAAAGTATAATATCTTATGAAAATAAATTATATTACATCTATTAAAAAAATTTCTTTTATTTTTCACCTTGATGATAAAATACTTTAATTTAATTTAATTTTACTTTGAATTTGGGGGTTAAGACTTCAAAACCTCTTTTACCAATCTCGCATGAGGTGGCCTTTATGCTTCAACCATATCCTTTATAGTAGATCAAATCATAGGGATCTCTATTTGATTGGAGTCATCTATAAATTGAAATTATTTCAATAACATTTTGAAAGAATTAAAATTTGGTAGCATTTTTGGTGGAGGATTTTAAAGTGTGGAAGGGATCACTTTATTGTGTGATACGAGAACATATTTGGTCAAGGGATAATGATAGAGGGTTGTTTATTCCACTATAGTCACCTAAGTTATAATTGTTGGAAATATTCAAGACTATGCTAAGTTACTAAGAGGGGAGGAGTGAATCAATAACTTCTAAAACTTTAACAATTTCAATTCTTAATCAAACAATCCAATTAACATTTAATTCATCACATCTGATCTAATTGTATACATGAGAAACTGAAAACATGAAATGTTCATAACACTTTGACACAAAGATTTGTTGACCTAGAAACCTTCCAAATAGAAAGAAAAACTGGGGTGGGGATGATACCCACAAACTTTAGTACTATAATATAAAGTTAACCTGTTAAGGCTCACATTGATCACTTTTGATGATCTACCCTATTAGGAGCAATAAGGACTGCTAGGTCCACCTTTTGAAAGGATTTTCAAACATATAATGAAGTATGCACTTGGTAAAGAGATTTATGAAAGATTGTTAGGTCTACCTTGTTAAAGGATTTAACTAGATCACCTATTAGGATGAAGCAGTAGATGATCTCTGATTTGCAACTTGGTTTGCTGAATGAGATTCCTTTGTGTACTAATCACCTTTCTATCATAGATATGTCTCTTCTGCTCCTTATACTGTTATTGCCTTTACAATTCACTCTTCTTCTACTCTATTCAAATTGAATTCAATTACATTACATAACTTACACATCCACATGCTTTGATATGGTACAATAAATTACATATATATACCAATCCAATTTACATAATTACAAAGTCGACCATAATACAAGTTAACAAAAATATTACAAAGTTAGCCCACATGAAGACACTCAGGTTCTAAAGACTAACTCGGTGAGGTTCTGATACATGGCATCCGCAGTCATTGCTCAACATCGTCATGCACTCAGTAGATGTAGAAGCTCAGTCCATACTGATCACTTCCAAGTAGTCTTGAACTTGGTTTGCACTGGTGACTTGATAGATATTGTACAACTTGGCTTAAACTGAATCGCTTGTTTACCATGACAATACTCAATAAACACTATCACCTTGAGCTCTGTATAAATTGAATCATTTGGTTAACACATAATGGATTAGTTAACACTAGATTTGCATCACATTAACTATGAGCTCGGTAAGTACTACACTTTGGTAACCACTAGGATTTGTCCAAAGGACTCAGTAGCAACTGAAGAGCTTGGCAACAACTAAAATACTTGGTAAACACTGTTAACTATATAATGAGCTCGGTAACCATATACAATTTGAATAAGTGTGTGTCACTAATAAGAAACTTGACTATTATATCAACAATAATCTTCATCTCATACACAATGGTGTTGATGCATTGCACTCAACAAGACTTGATCTAGGTAGTGGGTGCATTAGGATTGTTCAAGTTTTACAAGAAACTAATTGCTAATTGCTAATTGATTAGATTTGGTTTCTTTTATGTGATAGTGTTTACAAGAAACCAAAAGCTGAACAAGAAGTAGCTAAAATAGTAATTGGATTTTGACAAGTGATTTATCAGTGATGTTTCAAGACTTACATCTGACAGACTAAACCTATCTTTTCAACCTAGGACAGTTTCCTAACATATAGATGTGCAACTAGGACCCAAGAAATGGAAGTGACACACCCTAGACTAGAAAAACTAGAATGCGATGCTATTTTGGCAAGAAATGGTTCCAGGCGATACTTTCTCAGTTACAAAGCAATAGTAAGATAGCATAAAATGTCGTACGATACTTTTAGAATAGGAGGGCAATACTTTTTTGGTAGACAATAGTTCACACAAAACAATGCAATAGAACTTAGTACCTAGGGATATATAACTCAGAATAGGCAGGCAATACAATTTTGGAAAATTATAGTTGCGCACAATATTTCTTTAGAGGCTAGGCAATAAAGTGCTAGTCTATGTAAAAAAGACCGGTTTTTTACTCCAAAATTTGTGTTTCAATCTTGACAATCAGGTATGTTTTGAATTAGATAGTGTATATCTCTAGTTCATGTTAGTTATCAACAAGGTTTGCAAGTGTTTTAACATGTATTCAAATAGTTGAACAAGGGTAAAAACAACCTTGCCAACACACACTTATGATATGATAATGGCCTTTCTACTAATATTATCATAATTGTTTGATGTGCAAGAACGTTAACACTAGTCAATACATTTGAAAATGATAGCCAACCAATCTACCTTAAGGTCATGGTTTATTACTCAACAACTTGGCCCATGCTTGATGCTCCTTTGCCTCACACCAAGTGGTTACCCACAAGAGATATTGGCTTTTTCATAGAAGTGCCATAAGCACAACTAAGGGAACACAAATGGTGAGTGTAAATCTTGGGGTGATCCGGATAGTTCACTAGGATCAATCCTGGCACCAAGAAGTTGAGCAGAAAGATAGGGTGGATACTAATCTAGGGTGTCTAGACAGGGCTTCTGTTCATAGTGTTCCTCTTCTCACAATTAAGGGACACCCCACCTTGCAGTGGGTAATAGACCTTGTGGCCAGAAGAGCACCTCAAGAATTCTTGTTTAGTGATCTCCCTATGGTTGAAATCCCATAAATGATCACACTAAGTGAAGACAAACACTATGTCTACCAAGGTTTCGTGTCCTTGGTAGACTTGAGTTTATAGTGGGTTGGAAGAGTCAGGAAATTTTATTGTGAAGAGCATACTCTCCTATCACCAAGGAATCTTGATTATAAGTTTGATGTGCCTACAAAAAATGAACAACTAGTAGAAGCCGCACATGAAATAAAAGAACAAGAAAGTTTTTGGTTTTTATGCATTGGGAAGCCCTGCAGAATACCATTAGTAACCTCTTGCATTTGGAGCTTTGACATGCATTCTTTTAGGAAATGATTCAAATTTTCAAAATGGCAACCTGCAACCATAGCCGTTAGCACCATGGGTTATCTCTAAAAACAAAGGGAAACTTGTAAATAGACCTCTATAAAATAGATAAAGACTTGCAAAAACCAACAACCAACAAGAAAAAACTAAGAAATGACCAAAATGCCCTAAACAACAAGCAAATTCCTGTTAGGCGATAGTTTTTATAAGAAGACTGTCATACGATACTTCTTAGTACGAGCGGACAATAGAATCTTCCTATACAATATATTTTACTAAGTTAGATGACAAAATCTACAATACTAGTGTGATAATGTTAAGTATGGTTGTGTGACACTATTTCTAAAAATGTATCACACAAAAGTAATGTGAACTGTCATACAAAAATAGAAAAATGTGGCTTAGAATTGCAACTGTAAAAAAAGAAAATGTGGGATAGTAAATGAAAATAGAGATGAAAACAACAAAACTGAGGAAAAAAATCACTGTGCCCCATGGTGGTGCCAAAAAAATTCTCACTAAAAAGAGTGCACTTCTCTCAACCCTTCTATCCAAGGTTTTCCATTGATTGGAAAGCTCAAATGCTGACTTAGGGCTCACTAGTCATGGAGTGCAAAAGCATACAAATAAACATAAAATGGTTCTTAGCTAAGCCTTAGAAATGCAACCCTTGCTACTAAACCATGAAATGGGAGATTCTTTGAGCAAGAGCAAGAATGCTAGTGTCAAAGAACCCTTGATTCATGCAATGCAAGAATGAAAATATGCTAAAATGAGATGCACAATGCAACTAAGCTAAATAAATGAAAGTGTTACAACCACACTGATTAAACTATGTGATCTAATCTATTTGTGAAAAAAAAAACTACACTATATGCAAACTAAACTGTGATGCCATGAAAAAAAAATTCTATGGATGCAAGGAATGTAGACAAGAAGATGGTATTTTCCACAAAAACTTTCAAGCATTCAAATGGAAATCTTGTAGCATAACAATACTCAAGAGTGTGGATCCTTTGAGGGGGAAAGCTCTCTTCCTTTTAAAGCTATATAGACAGTAGAGATCAAGATTGAGATGGTGGATGATCAACGGTTGAATTTGAAAATGGGAGGGATCCGTGTGCACACACAAGTCAGCCAATAGAAAACAAGTTGACTTGTCATATAAGACAAAAGTCTCATAAGCCTTTTCTTTTAATTACAAAATAGAAAAAGAACTTTATGTGTGCACTTTAAGTGGGTTAGAAGAATGGGATCTTTTATTTAATTAAAAGGGGACATGTTCTTTTAATCAAATAATGAACTTAGGATAGCATTGTCAAACTATAGGTTATAATGAAATTAATTGATTATTGGCAATTTGGTCTAGATAAATGATTAATTAAATTAGCCAAAATGCTAAGAAGGGGCTAATAGTCTAGATGACAATGTTTAGGTGATTATAGGGTGAAGGAACCAATTTATAATTTTTTTTTTGAATGAAGTATAGGAGAGCCAATATATTATTATGAGATGAGCAATCAAGATTGAAGGAGTAGAGGGCTTAGCCTTGTCAAAGATGTCACAGTCACATTCATATGGGTCAGAGTTAATAGAAGAAAACAATATTATATATGATAATATGTCATTCTCTTCTATTTTTCATTCAATACATCTATATTTTTATAGGATTACGGGTTCCTAGATTATAAGAACATCTTATTGATTTTTAAATGACCAAAAAACTCTTGAATATATGAGTCATTAAAATAAATAATAATGTACAAACAAACATTTATGGTAATGTTAAGACATTTCTCAACTAAGTATTTTGTACACATATTAAACATGTGAACAATGATTTCTAACATCCTCCCTTAGTGAGAAACTAGAGAGAAAGATCATCACACATCTTGGAAATAAAATCATATGCTTATGCATAATTTTATGTCCACATATTTCTACCCATATCTTGTTGCACATATCCACCTAAAAATAAGGTCTTAAATCAGTTTAACTTCCAGTGATCTTATCCCCAACCAACCATACTTACCACAAACCTTGGCATGAACAAGAAACCATTAATTGTCCACCTCATGTGGTTTTTTGGAACCTCTAATAAACCATTTCAAGATCTATGAGATAAATTACTTGGGTGATTTTATTCAAGTTTGGCATCATTACAGAATTTTATGTACCCATGGAAAGTTAGTCCTTCAAGATTATCTCCTAGCTCTGATACCATATTAGATAAATATGGGACAAATTTAATAGAAGAAAATAATATTAGACAAGATAATTTGCACTTCTCTTCTATTTTGATTCAACACATTTAAATATTTAGAGGATTTTGGGTTCCTACATTATAGGAACAATTCACTAATTAGC
This sequence comes from Cupressus sempervirens, assembly GCA_028749045.1. Lineage (NCBI taxonomy): Eukaryota > Viridiplantae > Streptophyta > Pinopsida > Cupressales > Cupressaceae > Cupressus > Cupressus sempervirens. Next base: position 4,336,384 of record CM053791.1, read on the forward strand.
ATATGACCAATAAAATTTTGAATATATGAATTGTTGAAATAACTCATGATACAAAAAACCATGTACTATAATATTAAATTGTTTGTCAACTTAACATTTGTTGCATGTATTAAATATGAACACTAATTTGAAATGGTCACAATGTGGAGACATGTGAAAATGATATCTAGAATAGGGAAGATGACAAGGTGCATCTAAACACACATTAAAAAGAACAAGAAGATGACAAGTGGGAAAAAAGAGGAAAGATGTGAGAGGTGTATTATTCAAAGGTGACAAATGGAGAAAAGAGGTAAGTGTAGGGTAAATCTATTAGAAAGGTTAATCTCAAACATGTATGAGAAAACATTTAAATAATTGGTTAAAGAATTATTTGGAAGGGTGAGGATGACATGTTTATGCAATGATTTACGAGAGATTGGAGGACATGTGTCATTTATGACTATGAGTTTGGAGAATTTAAAAGATAAGGATATGTTAATGAAGATTAGGAGATTCATTAGACACTTAATGATCATATTAATTAACTATTTAATAGAAGAAACTTTAACATGGGTAGAGCTAAGGTTGATATTATTAATCAACTATTATGACAAATAGAAAGAATGTAAATAGATGCACATTGCATAATTATGGAAAGTCCATAATTGATGAAATGAAATTTAATTTTAAATATTGAGATATGGCAAATAGTTTGAAGGATTTTTTTTTTTGTTTTCTTTGTTGGAAAACTATTATGATATGTAGCCTAGAGTTCTCTAGGTGAGGCCACAGAAAGGAGACCTCATCTCCAACATTAACATTGACACAAAAACCATTGTTAGTGTAAATAATCAATTACTATTTACACTTTACTTTATTTTACTTAGGTTAATGCATTATTATATTAGTTATCATGTAGACACCTAGGAGTATGTGTTGTCATATGAGTTGTCTTGTTGGCAACACAAGAGTTAGCAACTAATTTAAGCACATGGTGTCTACAATATCTCTCTATGAGATACACCTTGTCGTACTTATTCTCTCATTGTTGCATGTACATTAATCCACAATGGAGGATAATCCACTTCTAGTGGATGTGTTCTTACTTGTCATGCTTATCTCTATGTTGACTCCTAGTCATTCTAGATGCCTTTATGTACATGCACTTCTAGTGTATATTCAATCAGTTATTGATTTTCATATTGTTATTATGATCATACATTATTGGTCCATATTGTGCTAAGTTCTTGAGCTTCTTGATCTCGGTGTCATTTTTCCCTAAGGAAAATTCTTATATGGCATCAGAGCAAAGGGAGCTTCATTTCATAGCCATTGGAGACCATTTTTGCTTCACCTCTTAGCAGAATATGATTCAAATCTAGAGTATCTATAGCTATTGGGAGCATCTAGAGCCAAAGAGGACCTCACCATTGTATTTGGAGCATCAATTCAGTGAATTTTGACTATAAATTTGCCTACCCTAGGCCATAGTCAAAATTGAGGCAATTTTTTTTTGCAAACCAGAACCCAAAGACTTGATTTGTGGAATTGGTATGATCTCTTTAGATTTGTGCATTTAATTTTTAGATCTGCATTTTTTTATTTTGTGTCTCTCCAATTTTTGGATCTGTAGTATTTTTTTCCAAATTTTTTTGGCTATCAGGCCTATGGGAGAGCATTTATTGTAGGCAAACTGGGCAGTCAAATCTCGATAGCCCACAACTAGTATATTCTACAAAATATTCTATATTCATCAGCTAACACCCTCATAACTGGTGGACTTCACATCACAACCCAACAATAGCTTCTAACTTGATGTCTTACACATCCACCGATAATCAACATCCATCACAGTTTGAAATTCATATTGTGCACTCTAACTTTTTAACACTGTTGTGGTATCTTGTTGGTGAATGTGGGACTAAAGTCCCACACCCATTGCCTAGTAGCATCACTTCCCAGTGCCTCCACCTTTGTCACTTCTCAACATTGCCTCCAATTCTTGGTGACCTTTGATCTCACTGGTGCCACATCAGGCCTTCCTGACAGACACATCAGCCACACTAACAGAGCCACATCTGAGCCTCGGCTATGTTTGCCACCCTATCAGGTCTCACTTAGCAGCCATGTAGCAGTCTATGTTAGTTGCCTGTATAGTACAATAAGTAGACACACGTCAAGTGCCACATTAGCCATATGATTTTCCACATCATCATCCATACTGCCACATAATCTAGAGGGCTAATTTTTCATAGATGTCACTATTTCACAAGCTTAAAATTGATGGTCATTTGACCATCACAAGTAGGCCATATTGCATTGCCACAAAAGCTGTTTGGATGTCAAATTTAATCCATTAGTTTCTTGACATCATCAAGGTAGAACCCTCACCATATGTAGTTTTAATTTGATAGTCCAACTTCAGGAGGCCATATCTCAGTCATCCAGGCTCCAAATCAAGTGCAATTTTTTTTTTGGATTTTGGCTAGAATTTCCTAAAATTTTTAGTGGTGCTATTATTTTTTGGTTTTGGTGCATAGATTTGTTTGAAAATTTAGTTTTTGGTGATTTTACCTATCCAATCCTACATTTTGCAACTTCAAATGCTTCATACAGGCTCATTTGGACACATAATCAAGTTCTATTTTTTTGAAAGTGCATAATGTTTTATCTACTTTCCATATCTGCATTCATAATATAGGCTTGTGTGGATAGAAATACCACTTTTAGAAATAGGTCCTTTTTTGTATTTTATTTCTTTGATCAAACTTCAAAATGTTGTATATTTGAGCTATATCGCTAAGTACCAGATTTGAACTCAAAGAGGAGGTTGTAAATAGAAAAACTAAGCCCACTTAGGCCTAAATTGGCAAGTGGCTATTGTAATCGCATTGCATATAAAGTTCCTAAAGCATTCATTTGGGGGTGGGGGGTTTGATTTAGTGAAAAGGGGGGGGGTGTGTCTCTTGGTGTCATGTTCCTCTTTTCTTGCTATTATCTTTCTTTCCTTGCATGATGGGAAACCTTAAGGTTCCATAATTAACACCACATAACTATGCCACATGGTTAGTTAAAAAATGGTGTGAATTGATGAATGAAGAAGTTTCTCAATATGCAGATGACTCTTTTCCTAAACCAATAGGTGATCAAATATCTAAAAGTGAAATTCATGCTTGGGAAATAATAGATAGGAAAGCCCTAGAACTCATTAGGTTAGGGGTTGATGACAAGATACTCTATCAGATCATAAAATATAATACATTCAAGGAAATTTGGGATGCTCTTAAAAACCTCTATGGGAAAGTGACTGATGAGGATGTTTACAAGATTGAAGATGAACTTATCTCCCTATGTCCTAAGAGCTTTGATTCTATCTAAGATTTTATAATTAAGGTGAATAAGTTAACAACAAAACTTAATGATTGTGGTAATCCCATTAAGGATGAAATGATGATTTATCTAATTCATAATAAGCTGCCATACAAATACTCCACATTTGTCTCTTCTTTAAGCACCACAAAGGCTACCCTAGGGTCTTCTTATCAGAAAATCACCATTGATGACTATGCTTAGTTATTAGAGGATGAACAAGCTAAGTTGATAATAATGGGGATTCTCAAGTCTTCAAAGTTTAGGGCATTAGTGGCTAATAATGAGAGCTCTAAAAATTCAATTGGTGAAAGTTCAAACAAAGGCAAGGGAAAAAAGAATAAGTGGAAAGATAACAAACAAGGGGACATAGAAAAGTCACCACCAACATCAAATCAACAACAAGGAAAGTCTACTCCTAATATCAACAAAAAGGGGGACAATAATCAGGAAAAGAAGAAGTGTACCTATTGTAAAATAAATGGTCATGACAAACATCAGTGCTATCATAAAAAGATTGATGAATTGAAAAAAATCATGAAGAAGCACAATGTTCCATTGCCTAATGCTCATAATGAAAAGGGGTCTTCATCTTTAGATTCTAAGAGTAAAGGGGAAGCTTTACTCACAAACACTATTAGACAGGGAGAATGGATTATTGACTCAAGTGCCACACATCACATGGGTGCTTCAAAGAGAGATTTTTCTTCCATGACACCTTTAGAGGTGTTGGAATTAAAAATGGGAAATGTGTACTTCTGAGGGAGGGGGGGGGTGTGAATCAAAAGTTCAAACTTTACCAACTAAAACTTCACCATTTCATTAGATGCATATATAAACTTGAACTATAAATAATATGTAAAGTAAATGCATCAAACATGTAAGCACATACACACTTGACACTTGATATGATTACCTAGAAACCCTCCAAATGAGAAGGTAAAAAGGGGCGGGGATGACACCCACAATTCTTCACTACTATAGCAATAAAGTGTCACTAATTACAATTACAAAGTGTCGACCATGAAACATGGTTTGCCCTGTGAAAGGCCTGCACTGTTAAAGGCTTACAAGGACTATTAGGTCCCACCTTGTTAGAGGATTTTAACACCCTATTAGAAGTGTGCTTGATTAAAGGACTTTAGAACATTCACTTTGAATGTCACCCTATTAAAGGATTTTGCCATGACTATTAAGTCAACCTTAGTCCAAAGGATTTCACCCTAACTAATATATTTGTTAGAAAGTAATAGTAGAATTTTTGATCTAATACAACTTACAACTTTTTCTTGCTGATTTTAGATATCAATATTTTTCCTTCTTGATCCTCTCCGATTTGATTTGTCAATGCTATGTCTTTGATCCTTTATTCTACAAACTGATTTTACAATTCTTTCACTCATCTAAATCACCTTGAATGATCACTAGACAATTCATTCATTCACCCCTTGATATCACTTCTCTCTCTTGAACATTTGTAGACTATGTAATGTTTGGGGCTTTGTCTTCCTTATAAAGACTTTGGTGCCTTAGGGTTAGGTACGAATCTACGGCTTAGATTCATCCTTTTTGTTACTTAATTCCTCCTATTTTCTGATTGGCTACATCTGATTTCATAGGGAATTTAAATAGATTCGTCCTTATCTTCAAAAGCTTCGAGATCTATCCATAAGTTGGCATAAAATGGTTTATATAGTTGTTTGTGCCATTACAAACAACTATGTCCAATCTGTGTTACTTGACACTTGATAATATTGATGCTTAGCACATACTGTAATTTTGTTTCTAGCTCGGCACTTGAACTTGCTTAGCATCTTTTCTTGGTACTTGAATCACTCGGCATCAATTGTTTTCTTGACACTTGAATAACTTGGCACATGAGTGACTGGAAACTCATTGCAGCTCGACATAGCCTATATTTACATATTATACTTGGCATATATATTACTAGTTTGGCATGAACTTAGTAAATGTCTTAAGTGTGTTGACACTCAATTGTCAAAACCAATCTGAGATCAAAAATTTCTCCCTCTGAAATGAGTGTCAAAAACACTTAATTGTACATAACTATCCAATCCTCTTGAGTATAGTATATTCATAGCTCAACATATATACAAAACTTTAAGAGTTTCAAAATTCTATAATAGACTATATACCTCAAAATTTTGTAACTCCCCTTGAGTTAATGTGCTTATTTTGTATCCAAAATCTATTCTCCATTTTGAGTAGATTTTTCTCTTACTGATACTCTTTATCTGATATACTCAATTTCTTCTCTTTTTTTGTTCTCCTATTTGCTCTCCCTCTTACTATTTGCTCTCCCTCTTTCTTCAGTGACTCCCTCTTCTTTCTATCTCCCCCTTGGATATTTATCTCCCCCTTTCTTAATTCTCCCCCTTTTTGAAACTTATGTCAAAGAGTTTGTACACTGATTGTGTATTTCTCCATAAAGTTTTTGTGGACCTTCATTGTGATTTTGAAAGCGACATCCTAGTTGTCACATGCAACATCTAATGACTTTGTTTGGATTGCTATCTTTGCTGCAAGGTGAACTAGTCCATCTAATTTTGAAAGATTTGGATCTTTCCTCATCAAAGTCTCTACATATCCTAGTTCCTTGTGGAGTATCTCCATATGATGGGTTAGAGAGGCTTGGATGTTAGTCAACTTGGTTCTAATATTAGCCTCTTTTGTTATTAACACAACTAGTTGACTTTGTGTTTGAAGCAATAAATGGAAATGCTTCTCAATTTTGAAGTGGGTTCTTAGGTAATTGCATTTTCTCCAGATTCAAAATTTTATGGCTTGTTTCTTGTGTGAAGAATGTGGGATCACATAGTTTTGTGCACAATGATAATATGTTCTCAAGTAACTTCACTTTTTCAATTGTTGTAGCCAATTCAACTTGTGCTAGTGCTATGTCACTAGATATTTTCTCATTGAATTTTCCTTGAAATTTTCTTTCTAACCATTCCATAAGTTTTTCATTTGTATGTTGGTCTTCATTATTCACCTGTTCCACAATATTTGATAGTTGTTCTAATAGTGGCTTGGATTCTTTAGGTGTTGGTAAACTAAAAGCATCTAGGAATATGTCTTTTATTTCTTGCAATGCTTGCCTCTATTTATACTCCTTTCTGAGTATTTCCTAATTCTTCTTCTTTTCCAAGGCTTGTTGCATACAACCTATTGGTTCCAAAGTAATAGTTGCATAATCATATTTAGGTATCACTATTTCTTCATCTAGAGTTGCATCTCCATAGTGAAATACATTAGCAACCTTTTTTGAACTTGAGCCTGGTGCTGTAATCTACAATGGTATGGCTTCAGTGCTTGGCCTCTAAAGGACTTTTGTAGGAGAGCTAGGTGTTGGTAGATTTCCCAATGCTTGTATGGCTTCTTGCTCCTCCTTTGGTATGTCCTTGCCTTCAGATCTACCTTGGTCAATTACTATTATATAACTTGCACCTTGTGCTTGTGCATTAGGTATAGATGTATCTATCTATCATGTTTCTTCTTCTTCGGTCTTCTTTTCTTCTCCAATTTGTTGTTGTTCAACCACATCAATTTTGATAGTAGTTTCAACCTTTGTAGATTTTTCTTCTGATGTTTGCACCAAAGGTTGAGCACTAGTAGTTGAAGGGATGATAGAAGTTGGTTCTTGTGTGTTCACCTTATTCCTTGTAATGTCAACTACTGCATTCTAAAGTTAATCAACACTAACCAATATTAGATTCTCACACAATCTAGCTTGCTATGTGGATTGGTCAAGGATCTTCTTTAGGTCTTCTATAGTTAAGGGGTTGATGTTCTAAGTTGAACTATCAAGAATATCCTTTATAGTTATAGTGTCTGCAGGCATTCTTGTGTCATGTGGAGGGCTCATGCTTGGAATTTGTGTATCTTGCACACTTTATTCTTCTTGTTGCTCTTCAGCTGTAGCTATCTAATCTGTCTTCTTTAGTGTCTCCTCCATAGTAGTATCATATTTTCCTTTTACTATTTCATCTTCCTTGTCTTCCTCTTTATCTCCATGGTTACTTCCCTCAAAGGGATCCTCTTCTCTTTATTTAACTGTTGTTATACCATATATTAATTTCCACATTCGAGTGGATTTCTTCACAACATCTTCAATATTGTTCTAAAGTATGCTCAATGCCTTGTATTTAGGTGCAAATCTACTACCATACTTCTTATTTGCCTTGACAATTTTCCCTTTTGTAAATTCTGGCATCACCTGGGAATTTTTTTCTCCAGGTTTAGGTAGTAATGCCACTTATTTTCAACAATTGTATATAACTCCTTTGACATTGTATTGTCTAGTTCAAGTGGAGTATTCTTGAACTTAGACATCATTGCATAAACTAACTCTTCTACTTGGTTTTATTCTTCTCTACCAAGATTTCCAAAATCAATATTCTTTAAGTCTATCATATCTAAATTATTCTTAACATTATCACAAATATTTTCAAGATTAGATATAAATTCATGACTTACCAATCTAAACTAACTTGTATCTTCAGACTTTGTTCTTTCATCATCTGTTTTAGGTTGTGTAATGCTTTTTCTCCTCTATTTCTTTTGCACTAGGCCCTTCTATTTAGTAGCCTTTGTTTTCTCTTTTGCTTGCTCTTTGGCCTTTTGAGTAGTGGTCCTTGTACTTTCCTTGGTTGTCAGTGTTGTTGGCTTTGTTGGGTTGGGCTTGGCAGTCTTCTTGCCCTTGGTTTTTGCCACAGGCTGAGCCTTGGCCTTTCTCTTCTTCGATGCTATTTGGGCTAGTGCCTTTTTGATTTTGTCTTCCTTGGAACCTTCTTCTTCTTGGTCCTCACCCATGCCTTGGGTCAAAGCTATAGGTTCTTGAGCTTGTACCTCTTCTTGCTCTTCATCATCTTCTTTTTCCTCATCACCTGCTCCCTCGCCAAATTTTTCCTTCAATTTCCTCACTAATTTTTCCTTCTTCTTTAGTGTGGAGGCTATCTTCAACTCCATTTCAACTTTATATTTCATTAAATCATAATTGCCAAATATCTTGGCTATTTTGTCAATCTCCTTTGCTAGAAATGTAGTAATTAATGGCAGCTGAGGTTTCATCAACATTTATTTCATATCCTAGGGGTCTTAGCCATCTAACCCTAGGTACAACCACCTAAATGTATGTGTAATCAATATCAACAAGAAAATATATGTCATTGTAGTATTATTCAACTAATAAGATAGGTATCCTCAACCTTTGCTTCATAGACTTCTTAAAGTCTTCAAAATAGCTTGTCATAATTGTCTCAAAGTTCTCTCCCATTTTCTCAATATACTTATTAATTTGGACAACCACTGATCTATTTGTCTTCCATCCAACTTTACCAAAAGATGGGAACTCATTCTATAGATAGAAGAATATGCAAATTGGGATTGATCAAAATTTGCATTGAGCACTTTTTCTTTTCTTCTAATTGCTCCAAGAGTCTGCATTATTTGTTGTAGTTGAAGCTCTGCAAGATCATAAGTATGATCTTTCTTGACTATTTTGTAACCAACATCAATTGCTATATAGGGTACACTGTTTAACCTACTTGACTAGTAAAATTTATGTGAAATAACCCTTATTGCAAAATGAAGAAGTGAATCTATAATAGTATCAATGGTCATTCCACACTTATTCCACTTTGCACCTGTATTCTTCTCAATTACTTCCTTTGAGTCACTATGTAGGGTCTTAGGCTGATCTAGTGTTGGAAAACTAGTTACCCTATAAATATTTCTTTTTGAAAATTTGATAGGTCCACCCTCTAAAAATAGACATCCATCATGAATTCTATTTAAAACTATCTTAATCCATTCAATTTTGAATACTGTTAGAAATTTTAGGACACAAGTCAAACCCTTCCTCTCTATAATCTTAAATTCCTCCTTCAAGACACTATTTTTGCACAATTTATTCTTTGCTTATCTTATCTCCATGTAACCTATGCCTCCCACTTTGTAGTTGTAACATTTCCTCACATCTTGAACAATTATGACTTTAAATAGAATCATGGATAATGCGCTTGATGGGTCTTGCTTATAAGAAATGTTTGGGATGGCCTTGAAATTAGGTTGTTTGACCTCATTGCTGACTAATTAGACTTCAAAATCTTCTTTCTACTTTACATTCTTCAAACTAGAAGCCATTCCATAAAACTAGGGTTTAATAAATATTAAATTGTGTAGCTCAGCTTATGAAGAGTACCTTTAAGATTCAACGAACTGGTGCTTGATCTTCGCTATGATCCTTGCAAATGCTTCAAACTAGTTTGTGAATCACTTCTTTTCTCTATTCATTCTTCTTTGAATTTGTAATGATGAAAAATAGGTAAATATTGACCTTATACCCTTCAAAACATCACATTTATTGCATGGTGCTTGTACAATTGTAAACTTGGCATCAACATGATTCTTGTTTCACTTGACATCTATAGAGATTTCCTTCACTTTGTAGTTATTGATATTACCCTTACTCGACAACTACTATGGGCTCCACTCTAACTGACTTTGGCTAGTAGCTCGGAACTCACTATTATTTACTTGGCATCTAAAGAGGACTTTTTACACTCAGTAGTAACATGAAAATTTGAAGTTTTGACCTTGAAATTTTCACACCAACCTACATCTTTGTTCACACTAATCTATCCTTTTTAGTGCTTTTCTCTTTTGGAACTGATGTAAGATATAATGCTTTGAGTATTAGTTCCACATACCTCTTTTTGCTTAGTTTGATGAGGTGTGACCACTTGACCTTTTAGGTGAAGTGATCCCTTCATTTGATGCACTGCATCCATCTATCTTTTCCCATGTCTTGTTCATCTCTCCTCTAGTGTGTTGAGCATTTAATATACCTTTTCCATTTTTGAATTCAGAATTGGGTGCCTTTGACCTTGTTCGATAGTGCTTGCTGATATGACTAGTCTTCAAATAACTAAAACATGTAATTTGATTCAACCATCTATTGTAGTTTCCACTAAAGTGTATTCTAATGCAATTCTCTGGGATGTGTCCATACTCTTGACAGTAGTGACAACTTTGTCTTGTGTTGTAATCCCAATTATAGGAGTGTCCATGACTTTTTTCTTTTGCTAACTTGTTTGGTGACCACATGGATTTGGATCTACATTCAAAGGCTCTATGTCCATATTTTTAACAATTGTTGTAGTAACCTTCAAATCTTGGTGCATGCATGGTTCTAGTTTTGCATTTATGTGCTCGATGACCTTGCTTTTTGCACTTATGATAGTGAGTCATGTTCTCAGGCTTAGCATTTTGATTTGCATTCTTCTTTCTACACACATTAGCAGTATGTCCTTTCTTACCACAATAATGACAAGTGGGTTTGGAGTTCTTACCTTTGTCATTCCTTTCTTCAGTAGCTTTGGATAACTCTCCTTGTTCAGTGCTTGTGTAGCCTAGTCCTGATGTATAATTGTTATATCTAGGGGACTTTAGTAATTTCTCAAAGTAATTGATGGCTTCATTTGGCTTGTTGAAACTTTCAACAGTCTCTCTTTCTCTTCTCAGATCATTTTGCAGTTGTTCATTCTACAACTTTAATGTAGTCATCTCAATGTCTTTGACATTTAACTCATGATGAGCATCCATCATCTAATTTAGGGTATCCAATTGCATGTTAGAGATTCTGGTAAGCTCAGGTGACTTCTCTTCCAGACTATTTGCTAGAGTTCTCTTGTCTTCCTCAATCATGACCTTTTCTTCTATAGCTCTCTTCTTTTGTTCAGTCACTTCACACAACATCATTGCTTGGGATTCTTACTCTAGCTTGAGATTTTTGATCTCCTTAGCTTATGCTCTATTCTTTTCCATTAGATATGAAATTGTTGCATCAAACTCATTTGAGTCTCCATTAGCAAACAAATTGGTGGTGTCAATCTCTTTGTATTGTGTGTCATTCTCTACAATGACTATCTCTTTCCTTCTCTTTTAGGATTTCCTTAACTCTTCTCTAGCCTCATCCTATGAATGCAGGATGAGTTGGATCTCAATAATCTTTCCTAGTTTGTAGACTTCCATCTATAGATCTTTTCTCTAAGCTATAAAGCTTTTCCTTCTAAGAACTTAGCTCTGATATCGATTGTTAGAATTATAAATGGGAAACATGTACTTCTGAGGGGGGGGGGGGGGGGGGGGGTGAATCAGAAGTTCAAACTTTAGCAACTAAAACTTCACCATTTCATTAGATGCATATATAAACTTCAACTGTAAATAATATGTAAAGTAAATGCATTAAACATGTAAGCACAAACAGACTTGACACCTAATATGATTACCCATAAACCCTCCAAATGAGAAGGTAAAATTGGGGTGGGGATGACACACACAATTCTTCGCTACTACAACACTAAAGTGTCACCAATTATAGTTACAAAGTGTTGACCATGAAACATGATCTACCCATGAAATGTTTTCCCTTTTAGAGGCTTACAAGTACTGTTAGGTCCCACCTTGTTAGAGGATTTTAACACCCTATTAGAAGTGTGCCTGATTAAAGGAATTTAGAACATTCACTTGGAATGTCATCCTATCAAAGGATTTTTTAATGACTGTTAAGTCAACCTTAGTCCAAAGGATTTCATCCTAACTAATACAGTTGTTAAAAAGTAATAGTAGAATGTTTGATTTGATACAACTTACAACTTTGTCTTGCTGATTTCACATCTCAATTCTATCCTTCTTGATCCTCTCTGATCTAGTCTATCAATGCTATGTCTTCGATCCTTTATGCTACAAACTAATTTAGCAATTCTTTCACTCAACTAAGTCACCTTGAATGATCACTGAATAATTCATTCATTCACCCCTTGATATCACTTCTCTCTCTTGACCATCTGTAGACTATGTAATGTTTGGGGCTTAATCTTTCATTATAAAGACTTTGGTAGCTTAGGGTTAGGTATGAATCTATGGCTGAGATTCATCCTTTTTGCCACTTAATTCCTCCTATTTTCTGATTGCCTACATGTGATTACATAGGGAATTCAAATAGATTCATCCTTATCTTCAAAATCTTCAAGATCTATCCACACGTCATCATAAAATGGTTTACATAGTTGTTTGTGCCATTACAAACAACTATGTCTAATCTATGTTATTGGCACTTGGTAATATTAATGCTCGACACATACTATAATTCCATTTCCTACTTAACACTCAAACTTGCTTGGCATCAACTATCTTGCTTGGCACTTGAATCACTCTGCATCAACTATTTTCTTAGCACTTCAATGACTTGGCACATGAGTGCTCAACACTCATTGCAGCTTGACATAGTCTATATTTACATATTATACTTGATATATATATTACTAGTTCAGTATGAACTTAGTAAATGTCTTAAGTGTGTTGACACTCAATTGCCAAAACCAATTTGAGATCAACAAGAGGTACCACACATCTTTGTAGGGGATGATACTAAAGTGGAAGTTGAAGGAAAAGGTGAAGTTGAGATGAAAAATGAAGTGTTCAAGGATGTTCTCTAAGTTCCTAATCTTACCTCCAACCTTCTTTTAGTCTACCAAATCACTCACTATAGAGGTGGAAATAAAGTTGAATTTCTTCCAGATTCAGTGGTAGCGAAAAGCATCAAGGATGATTCTATGGTTGCAATAGGTGAAGCTAATCATGATTCAAGGATTTAAAATTTCTCTTCCTTTGTGCCTAAATATAATGCACAAGCCTTGCTAATGCATTTAGATACAAAAAGAAAACTGTGGCATTAGAGGTTTGGACATCTCAACTATAGGCATCTTCAACAGCTTAGCAGCAAGAACATGTTTCATGGTCTACCTCAAGTCTAGTTTTTAGATGGTGTTTGTTGAAGTTGCACACTTTGAAAGCATCCAAAAAAAATGTTTGACAAGGGGAAGTCTTAGAGAGCACAATGTGTTCTTGAATTGGTTCATAGTGATGTGGCGGGCCCATTTCCAGTGCTATCATTTGGAAAGTCTTGCTATGTACTCACCTTGATTGATGACTACTCTCACTATACTTGGGTACTCTTCATGGCTCATAAGAGTGTCAAAGTTTTTGAATGATTTCTTAGCTTCAAGGCTCAATTAGAAAAGCAATTAGAAAAAGCCATCAAAGTTCTTTGAATAGATAATGGAGGGGAGTATGTGAACGCAAGACTTATAGAATTTTGTACTCAAGAGGGAATTTACCTTCAACTATTTAGTACTATACGTGCCACAGTAGAATGGCGTTGCTGAAAGGAAGAATAGAACCCTCAAGGAGACGACCACTTGCATGCTACTACATAAGTCTCTTGATCATCTTTTCAGCTAAAGCAATGAATTGTACTAATTGCATCCAGAATAGGAGTCCTCATAAAGCTTTGGATGGTGTAACTCCTATTGAAGCTTGGATTGGCAAGAAACCTTCTATAAAGCACTTTAGAGTCTTTGATTGTCTAGCATGGGTATGAATACCTCCACAAAAATGTAAGGAATTGGAACCTCAAAGTAAACCTTGCATATTTTTTGGATATGAAGACTCTCATAAAGCCTACAAGTTGATGGATCTAGAGACACATAACATATTCTATGAGAGGAGTTCACACTTTGAAGAAATTTGTCCCAACTTTACTTCTTTAATTCCTCCTTCTTCCTCCTTCATTGAAGAGAGTGAAAATGATTATAGTGACTTGGAAGATGTTCATCCACAACCCAAACAAAGGCATCAACCATATGAGGTTGAGGATATCCCTTCTACATCTTCTTTCACTAAACCTAAATGGGCTCAAAAGACATTGGATGCGGTAGGACCATTGGCATGGAATTCTTTAGATACTAGGAGGACAAGATCACAACACAACTCACTCTCTCATGCTTATATAGTAGTTGCTTTTGATCCACTATTATTCAAAGAAGCTTCAGGTATTCAAAAATGGGATAGAGCAATGGGGGAAGAATATAATTCTCTTATGAGAAATGAAACACAAGACTTAGTCCCTCTTCCTAAGGGAAGACAATTGGTTTAGTGTAAGTGGATCTATTGGACCAAGTTTGCAAAAGATGGAAGTATGGATAAGCATAAGGATAGACTTGTTGTAATAGGTTTCTCTCAAGTACCCAACATTGACTACACTGAGACCTTTGCACCAGTTGTAAAAATGAACTCCATTCATTTGACACTAGCTATACTAGCAACTCAGAGATGGGTTGTTCATCAGATGGATGTGAAGAGTGCATTCTTAAATGGTGATCTTTATGAGGAGATTTATATGGAGAAGCCATAGGGGTTCACTAAGTATTCTACCTTGGTTTGCAAGTTGAAAAAGTCTATCTATGGACTAAAATAAGCTTCAAGAGCTTGGTATGCCAAGATGGATTCTTTCCTTATCTCAGTAGGGTTCACCAGATGTCATTTTGATCTAAATGTCTACATTCCTCAACAGGATGATTCTTACTCGCTACTTGTACTTTATGTTGATGACTTGATCATTACAGGGAGTAAAACATCCATCATTGATAGTGTCAACGCTACTTTGCAAGATAGATATTTGATGACAGACTTGGGTCTACTTCATTATTTCCTTGGTTTTGACATACATCAATATTTATCAAGGATCATATTATCACAACCTAAGTATGCTCTTGATCTACTTACTCAATTTTGCCTGAGTTACTACAAGGCTACATCTACTCCATTCCTTTTAGGTGTTAAGTTAGAAGAAAAAGTGTTCTACTCCACTTGTTGATGCTACTTTGTATAGAAAATTGGTTGGAAGTCTCATCTACTTGACACATACATGCCCTAACATATCCTTTGTAGTTGGCATGGTTTCTTACTTCATGCAAGAGCTACATGAACTTCACTGGAAGGCTACCAAATGCATCTTACATTATATCCGAGGTACACATACATATGGGATATGCTATGTAGCTGGTACTTGACTACAATTAGTGGATTATAGAGACTCGGACTATGTAGGAGATATTGATTCTTGCAAATGCACTTCAGGATATATGTTTCATCTTGGTTTCAACCCTATTTGTTGGCAGACTAAAAAGTAGAATATGTTGGAATTTACAATTGGGAATGTTGGGACTAAAAATTGCATGGTCAATTTTTAATACCATTGAAAATTTCAAGCCCTTAAATGCTTTTAAAATGCATATGTACCTGGTTGTACCCGACTGTACCATTGAAGCCCCAGAGGTGTTCAATGTTTCTAACACCTTTCATTTAGCCTGTCTACCTATTCCATGAAGTTAAAACATCATTTCGAGTCATTTGCTGAAGTATTGTTTTGAGAAACTGTCAATTCTGCATTTTACCCTAAGTATCAAACAGCGACAGAGGGCCATGTTTGCACCTAAATATCTTGCAACCAGAAATGTGTCATTACTTACCACTTTGGGAGTATGTAATATCCATACCTAAGAACCTATGTTTCAGATTTTGAGTTGTTTTGAGTCTGTTTGACTAGGTTCTGAATCCCTCAAAGTCGGTCAGTTACTATTTTCATTCATTTGCACTTTGCACACTTTTCTAGGAAACCTTGTTTGATGTATTATAACTTTGACCTAGTTGACTAAAATGCTAAATTTCCTTTTGTGTTGCATGGTAGACATCAGAGACTTCCTATGTTTCAATTTTTAAGTCTTGATGAATCTGTTTGATTAGTTTTCAAACGTGATTCTAAGCACAATTTCTAAAGTTGTATTGGTGTCAGTATTTGCAGATTGATTAGCAACCTTGTTCGAGACGTTATAACTTGAGATCCGTGATCACCTAGATCAAATGGTTTGTTCCACTATTTTATACTCTAAAAATAATCTAAGTGTGTCAGTTTTCAAATCTTGATGAATTCGTTTGCACACTTTTCCAGGGTCATTCCATTTGTAAAACTTGTTATGCTGTCATTGTTTCCTGTCTGCAAATCCAGGTAGCCAACTTTGAACGCTTGAAATTTGCGCCCAATTATTCTTCATGAGCCCAAATCACAGATCCATACTCACCTCGTGACAAAGTACTAATGCCCCAGTTTTCGTTTCTCCATGTGCTCATTTGCACAATTTTTTGAGCCAATTTCGAGCCCAGTTTGTTGTTTTCTGACATGTTTTCTTGCAGGTAAATCTGAGAAGGCAATTTTGATAGTCAATATATTTTGACTAGGAATTCGTCATGAGATGAGATTCAACACGGTACAAGTGTGTGGTACAAAGAATCAGCATGTTCAGTTTCAGAGCCTGGTCAGGTGTTTGAGTTAGTTTTTACGGGCAGTCAACAGACCTCTCAACATAAAAAGTGAGTTTGTAGAATGATGGTAAAATGAGTTTTAAATGTTGTTTCAGTGATGGATTTTGTTTTTAATCAGTATCAGATGTCCAGTGGGTTAATCTAAAGGATCAGTAGCTAGAAAACAAATTTTTTTTTTAGCTAGGCCACCATGTGACCCGACTCATATGATCAAGATATGGTTTTATCATCATTGATACATTGGAATAAAGGGGAGATGGCCCTCTAAGATGGCAACGTGTAATGAAAGTAATCTCATGAAAAGAGTAAAACATAGAACAAAGCTCCCACCATGCAGAGGCAATCCACGTTGGCAGCCTACCAGGGCAGAGGAGGCGCCAAGTTTAGAAACAAAATACTCATGCAGCAGAGGAGTATGTAAGGCAGCTTGCAAACAAAGGGAACCAAGAGCTGAAGTCGACTAAAAAAAATAGAGCACACACACCATATATAAGTGAAAAATCAGAAGTCAACCAATACGATTAATTATTGCCATTCTGACCAATATCTTAGACCATATATAAGGGCTCATGCATTACATTAGAAGCTCGTGCCTTTAAAAAATAGAGCAGGCACTCACAAGAAGCCGCAAGAGCATATTAAAAAGACAATCCACGCGTGCAACACAGAACAAAGGAGGTTCAACACCTTATTCAAGAAGCCTCAAACAACAAGCTATTTTCGGATGACGTCTCTGGTGGAACAATAACAGTTAGCAACTTTTTCTTTGAGGAAGATCACGCCTGGTTAAGAAGAGCTCCATGAGCAACAAGACCATGTGAGCACCATCAAGCAATGCCAAAAGGAAGTTTGCAGGGGGGTATCCCTTCAAGAACCCTGTGCTAGGATAAGGGACACCCTGCAGTTTGGAACAGAGGAACCCATAGCATGAAGGAATAAAGACAAAAAGCATGATTAAAGCAAAGGTCTATGCAATCACAAAGCAGTACTGAGCACTAACTATTCCAGAGATCACGCAACAATCGTTTACTAATTAAAAAGGCTAAAATATAAAAAAGCGATAATGCTGACCAACTCCCATTGCTGAAAGAGGGAGGAAGGTCAAAGGAGACCAATTTGTAGAAGATCGAAAAGAATGTTTCATCTAGAACTACAATGAGCAAAACATATAGTGAGAAGAGGACTCAAAAGTGGTGCAATATTTACACAAAATACATACCTTGCACAAGGAATCCTTCATGTGTTGAAAGTGCGAGGGAGGATCCATGGGCATGAAAGTGGGTGACGATCTTACGCAACAAATTCCCTTCAAAAATTTTGTTTGAGAAAATTTGGATAGCGTGAGATTACAAAGGAGCTTCAATCACTATAAAATGCATCAACAACAAAAAAATGCATCAACAACAAAAGGTGTGAGTCTAAAGCATCAACAAAATGCAAGGAGCCCAGGCACGTTAAAGAGCAATCTCCATGGTGGCAGATACAAATGAGAGTTGAAGTCACCATAAAAAAGAACCAAGCCGTAGCGAAAAAGAGTAGACCACTTGGTGGGTTGCAGAGTGAAGAGCATACACATTGTATGAGAAAGGAAGGCACCTCACGCTCAGAGTTTGAAAACGTAGGTCAAAGCTAGAAGATGAATGCTGTAAAAGGAAAGCATGGTCAGAACCTTTTATCCCACATTGGGAATACAAGGGTTTCTTATGGCAGTTAAATACAAAAGCACTTAATATAAGACTTGTCTCAAAGCCACTCGATTTTTGAAGCCATGGCCTATGGAGGGGCCTGCAGGTCTTGAGTCAAACTATTTTGACCCATAAAATGCTTGACCACAGCGTAAGAATGAAACCCAATTTGAAAAGCTCTATGGGGTTACGCTCACATATGAGCGAAAGTTGGTTTGAAAAGGCTTACGTTTCTCCGATTGCCCATGAGATCGGGAGGTATATTTGTAAGGCTTCCTAATGTTATGGGGAGAGTCTGGAGCAGATGGTCAGGAGAAAAAATTTAAAGGCTTACACTCGTACTCTTCACAATTTAATGCACACGAAAGAGCGTAAGAAAATTTTAAAGTGCCTCTAGGGATACGCGCGGCTCGTATGAGCGAAAGACACAAAATAAAGGCTTCCGGTGCTATGCTCGTGAGCGTAAAGATGTAAAAGGTAGCATTCAGCGTATAGGTAGAAATGGAGTTGTTAAAGGAGTCCCGATGCTACGAGTAATGAAATTAAATGATTAATTAATTGATATTTATTAATTAATTAATAAATATTCTATATTGTTGAGAGCCAATCAACATGGGACACATGTCAAAGGGGCAAAGAATTGATTTTCAAATGGAAATTCAGAGGTTTCAAACGCATAGAATGAAAAATTCAAATAAATTTAAAAGTTTTATATAGTCTTCACTATGTAAATTTTTAAATTTTTCCATTTTAATTCTCTGATTCAGTCTTGGAGACCTATTTTTCAAACTTCCATAACAAGGGCATTTTTTATCAGAATCAGGCACTTCAATATACCGTTGGAACCAGGAGAAGCTGAACTTTCTGAATTTGGGGTCAGATTTTGCACAGGTCTTCACCAGTTCAGGCTATAAGAAAATTTTCATTTTTCAGAGGCATTCTCAGTGCAATGGGCAGAAGTCATCACAGAGCATCAAAGTTGGTTACAGGGTAGATTTGAATACTTTTTGAAGCTTGGATATGGAGAAAATAAACAAGAAAGGTTATATTGGCTTCTTGAAGTCACTTTGTAATTGGTTTTCCATTTTTACCATGAATGCACCTTAGAATCAAAAATTAGTTACGAGGGTGAATAAAATATCTCAGATATATATGCCTTGGGGAGCCATAATGATGAAGATTTGATTTTCAGTTTGAGGGAGAAGATAAGAAAGATGGTCTTAACCTATTGAGGAGGTTTTCCCAAGGGACAGATGTCATGATCAGATCAGATCTGGGAATGAACTCTTCTCCTATATCTTTCTTTTCTTTCTCTATTATAGAAGGGTTCCAGTTTTTTGTGACTGTGAAACCATTTGTAGTGCCTACCCTCGTTCACATCTTTTCTAGACATTGTTGTTGTTATTATCAGACTATGATAGACTAGTTTTATGTTGATGGATTAGTGGTATTGTTTTGAGACTATTAGACATTATGTTATGGATTCAGTGGTTACATGATGAGATCATTTAGATTTTACATTTCATGTATGCATGATGATCATTATATTGCTTTCAGTTATTGTTGATGATTAGTTAGATGGTTTATTATCTCATGTGTTTTATTATGGATACTTACCCCATACTTGCATGTGTATGGTGTGTGTGTTTTCATATTGATGGCATTTCTGATATGGTTAAGGAAGGGAGTCGTAGTCACCTGCTTAGTCGGGATCTACACGATGCACAACTTCCTGCCATTGCCTGCTTAGCTTAGCATTATATATATTGTATGTACATGCATAGTTTTTTTGCAGGTTGCAAGTACCGGGTATCAACTTCCTTGAATTGCCAGGATGAGTGTACCCTATTATACTATCTCAATGATAAGAGAAGGGAGATAAATTCTCAAGTCTAAATCCCAAACCCTTAAACCATTTTTCCTAGTGAGATAGGACAAGTATCTAGATATTTTACCCACCGAATGTGTCAGATGACATATTTCATGACTTTTAACCCTTTAGACTGATTTTGTGTGAATTGCTCTATGATGGGTTTTCATATTTTATCTTGGAGGTCTATGGTGAATTTTCTATTAATTAAGTCTTAATAAATAGATTTAATTAATAAATTAATTACTTAAGAAAATTAATATAAAATATCATGATATTTGATTTTTTTTTATAATTAATTAAATGAGAATTAATTGAGGAAAAAGGATTAAATAAAAAAATATTATAAATTAAAATTAATAATAATTATAAATAATAATAAAAGTAATAAATAAATAATAATAATAAAAGTTATAAAAATTAAAATGAAAGTTATAAAAATTTAAATAGAAATTATATAAAAAGTAAATTGGAGTTATAAGCTTGCATGAGAGTTAATGCACCTTTTCTTTTCTCATAGGTCAACAACACGGGGGTTAGTGCATCAATTAAGCACATGGTGTCTACAACCCTATGACTCATCTAGAAGGTTGGAAAAGACACATGCTTAGTTGGTGACACCTTCTAGCTATTTCTAGAAGCATTCTAGATGTTTCCTGAGAGCTCTTTATATTCAAGCTTTCGTAGAAGCTTAGACATAGCGTTTGGAGAGCATTTGGAGCATTGGAGGACTCGAGAATTCTGAAGAAGGGAGGAGCTTGCTCTGCGGGTTTTCTGAGGAAGAGCGAATTAGCATCAGAATTCGGGTAGATTCTTCTGATTTTACTTATGCTATTTTCGCATCTTGCATTCCCTGTCTTCTTCGTGTCTTCCATATGTCTTCTGAGGATTTTCCTATTTTAATTGTATACATTCTCAATATGGGTAGTTAAAATTTATTTGAGAATCTTTTATGCATAAATCAGAAAAGAACACGGGGCTAGGGTTTAAATTCCATTAGATTAATATTTGGATAAATTTGAGATTTAAGTTTATAGGAAAATTATGAAAATTAGAATTTTTAAATAAACTGTTTATATTTTCGAATTTGCATAGACATATACATACATACAGACATACATACATACATACATACATACATACATACATACATACATACATACATACATACATACATATATGTTTATGTGCTGTGATATTGATTATCTCTGCATGTATATACACACACACACACACACACACACATATATATACCTTTATATATATATATATATACATACATATGTATATATACATATATATATATATATATAGTTATTCATTTAAAAATTGAATATCATACCATTGATCGGTTATGTTTTAAAAACATTAAACTTTGTTAAAATCAAAATCGCATATAAAAATCGACGAGTTGAAATCGCTTATGCGATTTAAAAAAATGTAATATGCATAAAATGGGGGGGGACGAGACCCGCGCCCCCGTGCCCACTACGGTCATAGTGTACTGGCTGTCGCAGGTACTACGACGGCAGGGGTACATAGTACCCGTTGACGTCACAGGCCTTGCGAACGCAGGGTCTTGCGCACCGCCGACGGCATATAATTATATATGTGTTATAACAGTCGTTTCATATGAAATTGATTTTCATTATTATTAAATTTTCATATGTTATATTGTATCAATCGAAATTATTAATTCAATTTTATAAAATGTAATAATAATAATTATTTATATATTTATATATGTATGTATATATATATTTAAATATAAATATATATAAATATATATATTTAAATATATATATATATATATATATATATATATATATATATATATATATATATATATATATATATATATATATATATATATATATATATATATATATATATATATATATATATATATATATATATATATATATATATATATATATATATATATGTAAATATGTTAATAAATTTGAATTATTAATTGATAAATGATTTATATCACAGGTTCATTTTTATGGTGAACTCTTGTATAATTTTCAACTATTAAGATTTAATTTAATTGTTTTAAATTATTAAATAAAGTATATGAAATTTAATTGATAGTTTGGTGGGGGACGTTTTCAAACAAATCTTATAATTTGAAAATGGATTTTAGACCTATTATGGAAAACTTTTATTCATCCAAAACAATACATGGAAAAATGTACAAAATGTTCCTCCATTCATTCTCCAAACTTGGAAACATAAACTAAGACCTCTACATTTAGATTCAAGTATGTAAATTTAGCAAAACCAAAATAGGTGTTTGCATTGTGTATTCTTTATGCTATTATTTTAGGTTTTGGGTTGACTAGTGTTGACCAATTATAGGACATCTACTAGAGGCTTGGGGGATTATGTGATTGTGATGTCATGATGATGTTTTAAACTCGATCTTTATAAACCCAACCATGGTTATGTGATGGAATGCTCTATGTAATTTTTGTAAATTACTGATTGTTATAGTTGAGATTCTTATGTATGAGACACTTGACTTAAGCATTTTTGGTTCTTCAATCAGTTATCCTTGGTTATTTTTCTACTCGCCATGATGGGACTGAAATGTGGATTTATTCTTGATGATGTCATGTTGTGACATGTTTTGACTCAACCATTTTGGAGTCTTCGATCAATATGATTAAGATATATTTTGGTTATTGAGAACCAATGGATACTTTTGATTATCAGTGATACTTCAGTTGCCAATAGAGAGCTGTCGTGATCATGATTTTCTATGGATGTTTGCTCATGGAGATTTGATGCTTTTATGCATATTGATGATTTTTATTATGGATTATCTTTTGTGATTTTGATATTTATGATTCCATGAGCCTAGGGTAGGATATCTGCATGTAGTTTCGGGAAGTGGCTTGCAATGGGGGCCGGGGCCCTAAGAGGCTACCAGGGTAACTCATTGTAAGTTGGATTAATAAGTGATAACATTCACACCTAATACTAATTGAATGAACCTAAAAAGATAAGTGTTTTGGTTCTCGCCCATGCCTTTAGTGCTTGTATAGACTAGGATGGGAGTAGACAGAACGCATGGTTGCGACCTTGCATTCCATAGTATGCCTCGTCAGTATGAGAGGATACTAGTGGCCGCATGAGATCAATATGGACCCGTGGAGTTTAGCTAACTACCAGGGTAACTTGTATGTGATAAATGCAATGACACTTTCCCGCTTGCATAGTAGGTTCCTACATGTCTTTGTGTGCCTCTGGGATTAGATGTCAATTTTGTGTTTGGAACCTTTGAGTTAGTATACTTTTAGGATTCCTAGACTTATAGAGATTTATGCTATGTGTTATTGGATAGCCTATTTGGGACTTGAGATTATCTCCTCAGCACGGTGGGAGTGGACCACATGTTCAGGTGGTAGTGTTTTTCCACTCTTATCATTTGAGATTTATTGAGACATCGTGGCTAATGCATCCTTCATGATGGTGGATATGTATCCTTTCATTGATGATTAGCATATGTTAGATGATGTTATCTTATGCTTTTATTTGCATGTTAGATTACTTTCTGCATATGATATAGTATATGTTAGGAGTGATATTCCTACTATGTTAATACCGATGATCTCTTTGGTGATTTTGGAATGTTACGCATAGAGGGATGGCTAGGACCCACGATGGTCTAATGATGCTATTAACGGTTGGGAGGAACCGTGCACTTAGTTTATTATGTTTGATCTTTATGATGGATGTATATCTTCTATGATCATGTATCATGTGTATCATGTTATTATCTTTACTTTGATATATCATGGATTAGAATAGGATGATGTATCTTATTTCACATATGTATATTCTTTTAAGCTTTTCATACCCTATGACATGTACAGTGGATGATTGAGCATTTGGAAATGTAATGTATGAACATTGGACTTATCAATATTATTTCATGTGGTTGTTATATTTGATGGATTCAATAATGTTAGTTGACTTAGATGTAATTCAATGTTAAGGGATCCTTAAAGAATGTAACCAGTTGTGTATGTTATGATTACTTTTAGATGGACATTGCTATTACTTCCATTATGGTGCATAAGTTATATGTGGTATTTATTTTCATATTGAAAAAAAAATGTTACCAAACTTAGTAAAATTCTAGGTTAATTCTTTGGATCCCTTGGCGGGGCATTACACCATTGTTGGTAGGAAATTTACAGTCATTCTGTGAGACCACTTCTTTGGATCCAGAACTGTGATTCCACCTCCATTCTTCAACATTTTTCTCTCATGTGGGCAGAAAGTGTAAAGATAATACAGATAGTTTAGACATGTTAGGTGTTTTCATGTTTTGATTGCATGCTTTTAAATGTATTGTTTCAAGGAAATTAATACAAAGGAACATGAATTTCATTAGTTTCTTTCTGATTCTTGTCTCCCTTATTAGTGATCTTCAATGTTTTACAATCTCTGAACAAAGAGTTTAGGTTGTAATTGTAGCTCCCTAAGGCTGTATGTTAGTTCATTATTGCTTATAACCTAAGAGGTTATGTAAATGCTTCAGAGAATCAACAGGATTGCAGGTTTGCTGATGGGGATATCATGTAAGAATGAGGTTCAGATTGAGCATAGATGTCCATTTATAAGTTAGATGGATAGATCAGATATATGAAGATACACATATGTCTCAGATATTCATATGTATGCATTTGATTCATGGATTTGCCCAATAGATAAGACATTGGTCGTTTACAGGATCACTTGTTCATGTTGTTGCATTTTAGGGGTTTTGTTGAATCAACATCATTAATCAAAATTTTTCCCTTTCATGTTGAAGAGCTATAATAGAATGCCCTCACTCAGCTTATGAGGTTCCTAGATCTACATTTAGCTATTGTAGATCTGTGTTATTTCATGAGCCTTTAGGAGATATAAGGGGTTTTTATCTACTTCATATTAGATTTAGTGTATGCTTTGACAACTGGTACCATATAAAAAATCTGTAGGTCTACCTACCTAGGTTTTGCAGAGCCTGAAGTATAAGAAGGGTCATGCCTTATAGTTGGCCCTATGTCTAAAATGATATGTTGATAATGGGAGTTAGCTGCCCCTAGATGTGTCATATTCTCATGGGGATAATTGGAAACGGGTAACATTTTCAAACACCAATAGGGAAGATTTACTTCTGGGGGGGGGGGGGGGGGTGAATCAAAAGAAACTAACTTTAACCATTTCAAAACTTTTTATCTAAAATCATTCACATGCATCTAATAAGCATAAAAGTAAAGACATGCATGAAAATAGATAACACAAGAATTTGGTAACCCAGAAACCCTCCAAAATGAGAAGGTAAAACTAGGGTGGGGATGACACCCACAAAGTATCACTATAGAAATATGTAACTATTTAAGTTTACAAAGTTTTACCACTTCCAATGGTCTACCCTGTGAAAGGCTTGTCCTGTTGAAGACTTTACACCTTGTTAAAAGTGACCCGGTTAAAGGATTTACAAACATTCACTTGGAATGTTACCCTGTTAAAGGATTTAGCACCTTTTCTAAAGGCTTACGACATGGCTATTAAACCAACCTATCATCATAGGATTTTCATTCCTAATACAATTGCTAGAGACTATTAGAAAGTCTTGACCTGGTGACTTGTAATCCTTAATTACTGATTCCAGATCCTAGTTTTGCTCTGTTTGCTCTAATCCTTGCTTGATCTGATATGTCTCTTCTCGAAACTCTGATACTCTATTCTTGATCAACTAAATTATGCAATGTTGTTCTACTCTTTCCAAGTCTTTACACCCTTTTGCAGTTCGCTATAATTCACTCATACACTTCTCACATCTGTGCATACAATGGGGTTTCATCCTTCTTTTAAAGGCTTCAAAGACTTAGGGTTAGGTATGAATCTAGGATCAATATTCATTCTTCATTTCCCACTCAATTCTTGCATTTTTCCTATTGGTTGCATGCCTTCTCCATTTTTCTTGTTGGCTGCATGTTGATTACATAGGTAATTCAAAAGATTCAATCTCATCTTCAAAAATCCTTCGAGATTCATCCTATGTCGGCTGAAAAAATGGTTTACATATAAGTTTGTGAATGCACAAACTCATATGTTGATTCTGTGTTACTCGACACTTACTAATTATTGATGCTCAACACATATAGGAATTTTGTCTCACTTGGCTTCTATAGTAATTCTATTTCACTCAGTATATATACTTTTCTTAGCACCTATAGTGACTCAACATCACTTATCACTTGGCACTTGAACATCACTCAACATCTAAAGTTCACTCGGCACCTGAAGCTCACTTAGCACTTGAAGTTCACTTAGCACCTATTGAATTCTCTAGCTTAGTACACACTGTAGCTCAGCTTCTGTATTATACTCAACATCATCTTGAGAATTTGGTTAAGTGTGTTGACACTCAAATGTCAAAACCAATTTGAGACCAACAATCTCCCCCTTTGACATGAGTAGCAAAAACACTTAACTAAACATTATAAATTTGATGTCTATGAGTGTACTTCACATTCTGTTCGGCATATGTACAAAACTTCAAAAACTTGTTTAAAAATTTTGTATACCTCAAAAGATTTGTAACTCCCCTTGAGCTAATGTGCCATTTATGTAATCAAAATTCCATTCTTGCAACCAAAGACTCTTGTGTTGAATTTGTCTCATGCTAATGTGTCTAATACTCTTTGCCTTGTCTATGCTCTATTTCTACTTTGTTTTTACTCTCCCTTTGTTTCTGCTATGTTTGTACTCTATATCTTCTCCCCCTTTCACATCTTCTTGTAGTTTTTGCATCCTTTTGGCTTTATTCCCTTATTGCTTCTTCAAAATTTTGAATATCTCTCCCTTTGGATATTCTTTATTACCTCCATCAAAGAATGTATTATATGCAATAATAAATATCTCCCCCTTTTTGACACTTATGTCAAAGGCTTCTAAGAATGAATAGAATATTTTGCAATTTTTTATTTATTTACCTCCATGATCATCTTCAAAGAAGCATCCCAATTGTCTATGGTAATTTCCAGTGATTTATGCTAGATGGCTATCTCTGTTGTAAGATGTATAAGGCCTTCTAAGGTAGAAAGATTGGGGTCTTTCTTTAAAACATTTTCTATATAGGCCATTTCCTTATGTAAAACTTCAAGATGTGAGGTACTGGCATATTGAATCTATATCAATTTGGCCTTGACATTAGCCTCTTCTACTGTTAATACAACTAACTCCTTCTAGGTGTGAAGCGTAGTTGCAAAATGCTTCTCACTTTGAGCTGGATCTTTGGGTAGTTGTGTGCTAGAAATCTTAAGATTGCGTTCCAAGCTTAGTATTCTTTGGCTAGATTCTTGTGTGAAGTATGATGAGTCACACAATTTGGAGTACAATGAGAATATATTCTCAAGTACTATTTTGACTTTCTCAACCTTCTTAGCCAATTCAACTTGTGAAAGTGCTATCTCACTAGATATCTTCTCATTGACTTTCATTTGAAATTTCTTTTGAGACCACTCTAATAATTTAACATTTGTATCAAGGTCTTCATTTTGTACATGTTCCACTATGTTGGACAATTGGACAATTATAGGCTTGGTTTCATCAGGTATTGGCTAGCTAAATGCATCAATGAATATGTCTTTGATTTCCACAAGTGCTTGCTTCTGTCCATACTCAATTCTGAGTATCTCCTATTTCTTCCTTCTCTCTAGTGCCTCTTGTACTTCATTTATCTACACTAGGTTCATTGTCTTGGAGTCATAACTAGGTATGACTATTTCCTCATCAAGTGTAGGGTCTCCATAGTGAATTACCCTTGCTACCTTGGTGGAGCTTGAGCTTGGTGCTACAATTTGTAGTGGCACTGCATCAGTGCTCAACTTTTTGGTAGGAGTCCCTAAGGTAGGCAAGTTCACCAATGTCTGTATTGCCTCTTTCTCTTTTTCTTTAGGGGTTTTCTCCTCTTCCTTCTCTTCTTCTCTACTAACTTGATCAATAATAATTATTTGAGGAGGTGCACCTTGGTTTTGTTTTGTACAAACATTTTGTCCTATTTGTTCCTTTGTTGGCTCCTTGACACTTGCTGTTGCTATGACTGTATGATCAACCTTAGCAATTGTATCCTGTGCTTCTTGCTCTTTTGGTTGATCTATTATAGTTGTGGGAGGTTGTGAAGGTGGTTCTTGTGTGTGCACCTTTTCCCTGGTGATTTCTACTACAACCTTTTGCAATTCTTCCACACTCACCAAAATAGGGTTTGTGCACAATTGTGACTGCAATGTGGTTTGGTGAAGGATCTTTTTGAGATCCTCTACAGTTAGTGGATTGGTGTTCTAACTTGAGGCGTTAAGAACATCCTTTACAATTATTGTTTCTATACATATTGTATGTGGAGGGCTTGGTGGTAGCATTTGGGTTTCTTGGACACTCTATTTTGGCTGCTCCTCCTCAGCTATTGCCTCTTCACCTTGTGTCTTCTCCACCATTCCATCTTCTTTTTCTTTCTCTACTTCTTCCTCTTTTTCATTCTCCTCTTCTTCCTCATCATTTCTTCCCTTAAAGGGATCTTCTTGCCCTTCCTTGATAGTTGTTAATCCATAAATCAAATTCCACATCTATGTAGACTTTTGTACATCTTTCAATTTGATTTTGCAAAATTCTAAAGGCTCTGTATTTAGGTGCAAATTTTCTCCCATGTTTCTTGTTAGCCTTTCTTATTTGACCTTTAGTTAAGTCAAGCATTACATGAGCCAATGTACACTCCCTTATTTCCTTTTCCATTTTAAGTTAGTAATGCCATTTATTCTCTACAATGGAGCTTAGCTCCTTAGGCATAGAATTGTCTAGTTCAAGTGGGGTGGTCTTGAACTTAGCCATCATAGTGTAGATGGACTCTTCCACTATGTTTTGTTGTTCCCTTGACAACTTATTAAAATCAATGGTCTTTAAACCAGTTAGATTTGTATTACCTCTAATGTTATTGCAAACATTTTCCAATTTAGACTTGGTAGAATGCCTTACCAATTTGAATTGATCATTATCAAACTTTGTCCTTTCTTCATCTAATTCTGGAGGTGCAACATATTTTCTTCTCTTCTTTTTCTTTGCAAGCCCTCCTTGCTTTGTGGGCTTTTGCTTCACCTATTCCTTTGCCACTTGAGTTGTTGCCCTGGTATTTGCCCTTGTAGTTGGCTTAGCTAGGCTTGGCTTTGTTTATTTGTTCTTCCCCTTGGGCTGTGCAGTTGGCTATTTTTGTGCTTTTCTCTTCTTTGGCTTAGCCTTGGGTTCTTCTTGCTCAACACCTTCCTCTTCTTCTACATCCTCCCCCATTCCTTGGTTCAAAGCAAGTGTTTCCTGACCTTTTTCCTCTTCATCATCTTTGGCTTCTTCACCTTCTTCTTCTTCTTTTGTTGTATGCTCACCAAATTTGGCTTTTAACTTCTTAACAATTTTTTCTTTCTTCTTCAATGTGGAGGTAGTTTTTAACTCCATATCCACCTTTGATCTAACCACATCATAGGTTCCAAAATGTGGTGCACTTTTGTCGATTTCCTCAACTAATAATGTTGTTATAGCTACTGATGCCTCATCTATATTTATTTCATAGCCAAGAGATCTTAACCATCTAAATCTTGGTATGGTAGCTTGTATATAGGTGTATCAATATCTACAAGAAAGCATACATCATTTACATGTTTTTCTACTAATGAAACTGGTGTTCTTAGCCTTTTCTTCGTGGTCTTCTTGAAGTCTTCAAAATAGCTAGTCATTAGGGTCTCAAAATTAGCTCCCATCTACTCTATATATTCATTTACTTGAGCTATGATAGACCTATTTGCTTTCCAGACTATTTTACCAAAAGAAGGAAATACATTCTACCCATAAAAATATATATAAATCAAAATAGCACCAAACTTGCATTGGGCTCCCTTGGTTCTTTTTATTTCTACTAAATTCTCAATAATTTGCTACAATTGTAGTTCTAAAAGATCATAAGTATGATCCTTTTTCACAAATTTGTAACCCACATCCACAAAAATGAAAGGCACACTATGAAGTCTATTGGATTGGTAAAATTTGTGTGCAATAACTCTAACAACAAAGTCAACAAGAGGGTCTTCGATGGTGTCTATTGCCATTCCTCTCTTGTTCCACTTACCACTAGTATTTTTCTCAATTGCCTCCTTAGAATCACTCCTAAGGGTCTTTGGTCAATCTAGTGTTGGCTAACTTGTCACTCTATGTACAATTCTCTTCATGATTTTCATTGGACCATCCTCCAACCATAAGCTTCCATCATGTATTTTGCTAAGCTCTATCCTTATCCATTCAATTTTGAAAGCTGTAAGGAATTCTAGGGCTCATGTCAAACCCTTCTTTTCAACAATTTGATACTTTTCTTTTAACACTCCATTTTCACACAATTTCTCATAATCTTCCTTGATCTCCATGTCTCCTATGGCTCCAATTTTGTGGTTGTAACATCTTCTTACATCGTGAACCATAACTACTTTAGGGGGTATGATAGATAAGGCTCCAGTTGGGTTGTTCTTATATGTCACATTAGGGATTGGCTAGAAATTAGGTTGTTTCAGTTTATTAGACACTAGCTAGACCTCAAATGGTTCCTTCTCCTATGTTTTCCTAGAGCTAGAAGCCATTTGTGTGATCTAGGGTTTGTACACAAAGAAAATATGAAACTGCATAACTCGGTACAAACATAAATACCTTGAATTTGATGAAATTGTGCTAAAATGTTGTTGAAATCTACAAAAACACTAGATTCTCTGCTTTGAAGTTGTTTTGCACTCCTTTTTGTCTTTTCTCTTCGTTTATGATGAAGAAAAATGATTGAAAATGTGATAATATACCTTATTTTTCATTGCATTTAATGCTTAGTGCATTTACAACTATCCACTCAACTTCTTAAGGATCCTATATTACTCATCTTCCATTGTCTTTTCATTACTCGACATCCACAGAAGTATCCTTTACTTGGCTTCAACTAAATTTTCCTCTTCACTTAGCTTCTATTACCAACTTGACTGCAACTATTCATTTGGCTTCTACTAATTTTGACAGTCAACTTGGCTTGTCCAGGAATTTTACTCGGCATCTGAGGGCAACTTAGTAATACTTAGGAAATCTTGAAACTTTAACTTTGCATCTCTAATCATGCCGATTTCTTCTTTTTAGAACTTACTTGTTTAGGAGTTGATGTATGATAAGGCTTTGTGAATCAATCCCTCATGCCTTATTTTACTTAGTTTGATGGAGTGTGATCACTTGACTTTTTAGGTGAAGTGATCCCTTCATTTGTTTTGCTATTCCCATCTTTCTTCTTCCAAGTCTTATTCATTTCTCCTCTGATGTGTTCAACATCTACCTTCTCTTTACCTTTGT
Organism: Cupressus sempervirens; assembly: GCA_028749045.1. Lineage (NCBI taxonomy): Eukaryota > Viridiplantae > Streptophyta > Pinopsida > Cupressales > Cupressaceae > Cupressus > Cupressus sempervirens. Next base: position 4,367,953 of record CM053791.1, read on the forward strand.
TGTTCTTTGAGTTGGGTGTCTTTGACCTTGTTGGGCAATTCCTGATAATATGACTAGTCTTCAAGCAACTAAAACATGTGGTTTGGCTCAACCATCTATTGTAGTTCCCTCTTAAATGTGTTCTTATGAAATTTTTAGGAATGTGTCCATATTCCTAATAGTAATGAAAAATATACCTGGTGTTGTAGTCCCAACTGTAGTGACTTCCATGCTTATTTCCTCTTGCTAGCTAATTAGGTATCCACATAGACTTTGATTTGCACTCAAAAGATCCATGTCCATACTTCTTACAATTGTAGCAGTGACCTTCAAATCTTGGTGTTCTGATAGTGCTAGTCCTGCAGTCATGTGCTTGATGTCCTTGCTTTTGGCACTTATGACAATGACTCACATTCTTAGGTTTATCATGCTAATGGGTATTCTTGCTCTTGCATACATTAGAGGGATGTCCCTTTTTACCATAGAAAAGACAAGTAGGTTTAGTGTTCTTACCTTTGTTACTATTTTCTTCTATAGTCTTGGATGACTCTCCTTGTTCAATGCTGATGTATCCTAGTCCTAAAGTATCATTGCTAGCCCTTGGTGATTTTTGTAGCTACTCAAAGTACTTGATGGCCTCATTAGGTTTGTTGAAGCTCTCTACAATCTCCTTTTCTCTTTTCAAGTAATTTTGTAGTTGTTCATTTTGCATCTTCAGTGTGAGATCTCAATGTCCTTGACATTCAATTTATGATGTGCATTCATCATTTGGCTTAGGGTGTCTAGCTGCATGTTTAAATTCTTGCAAGTTCAATTGACTTTTCTTCCAATTTGTTGGCTAGATTTCTTGTGTCTTCTTCTAGCATAGCCTTATCTTTAATGACTCTTTTCTTCTGTTCAGTCACCTCACAGAGCATCATGGCTTGTGACTCCTGTTCAATCTTGAGTGTTCTGATTTCTTTTTCTTGAGCTCTATTCTTCTCCATCAGGTTTACTATTGTTGCATCAAACTCTTTGGAATCTCCATTTGTAAAGAATTTTGAGGTGTCAATCTCCTTGTATTGTGTATCATTCTCAGCTATGGCAATCTCTCTTCTTCTCTTTAAGGATTTTCTCAATTCTTCTCTAGCTTCTTCCAAAGCATGTAAAGAAAGTTGTATATCAATTGCGTAATTCTCTATGATCTTCCCAAGTTTGTAGACTTCCATTTCCAAATCTTTTCTCCAAGTTGTAAGGCTCCTCCTTGTGACAACTTGGCTCTGATACCAATTGTTGGAATTTACAATTGGGAAGATTTACTTCTGAGAGGGGGGGTGAATCAGAAGTAACTAACTTTAACCATTTCAAATATTTTTAGCTAAAATCATTCACATGCATCTAATAAACATAAAAGTAAAGACATGCATGAAAAAAAATTATACAAAAATTTGGTAACCCAGAAACCCTCCAAAATGAGAAGGTAAAACTGGGGTGGGGATGACACCCACAAAATATCACTATAGCAATATGTAACTATTTAACGTTACAAAGTTTGACCACTTCCAATGGTCTACCCTATGAAAGGTCTATCTTGTTAAAGACTTTACACCCTATTAAAAGTTACCTAGTTAAAGGATTTACAAACATTCACTTGGAATGTTACCCTGTTAAAGGATTTAGCACCATGTCTAAAGGCTTACAACATGGCTATTAAACCAACCTATCATCATAGGATTTTCATTCCTAATACAATTGATAGAGAGTATTAGAAAGTCTTGACTTGATGACTTGCAATCCTTAATTGCTGATTCCAAATCCTCATTCTACTTTTTTTACTTTGATCCTTGCTTGATTTGATATGTCTCTTCTTGAAACTTTGATACTATGTTCTTGATCAATTGAATTCTGTAATTTTTTTCTGCTCTTTCCAAGTCTTTACACCCATTTGCACTTCGCTATAATTCACCCATACACTTCTCACATATGTGCATACAATGGGGTTTCATCCTCCTTTTAAAGGCTTCAAAGACTTAAGGTTAGGTATGAATCTATGATCAATATTCATTCTTCATTTCCCACTCAATTCTTGCATTTTTCCTATTGGTTGCATGCCTTCTCCATTTTTCTTATTAGCTGCATGTTGATTACATAGGTAATGCAAAAGATTTGATCTTATCTTCAAAAATCCTTCGAGATTCATCCTATGTCAGCTCAAAAAATGATTTACATCTAAGTTTGTGAAGGCACAAACTCATATGTTGATTCTGTATTACTCGACACTTACTAATTGCTGATGCTCAACACATATAGGAATTCTATCCCACTCGGTCCCTCTAGTAATTCTATTTCACTAAGCATCTATACTTTGCTCGATACCTATAGTGACTTGGCATCACTTCTCACTTGGCATTTGAGCTTTGCTTGACACCTAAATTTCACTCAGCACCTAAAGTTCACTTGGCACTTGAAGTTCACTTGACACCTATTGAATTCTCTGGCTCAGTACAAACTGTAGCTCGGTTCCTATATTATACTTGCCATCATCTTGAGAATTTGGTTAAGTGTGTTGACACTCAAATGTCAAAACCAATCTGAGACCAATAGAATACTCTTTCTCTTTCATCGACTGAGGCTAAGTATCAAGGAGCTGTCAATGCAGCTATAGAGGCTATTTGGTTACAATAGATTCTGAAGGAGTTTGGTTTTGACATACCTAAACCCGCAGTCATACATTGTGATAATCAAAGTTCCATTGAAATCTCAAAACATCCAATACAACATCAACGCACCAAACACATTAAGGTTCATATGCACTACATCAGAGAGCTGATTCATGAGTAGGTAATTGCATTGTAGTATTATCCTATAGAGTAGTAGATTGCTAGCATCTTCACCAAGCCCTTCATTGAGGTCAAGTATCTTCATTTGTGATATCCCTTGGGGGTGTGGGATTTTTCACCAGGGGGTCACATGACTCTTCTCTTCTTTATTGTATTTATCTCTCTTTTTGAGAGAGCATTTTTCCCATAAGGTTTTCCTTCTTTCTCCATTTTCAAAGAGATTGCATTGCATTGCATTAACATTGTATGTACAACACTGCATTTGTACATGGATACCTAACATGGCCTAGTAGCTGGGACCCATCATAGCTTTTGTGAGCTTAAATACATTCCACTAAGTTGCACTTGGGGGGGGGGGGGGGGGGGGTGGGTGGGTGTTAGTGTAAATAATTAATTACTATTTACACTTTACTTAAGTTTACTTAGGTTAATGCATTATTATATTAGTTGTCATGTAGACACCTAGGAGTATGCATTTTCATATGAGTGGTCTTGTTGACAACACAGGAGTTAGTAACTAATTTAAGCACATGGTGTCTACAACATCTCTCTATGAGATACATCTTGTCATACTTATCCTCTCATTGTTGCATGTACATTCATCCACAATGGAGGATAATCCACTTCTAGTGGATGTGTGCTTAGTTGTCATGCTTATCTCTATGCTGACTCCTAGTCATTCTAGATGCCTCTATATACAAGTACTTCTAGTTTATATTCAATTAGTTATTCATTCTTGTATTGTTATTATGATCACACATTATTTGTCCATATTGTGCTAAGTTCTTGAGCTTCTTGATCTTGGTGTCATTTTTCCCTAAAGCAAATTCTTACAACCACAACCAAGACTCTTAAGTGCCCAATAAGGGTCTTGGTAGTTCAATTAGCCCTTAGGGGGATTTAAACCTAGATTGCACCAATAATAATGCCACATATAAATCATCACATTTTATGATCAACACCTAAAGTAATTTGAATTAATTTTAAAAATTATTATTTAATTAATATTGATGGTTGATATTATGATGTCTACATCTTGCACCTCTTTGAATGGTGTTATTGTCAAACACACAAGAAAACTACGTGGGTAAGTGGGGGCTTGAATCAATTGTCTAATAAAACCTTCAAAAAATGCTATTCATTGTGTTTAAAACCTCTACTTCATGCATCAACAAGAATATAACAATGCATTCCACATAATTGCATAATCGAATACCAAATTTACATGGAAAATTCAATGAAGGGAAAAACATGGTGAGAAATCTTGTGATATATAACTATTAACATGACTTTTTTTTAGGGTTGCAACCCAAGGAAGCAACTAATCCCTAAAATTATGGTTTTATAGATACCCAAAAGGAATTTCATGACTCCCTAATTATGATAGCATTCAAAGGAGGATGCTCGAAATTCATAATGGGATTCAAAAAATAAATGAATGCCCACTACAACATAGATTGAAGATCAAGAACTGCTTCTCAAAAACATCAAATACTTTTAAATGTATATATATTCATCTCACAACTTCAAGTAATCATTAGGAATTATTCTCACACACTTCACACCCCAATACACTTACACAACTTACTTCTTCTTTTGGATTTGTTTTTAGTAATGGTTAATGTTAAATATAAACTATGTGAAGTAAATTCATTAACCCAACACTTCCATGCATCAAACATTAAATACAAGTGAAATAGGGGCTTTCATACATAACTTTCAATATAACCCAATTTAGATTAGAAAAACCCAAATAGATGAAGGGGTTCTAATACTAAACACAAATTATATCAAGGAAGTGCGCAAGAATGAAATCTTTCATGTAATGCAAATTCTTTTGATTGAAGCAATATACAAACTATGTTTGGGACCTAATTAAGTTCTTTCATGCATTTTCAATAAAATGGATTTCTAGAAATGATACATTTTTAGCTAACATGATGGCTAATATAGATATCAATAAAATTGACATTTCATTAGAAGTTGTGCATGTTGAGATGAAAAATTGGCCATCTATATCAAATAATGTGCACAATTGCCAACTTTTTGATGATGATATGGATTTGTTTGATTTTCTAACATGTGAAGGACAAAACCAAGATCAAAGCATTGATTAAAATAGATTTTTAGAAAAACGGGATGGTAAAGAGACCTTATTTGGAGAGGAAATTGTTCAATGCAAGTCCAATAAGATACTGAAGGGATTAGTGGCATTGGAAAGAATCTTTGATGAACATGAAAATGTCAAGACTTATAAGCATGCTACTATACCGAAAGAAATTGAAAAGGTTAGTATTGGAAATAAAAACTCTCCAAAGGAACTCTTAAGGTTATATCATAACTCATTTACTTATTAAGAAAATAAAAGCATGTATTTGCATGGTGTTATGATGAAATAAAAGCCTATAAAGATGATTTTTTCCAACATGAAATACCTTTAAACCCAGATGCTAAGACTTTCAAATAGAGGCATAGCCCTTTAACCCAATGTTGGACCCAAAAATGAGGATGATTTGATCAAAATGAGAGATGTAGGGATCATTAAACCTATTAGAAATTCTACATGGGTTTCTAATTGTGTCCTTGTAAGGAAGAAGAATGGGGATACTAGATTATGTGTTGATATTGGAAATCTAAATATTTCATCACTAAAGGATAATTATGCTTTGCCCAACATGGAGGTACTGTTACAAAAGATAACAAGGAACAAAATTCTTTCTATGATGGATGACTTCTTAGGTTATAATCAAGTTAAAGTGAAGGAATAAAGGTAGTATAAGACTACATTTACCACTCCATGGGGAACATATGTAGAGAAAGGATGCCCTTTGGTTTAACTAATGTAGGGGCTACCTTTCAAAGGGATATGGATGTTGGCTTTGAAGGTTTAATTGATTTTAATCTTGTATTGTACCAAGATGATCTCACTACTTATTCAAAGAGGCTAGAGGATCATTGCAACCATTTAGATAATTATTTTTAGAAAAGTCCTAGCATATGGAGTGTCTTTAAACCCAAAGAAGTGTTAGTTTGGAGTCACATAAGGGAAACTCCTTAGACATATTTTATCTAAGGATGGAGGTAGGATATACCTTGAAAGAGTAACAACAATTCATAACATAAAGGTTTCCAAGACAAACAAAGATATTGAAGCAATTTTTGGTCAAACTAATTTTATGCAAAGATTTGTTTCAAATTTTGCAGAAATAGTTAAACCTATTTCCAAGATGTTAAAGAAGGGAGCTGATGTTGTGTGGGATGATGATACATTACAAGATTTCTCTGATATAAAAAGGGAAATTAAGGAGGCACCAATGCTAGAGGCTCCTAATTTTAAGAAACCTTTTCAGATATTTTCTTTTGCCTCCTATCATACTATAGTTGTTGTAATGTTACAAAAGAATGAAGCAAGACATGAACAACCAATTGCATTTTTTAGTAAAAGTGTACAAAACTCTTAAGTTGAATTATGGCATAAATGAGAAGTAACCATATGCATTAGTAAAAGCTATAATGTCTTTCAGACCATTTTGGTTGGTGCTAAAGTGATTGTGTATTTGCAGTTAAGTACAAGAAGTTGAGTCTCACTTTTTGGCAAAAAGTGGAAGTGCTTTTCCTTTTTTTCTTTTTTTCAAAATTTCTTGTCAATTGATGTCAAAATTTGAGGCATTTAGAGATTAAATATAAAAAAGCTTTAGTAATAAAAAATGGAGCGCTCAGAGTCTACTTTTTGAATATGTAATTTATTTGTGTATCCATATGATATAATTTTTTTTGGTGCGTATCTTTAAAAATCACTTTTTTCAAAATGCATGTTTTAGGACCATACCACACTTGTGTACAAACACCATAATTTGACACAAACAAATGAATTTTTGTAAGTCCTTTTGAAGGAGGTTACTTAACATACCAAAGATGAGAATAAATTTTCTTCATTTCTTATTGAATAATTTTATTTTTATTAATTTTTAATTGGCTATACAACTAGTTTTTAAAACCTCTTATGTACGAACACCTTAATTTGAGAAAAATTTCACTTTTTTGAAAAAAGCTTAGTTTTTTGAGCTACAAAAGAATTATATGTAGATTGATGACATATAAATAAATTTAAGAAAAACTATAAAATAAAAAACTTATTTATGTTTTATGTAGATTGATGACATATTTTTAGTGAACCTCACTATTTTATGTTTACGTACCACCTTTGATTAAAGAATAATGCAAAAGTAGTAAATAAAATGATAACACTATTAAATTTACATTTCTTAAATCATGTTAGTGAGAACTCTAATGAGTTACCATTTTGTTGAAATTATCTCAATTTGCAACTTCTACCATTTTGAGACCCGACTTCTTGATTCTACCTATGCCAATTGCTGTGGTAAAAGATATATTTAGACATACATAAACTATAGGGAGAAGATGTAGATGGATCAACCATATTCAAGAATTTAACATAAATCTCCAAATCACAAAATTGGTGAGAGACCAAGGATTGGTAAAACTCATGGATGATGCTAACTTAGAAGCACTACAAGTGAATCAAATGAGCCTTGAAAATACAGTGGTTAGTATTGAACAATATCCCTGGTATAAAGAAGTTATATATTATTTGAGATACATAAATGCCATGACAATTTGGATGAAAATATAAAAAGAATTGTAAAATTGGAAGCATCAAAATATGTTTTAATCCAAGGTGATCTTTACTGGAGAGATAAAGATGGTATATTACTTTTTTGTCTAGATGCATATCAAGTAGAGGTAATCTTGAAAGGATTCCATGAAGGACTTTGTAGAGGTCACTTATTAGCTAAGACCTCAACCCATAAGATTTTGCATGTAGGATATTACTGGCCATACATATTCAAGGATTGTCATGCCTATGCCAAAAAAATGTGAAGCATATCAAAAATTCTCTTGAAAATTGAAATACAATGGAGCTCTTTCTTTGAGGACCTTGTAGGCTCAAAAGCTTTTTTAGGTTTGGGGGTTTGAATTTATAGGAGAAATTAGTAATAAGTCAAGTGGAGGACACAATTGGATTCTTGTGGCTACAAATTACTTTACTAAGTTGGTAAAAGCTATACCTACAAAAAAAATTAGTAGCAAAGTTGTGATCAAGTTTCTAATGGAGAACACTATAATTGGTTTTGGAGTTCCTCACAAGATTATTATAGATAATTGTATGTGCTTTAGATCAGATGAATTTTATGAATTTTACAACAAATATAATATGGTTACTTCATACTCTTCTCCATATCATCCTCAAGGAAATGGTCAATCAAGTAATAAGAATCTATTAAAAATCATCAAGGGAATGACAACAACAAAAAGGCTTGGGACACTAAGATAAATTTGGTAGTATGGGTTGACGTAATCACAGTGAAGAAATTTATATGTTTCTCTCCTTTTAATCTAGCTTATGGTAAAGAAGCCAAATTACCTTTAAACAATCTATTACTAGTATATCAATTTATGACATACGAGAAACTTGAGGTCATTGACTTTATGGAAGAAAGAATAAATGCATTGATTGAATTGGACAAGATTAGATGATCAATATTGGAGCATAACATTGAAAAGTAGAAATAGGTCAAATTCCTTCATGATAAGAGATCAACTGAGAGATAATTTAAAGTTGGAGAATTGAGGTGCTTAAATGGAATGTCCAATATTAAGATGAAGGAAAGCATGGAAAATTTGATGCCTTGTAGCTAGGCCCTTTTTTTATTTCTAAGAAGGCAGGAGAAAATTCTTATTTCTTATAGGAAACAAATGGAAGCATCGAGGAGTTCCTTGTGTATGTGCAATTCCTTCAACTCTTTTTCTCCTAGTTCAATTGGATCCTTTTCATTTTGTATTATTAGGTAGTTTTTATTTGTTTAACTTTATTGTTTTTCTTCTTTATGTTTATTTTTCTAAGAGATAGATGGATACTCGCCATATTTCTAAGCAATATGTGTCCCCAGAAAGAGCACTGGTGGAGCTCTCAAATTTTATCCAAAATTTGGCATTAAAAGTTCATAAATGAAGAATTTTACCATTTCAAAGGGAGAAATGTGAGACATTAGTGAAACTTTGAAAAATTTGGAACTTTGCAGGCACAGTATGAGGGTGGTGTGAAATGATGAAATTTCACCAGATCGCAAAGGGCAATCAAGATATGATTTGAAAAAGCAATTTTTACTATTTTGTAAGGAGTTTAATGTAGGTAGTGTGAAGTCATAATTTCATAAAAGAAACATAACATGGCTTGCATAATAGAAAAATTTGGAACTTTGTGTAGATTGTTGTAAGGTCATTGCGATATGACAATTTTCAAGATTTCAGGGAGCATAATCAAAGTACCTCGCAAAATGACAATTTTTTTACAATTCTTAAGTAGTATCTGGGATATGCCTTGAAATGGAAAAAAAGGATTCCATGGCATTAATGTTCATCACAATTTTGTTGGGAGTAGCCAGATAAACATGCAAAAAAGTGATATGACCGCTGTCAAGATATCTTGGAAAGTATAGAAAAAGACATTAATGTTGTACAAACACAAGCCAAACATGTGTGGAATATTTTTGAAAAGATTTTTGAATTAATGGTTCATTAAATACCACTATTTTATAAAGCTATTCACATGAGGTGGTGACATAGAAAAATTTCAAAGTGTGAGGGTTGCAAAAGTTCCTCACTTGCAGAATTTCATGCCAATTGCAGGCACAAAGATTGGTTTATTGCTATAGGAGCATCCAACAGGACAAAAGTCAAACTCAATTAAATAGCCAAACCTTTCTCCAAATGAATATGATTAGCATGCCATCATCAATAGCATGTACATGGGTGCATGGGACTTGAGGAAATATTATTCTAGTTATGTGAGTGATTGTCATGAACTTGAATTGGAAGAGGACAAGGAAAATATTGAACAAATGCTAGCAATGTGTGGAAACCAACCAGATGAGTGTGTCTACCTGAATGCCATGTCAGACATGTTTGGTGGCCTTCTTCCATGTGATAAAGAAGTTTTTGTTTGTGTTTATTATAGTAGTTTGTGTTTGGTTTCAATTAGTTGTAGTTAGTTATTTTTGAAGGGTCTGAAGCCATTGTTGTACCTCTTCATTTTTTTATTATAAGAAGAGGTACTAGGACCATGTGACAGATATAGATAGATTTTGGAAAATTTTATATATATATATATATATATATATATACAATCAAAGAATGGGGCATAAAACCTAAGTGAATGATTTGTGCATATTTTGAGTAGATATTGTAACCAGTGACGACTTAATTACACACACTTTTTTGAAATTAATAAAATGCTCTATTTCTTGTTCTAGTTGTGCAAAGTAATCTTCATTAGTAATCAATGGATTGTCCATTTATATTCATATTAACATTGATAGATTGAAATTTCACACAAACTCTTGATTATTAAAAACCAGAAGCATTATGCCCTTTGTTCAATTGGTCTTCTAGTGTTAAAACAATTGAACTAGGGTTTTGTGTTAAAGTTTTGTCTAGTAATTGATGGTATGCATGTACATTGTCTCTGAAGGGTTTTGATAATCTTGAAGTTGGTCCTAATCAAACTCTATTTTTCCCACTTGGAAAAGGAAATGGTCTTGGTTAATTCATTAAGGCCTGTTATTGATTAAAGTTAGCAAAGTTCTCTATTATACTCAAGTGTTTTGTATTTTCAAATCTTAAAGACATTAAGATATTCTAAATATTCAAAAGTTTTGATTTCTCCTTGAGAATAAATTGAAATCTCAAGAACATAATTTAAGAAACATGTAGAAGTAAGATAAATTAGTTTAAAGGAAGTTGATTCATAAGGTGTACCTATCTAGGTTGGCAATGCCTAAAGAGAAAAGGATTTGATCATCAAGTATCAATCCTAGCTATTGGCTAAATTATGTTGACCTACCCAACATTAAGTGGGAGAGACCCATATGTTTTCAACCAAAAATTTGAGGAACCAACAAGGTGAACCCTCAGAAAGGGTATTTGTAAGCTCCTAAGAAGTCAACCTTTTAACTGTAGTGAAAGGCTTGTGGATATCATCACCACCTTGGTATTTACCTTCTAACATGAGTTTTTTTAGATACCAAAATGACTATTTTATGTGTTATGTGTTGTGAATGATCAATTATCTAAGTTTATTTGAGTGTTGCATTTCTTTGGTTAGTGTTTTGATAGAATAGTCTGATCAATAATTTTGAATCAGTAATTTACCCATTGTACTGATTCACCCCACCCCCCGCCCACCATTCCATGCAACCATCTTTGTATTTTCATCTTTCTCTATACTAAAAATGACTATAATAGCTTGATGCAAAATATTCTTCTTGCATTCTTTATAGGGTGCACTCAAATCTATCTTCTCCATTTGATAGACTTCTTTCAATATGTCCTCTTCTATCTTATCTACAAGTAAGATTATTGTTTGAGCCATTAAATTTTCACTTGAATTTTTATGTACATGGGATATCTTATGTGTTTTCATCCTTGTCTCTTCATCTCTAAAGGTTTTATCTAAAATTTAATCACCTCATCCTTATACATAAGATTCCTATCATGCACTATGTGAGATAACTGCATAGGAGTGGTGCCTAAAGTAGATGACTTATATCAACTCATATAAAAATTATTCTCTTAGTCCCCTATTTTTTCGTCTCATGGCTAGATTTATGACCTAAAGAATATAGGGTATATTTTTCTTGTTCTTCCTATGAGGATAATAATTTTTCTTCTCCTTTATCTATCTCTAACTCTTGTTGGGCTTTTAACCTCTTAGGATTGATTTCCTTTTATTTTCTCAAAGATGGTTATGAGACATTTTATTCATGAGAAGTTGTTGGGACTTACAACTTCAGGACATCTCCTCCATCTCCAACATCTATTTATGCTAGCATTTCCTTTAAATAAATTTAATCATTGGTATTGTCATTTGGAGGTTCAATGCTAGAAGAGATGTCTTAATGGACCTCAAAACCTATGATATGTAGAGGGCCAACCTAAAGAACTAATAGTCCTCTAAGGAGTCCTCCTTTCGCTTTCTCTTATTAATTTAACCTTCCTCTTGTGGTCTTGGAACAATGTTCAATTTTGATTCAATGTCATGCACTTTTGGGATGTTTTGAGGGAATGACTAAAATATGTCATCTTGTGTGGAGCTAGGAAGAGGTCCTCAAAGTTTCCCCTCTGACATGGTCTCTTTTAGAGTGGGATCCTTTAAACTAGAAGATTATGCAGTGCTTCTCCTCCTTTTCAAGGGAGCTACATTGTCTTCCTCTTCCTCTTCTTGTACTACTTTCATGACCTTTGGAAATGGATGCTCTTTCCTTAATCTCTTATAAATTATGGTAGGTTGTCCAAATTTATTTTTCTTCAAATCTATCTTTGATTGATTAAATTTTAGGTAGTGAAGAATAAGGAACATCAATAGTAGTTATAACAACTATAGTAGCAATAGGAACAATTGTAGTAGTGCTTGTGGGAGTAGTAGTGATAGTAACCTTGGTCGTGGCAAGATAAGTAGTAGTAGGTGTAGTAATTATTTCTATTTCTCTATACTTCTAATGCTTCCTCATCCTTCTTAGTATCTTTCATGATAAAACCCTTGTGTGTCCCATAGGAATGGATGAATGAGTCTTCTTTTATGGTACTCTTTGTTGAGATCTGATTGAAAAGATCATTATTGAAAAAGGGAAATTGTTGAAGTAGAACACATGTTTCAATCATTATTTTGGCACTGATGTCAAACCTGCTATTTGTTGGTAAGAAAATTGCTTATAAGATCCAAGTACTATCACTTAGTTGATTGATGAAGAGGATTTAATTAATAAGATGTAACAATAACACCTAGAGGAAATATTGAGTTATATTTATGTAATGAAGTACAATGATCAGTTAAAAAAATTGTGAAATGATGTATTGATAATCTACTTGAAGTTACAAAGGTTGGCTACACTTAGAAAATTTAGAATAACAAGTAATACTAAGAATATTTGCAAAGCTTGATCGAAGTTAATAGTAGGTGCCGAAAAAGTTAATTCAAGCCAAGTAGAAAATTAGTTGGAGCCGAGTAAAAGAAAAATCTAGTGTGTGTTGAGTAAAACAATTGGTGCCGAGAAAATACAATAGGTGTCAAGCATCAATAAAACATAGTTGATGCTGACAAGTTTGTTTTCTTGAAGTCTGTGAACTAGGTGGGAGATAAGGATGATGAGCTGGTGGTACAAAATTTGAGTTAAACTATTTTTAGGTGAAATCAAATGGATTTTAGGAGAAGTTTCTAGAAGAGACAAGATATGGGATAGATACATTGTATCCTACCTAATCCATCCAAAACCCTAAAATGGATGATGGAGAACAAAGTGAAAAAGTATTATAATATCCTATTTAAGGAATGTCTGGCCATGAAGAAAAATGTAAGAAAGAGGAAGATATTGAGAAGGTCAAAAAGGACCAAGGAAGAACATAAACAAATAGTCAAGGACTCTGCTTCGTCAAGTGACCACAGAAGTGACTGCATTGGCATAATAAGCAAGAAGGCTTAAGGAGATATATGCTTGAAGGGTGAACAAGCAGTTACAGCTGCAAAGAATGAAAGCCAAGAAAAATTGAGGATTGAGTTGTGATTTGAAATTTGCAAGATAAGTTGTAAGTTGTATCAGGTCAAAGCTCTACTGTTACTCTCTAATAGTTGTATTAGTTAGGGTAAAATCTTTTGGACTAAGGTTGACTTAACAATCATTAGAAAATCCTTTAATAGGCTAGAATTCCAAGTGAATGGCCTAAAGTCCTTTAACCAAACTCACTTCTAACAGGGTGATTGAAATCCCTTAACCGGGTCACATTTAACAATGTGTGTTGTAACCTTTAATAGGGTTGGCCTTTCATAGGGCATCACTTCAGAAGAGCGAAAAAGGAGTAGCATGTTATTGGTGGTTTTTTCCAAATTGGGTTTCCACGTTAAATCACTGTGTCAAGTGTGTGGATGAATTTTCATGTTTCATGTTTTTATTGTTGCATGTTGATTTAGTAGTAACCTACAAGTTTTGGTGATAAGCTTGGATGCATGTATAGATATGAATGTTTAATGGGTTCACTAAGCTAAGTGAAAAGTTTTATTGGTACATCTAGACCTTGAATAACTAATTTACCCCCCTCTTAGTTATTCTAAAGAATTCTAACAATTTGTATCAGAGCCATCTATTGACAAAACTAGTTTGAAGGTACTAGAAGCACAAAGATCAAGATGTCCAAAAGAGAAGTACCCAAGCTTAACAGAGACAACTTCCCTGCATGGAAAAGTTTAATGAAGTTGCATCTTGGAGGAATAGTAGATCATGCACAATCCTCTATTTTAGTGGAACATGTTGATCCAACTAGAGTTCCTACTGCTAAGGATATGAAGAAGAAGAAGAAAGAACACAATCAAACAATGTTAGAGATTGCCTCTGCTCTCAGCTATGTAGAATTTGATGATATCAAAGGATGCAACATTGCAAAGAAAATGTGGGATGCATTGTACACCATCTATGGAGGAGACAAAAATGTTCAAAGAGCCAAATCTGAGAGCCTTAGAGGTAAATTTGATGACACAAGAATGGAGGAAGGTGATAACATTGCTCAATATGTTGCTAGGATAAAAGAAGTTGTTATTGCAATAAAAGGTGCTACTAGTCATATAGATGATGATACTGTTTTAAGCAAAGTCTTAAGGAAAATACTACCTTTTTATGCTATTAGAGTTTCAGTAATCTAAGAATTGAGATGTATTCCAGGAAATAATCTAACTCTTGAAGTTCTAGTAGGTAGACTCACTACTTTTGAGCTATCTAACTTTGACAATTACAAACTAGAGAGTCTTGAATCTACCTTCAAGGCTAAGTTGTTATTGAAAGATTCTAATGAGAAGAAGCAAAAGAAGAAAAGAAAGATAAAATATGTGTCTAGTGATAGTGATACTGATGAAGAAGATGTTGATCAACTGGAAGCACTGCTAGCAAGAAGATTCCACATAAGAAAAGACATGTTCAAAGGTAAGTTACCCATCATTTGTTTTAACCGCAATGAGATTGGCCATATTGCTACTAGGTGTCCAAAAAAGAAAAACTACAGAGAAAATGACAAATACAAAGGTAGAAGAAATGAAGACAACAAAGATTACAAAGACAAAGGCAAGAAGTGCTACATTGTTGAGGAAGATGATTCTGATGAACATGATGATGAAGTAGTTTATGTTGCAATGAAGGACAAGTCTGATGAAGATGAGGCAACTACACTTATGACATGTGTAAACAAAAATGACAGATGAATCATTGACAATGGATGCTCACATCACATGACAAGAGATAAAAATAAGTTTGTTACCTTAAACCATTATGATGGAAATAGTGTTAGATTTGGTAATGATGCTCCATGTCTAATAAAATGAAAAGGTTCTATTAAACTCATAGAAAAGATCTCATGTGACAATGCTTACTATGTTGAAGGATTGAATTATAATCTATTGAGTGTGTCACAACTAAGCAATGTGGGATGCAAAGTTGAATTTGGAAACAAGCCCGCCAAGATATATAACACAAATGAGAAACTGATAGGAAAATGAGATCAAACTAGAAGTAATCTATTTTACCTTGATATAGAGGATGCTACTTGTCTTGTTGTGAAATTTGATGATGTGTGGTTATGGCATAAAAGGCTATATCATGTTAACTTTGATAACTTGATTAGTATCAGTAACATAAAGAAAGTTAGAGGTTTGCTCAAGCTGAAAAAGCCTAATAATGTGATATACAAACAATATTAGTTAGGTGGAGATTGTCCATACTAACTTGTGTGGATCTATAGAAATACAGAGTTACAAGGGAGACAAGTACATAATGTTATTTGTAGATGATTACTCTAGAATGATGACAATCATGTTTCTAAAGAAAAAGTTTGACACCTTTCAAATGTTTAAGTGGTTCTTAGCAAGAGTTGAAAAAGAAATAGGTAAAATTCTGAAATGTTTGAGATCAAAAAAAGGAGGAGAATTCACATCAAAAGAGTTTGAAATGTTCTATAATGATAAATGAATCAAAAGATAGACATCTGCACCTAGGACCCCTCCATAGAATGGAATTGTTGAAAGAAAAAATAGGTCAATAATAGACTGTGCTAGAACACTTATGATACAGAAGAATGTTTCTCTAAAATACTGGAGAGAAGCTGTAAGTATAACTGTCTATACCCTAAACTGAGTGCAAATCAAGAAATGAACTAATTCAACACCTTTTGAATTATGGTATGGATACTCAATGTAAAATATTTTAAGGTATTTGGGAGCAAATGTTACATTCTTAAAGATGTAAGGAATGGTAAGTTTGATGCAAAAAGTGATGAAGGTATATTCCTTGGCTACTGCACAAGAAGTAAAGCATACAAGTGTTTAAATACTAACACTAACAAAATTGTGGAAAGTGCAAATGTAAATTTTGATGAATACACAAAAGTTATTGATGCTGAACCCATCAAAAGGCCAGAAGAATAAAAAACATTTGTATAATTCTATGAAGGAATGCCTGTTGAAGAAGAAGCTACCAATCAAGTTGGGAACCAACAACAAGTTTTAGTAACTGCCGAATCACAACCAGTGAATGTCGAATTGAATTCAGGAACTAAGCTCCAATTAGATGCCAAGTTATAGAATGAAGAAATTGCACATTCTGATTTTGAAGTTAGTGTACATGAAAGAGATGCCAAGATACTTGACATAGATATACATAGTGAATCTGAAGCTGAAAGATAAAATGAAGACACAAGAGCTGAGCCAAGATTGTCCAAATATGTTAGAAGACATCATCTGGCTAATCAAATCATTGGAAACAAAGATGCTAGATCAATGACAAGGAATAGACTGGGGAATGAATCATGCTTGCTAAGTAAGAAAGAACCCAAAATAGTAAAAGATGCACTAGGAGATGATGATTGGTGCAAAGCAATGGAAGAATAAATTGAGCAAATAGAGAAAAATAAAACTTGGAGTTTAGTTCCAAGACTAGATGAAAAAAATGTGATTGGCATGAAGTGGGTATTTAGGAATAAGTTAGATGAAAATGGTGAAATCAAAAGGAATAAAACAAGAATGGTTTGCAAAAGATATGCACAAGAGGAAGGAATAGACTATGGGGAGACATTTTCTCTTGTTGCAAGAATGGAAGGAGTAAGAACTCTACTTGCATATGCTGCCTACAAAGGATTCAAAGTTTATCAAATGGATGTTAAGTCTACATTTCTAAATGACATACTAGAAGAGGAAGTCTACATAGAATAGCTATAAGGATTTGTTGATGACAACAACAAGGATATCGTATGTAAACTGCACAAAGCTCTTTATGGTCTGAAACAAACACCAAGAGCATGGTATGAAAGACTTCATAAATATCTTGTAAAGATTGGATTTGAAAGAACTATTGATAATAACAATCTATATATAAAGATAGAAAAAGGTAAAGACATTCTATTATTTGAAATTTTTGTTGATGATATAATATTTGGAGGACAAGATGCTTTATGCAAAGATTTTGCTAATTAGATGAAACGTGAATTTGAAATGTCAATGTTTGGTGAGATCAAATTCTTTGTGGGACTACAAGTTTATCAATTGAAGTATGGCTTATTTATCACTCAATCAAAATACATCAAGGAAATATTGAAAACATTTAGACGAGAAGATTCAAAACCAGTAAGCACACCCATGATAATAGGACACAGACTATCAAAGAATGATGATTCTGCTAAAGTGAATCAAACACTATACAAGTCAATGCTTGACAAGTTGTAATATGTTGTACATAGCAGACCTGATATTGCATTATCTATTGGGATAGTTGCAATATTCTTTGCAAATCCTAGAGAAAATCATTTAATGTTGGTGAAAAGAATAATGAGATACTTGAAAGGAACATAAGAGTTTGGCCTATACTACAAGAAGAATGAAAAGTTTGATTTAAAAGCCTACATTGATGTTGACTGGGGAGGCAATATAGATAACAGAAAGAGCATCAGTGGAGGAGCACTTTTCTTAGGCAAGAGACTAGTTACATGGACTAGTAAGAAACAAAGTTGTACCTCACAATCCACAGTTGAAGCTCAATATGTTGTTGCTGCTATAAACTACACAAACATTGTATGGATCAAGCATATACTCAAAGGAATGACGGAAGAAATAATAGAACTTGTGATACTTTATTGTGATAACACTAGTGCCATAAATATATCAAAGAATCCAGTGATGCACACCAATACAAAGCACATTGCAATCAAGTATCATTACTTAAGAGAGCTAGTTGAAGACAAAGAGGTGAAGATGGAATATATCAATTCAAAAGAAGAAATTGCTAACATCTTCACAAAACCATTACCTAAGGATGCATATGAATATCTTAGAGGTAAGTTAGGGGTGATACCCCTATCAAAGGCTGTTTAAGTAACATGAGGACTGCCCTACATCAAATAGGTTGATTTCCTAATGTCACAAATTGATGCAGAGGAATCAAAATTGTTGAAATTCCAAATTAGTAACAAGAAATGTGTCAAAGGGAGAAATTGGAGATATTGCAAATTCTGTATTTAAATGTTGAGATGTAAAGATGATATGTCTTTGGCATTGTTTTCAAAGAGGGAGAAATAGCAAAAATTGATCAAAAGCTAAGAGGGAGAAATAACACAAGGAAAAATAGCAAAAAGTAATCAGGGTGACAGATCAAAGAGGGATAAAAAAGAAAGAGTTTCAAAGGTTATTATTTTAGAGGGAGATAATTATTGATGTTACTGATTAGAGGATTAGAGGTAAAAACATGAGGGAGACATCCTAGTCTACCTTGTAAGAGGGAGCTATAACAAAAGAAATTCAGAGGGAGTCATAAGAAAGAGTTTTGTAACCTAATTGGAAGTTGGAAGTTGCTGATAGAAGGAACAATTTTGATACAAGTTTTCTTTTTGGCATTGTCTTACTATTTTAACTTAGTCAATTTGGTCAAACAAAACGTCTTACCATTTAGGTGACTTGGTTGATTAGTTTGGTTTGCCATCAATGACAAAGATGAAGATTGTTGAGATCTGATTGAAAAGATCATTGTTGAAAATGGAAAATTGTTGAAGTACTATCACTCTATAATGACACTAGGATCATCAAAGGTGGTGTGTGTAAATGAGTGCCAAAGATGTTATTGTATAGGCATGGGGTTTGGGTGGTACAAGTATGTGATCCATTATGCCATCTTTTAGGGTTCAAGTGAGACTACAACTGTTTAGGCTATTAGGTTTTTGGGCATAGGGGTGACATGTCTTTGTGGCATGCAAGAATCAGAATTCATAATTCTCAAAAATTCCTAATCCATATTTTGGATCTACAAAATGGGAATTGGAATTCAGCGAAAAGTGGACTTGATATCCCCATTTGACCCCCAAAACAAGAATTCCATCTCCCTTCAAAATACTTGTTATTCAGAATCCACTTTTTAAATCCCATTTTTCCAAAGTAAAGATTCCAAATAAAGCAAATAAAGTGAAATTTATTTGCGTTTGACACTTGGATGCCCATTTTTGCAGCTACATAGAAAACAAAAGCTCTCCACATCCAAATTTACTCCGAATATTGATGACCAGAGTAGTGAGAGCACATGCCATGGCTACAAATTCCACCACTAAACATTAAAAAAAACCCCTTGTTTACTTGTCACAACTTTAAGATTCTCTCCCCCGCAAAAGTTACTTCCCAACTCTTGGGTTTGAGAAAATAGAGAAAAAAATCTTTGGAAATGTTGACATCGCACGATGTGAGCACATATATGTTTTGATCATTCACAAATATTGAAGTTGACTCGGAACAAAGGGCTCTAGGTACACAAGAACTTGGATTGCCTGTGGCAACTCTGTTTGAGTTTTTACCATAAGAAATTGTGCCATCATTCACCCAGTTTTGTTCATACTATTGGGAATTTATCAAAGCTTTGGCATCAAATTTTGTTTTTTGACGTGCTGCAATCCACCATTTTTGTTGCTTTTCAAGCTCATCAGAAATTTGAGGCTTTATATTATGATCTTTGTAACTTCATATTATTATCATTGTAACTTTTACATTTGTCTTCTAAATCACATATTTGTATTTTGTACCAAATAGGCTTGGAATAATAAATTTTGAATATCAAATATTTTTGGGTTTGAACCAAATGGTCTCAAAATAAATTCTAGAAACCATAATTTGGACTTCAAGTTCCAGAATCCCAAATCCAAGATTTTGAATGCCAATTGTCAAATCATATTCCACCAACTAAACAAACCCTAATCAATGAAAACCCAAAAAAAGAAGCCATAGTATCCAAGATTTTGAATGTCAATTGTCAAATCATATTCCACCAACCAAACAATCCTAATCAATGAAAACTCGCAAAAAGAAGAAGCCAAAATAACCAAAACAAAATACAGATGACAAAAACCAAAAGGCAAAACATGATGTTTCTATGGAATTTAAAAAATCGGGATTTCTACAAACCTTGATTTAGCCAAATCAAGGTTTTGGAAATCTTCATTCCGATTTTCAGGATTTTACTTGAACCATTTGTTTCACTCGGAAGATGTGTGTGAAGACACATTTTTATGCGTAAGCTTGGAGTTGAAGGCAAATTTCAAAAAGTAGTTCAATCTATCGTTTTTACACTCCTTAAAAAACATAACCAAGTTTTGATTTTCAATTCCTACTTGCTAGTAGGAAGTTGGAAAACCTAGTTTTGAAGCAAAATTGAAAGTCCGGTATGCTAATTCCATTTTGCCAATTTCAAAACAAACGCATAAAATTTCAAATCCGAATTTTGAAAAAGCCAATTCCTATTATCTTCCACGAACCAAACAGACCCTTAAGTGATTAAACGAGGTGTAAGTTGTGAAACAAGACACTACCATTAAATATCTTGTTTGCATATGTCTTCATCTAACCCGTATTCTCGGTTGTTAGTGAGCATTGTTGTCTCCTAATTTCTCAAACAAAATTGCAATCTCCTTATTGTTGTTTTACGCTGAACTCATGGGGTCAGTGAGTTTTCACGTTGGAGTTTCTAATCAGGTTTAATCTCTCTTGCTGAAGTTATTGGTAGCGTTATGCCGACTCATAAAACTTTCTTCAAAATGTAAACTCCCAACTAGAACCTTCATAGCGAAATAGGGAATGAATATGGGTCTCAAAAGTTCCTGTGTATCATTGCTACATTTGGCCTGAAGTCAAATGGTATGCATCTCTTGAAAAGATATCATTTATTGCTGGTCAATACTAATGTTGTCCTCTAAGAGGAGGCGTCTCCTTGTTTAAACCATCGCCTTCGTAATTGCTTAAGCTTTTAAATTTCTCTCCTTGGCAAAATCGAGTCCAATCTTAGTTTTTGGAGATTTGAGAGTCTTTTAAGATGTGTTTGCTGCCACCATTACCAAATGTTATCTATTTCTTTCGACCTCATTAGTTGAAGTATTGTTTGATAGTAAAATTTGACTTAAATTGAATCTAGGATGGTTAGGTGTTAGTTGTATCATGGCTTATCATCAATGGCTAGATGAGTAGGTTGTATTTTCTTGTAGAATTAATAAAAAAGCTAGTTAAGAGGGATATAGGATTGGAATATATGAATGGGATGTATAAGAATTTTAATAAGGATAATCTTATTAAAAGAATAGCAGTATCATAGATGATTACGGTTTATTTACATATTAATTACATGGTAGTTACACTTAGGAAGAAAAGAAAAAGAGGAGGAGAATTCATGTTTCATAAGAAGTTACACAAGCTATTGGGAAAACAAAACTAAAATATGACTTTTCTAGTATAAATGATCATGATTCTTGAGAAATAAACACTATTGCTGTTTTCAAGATGTAGACTAATAGTGTCAAGCAATATTTGCCATTTGTTGAACTTATGATTTTAAAGGTTAAATTTTTTATATGGATATCCTTGGAACAATTGTAATTGAAGATATATTCAAATATTACATTGAATGATAATTATTCATGCACATGTGTTCTTTTATGCTCTTTTTGCACTTGCATGCTTTTGCAAGCTCTTTTGAGCACTTGCAGATTTGTGTAAGCTCTTACATGTACTTCGTCTTGAATGCATTGTACATCATTATACTTTTTAAAGCTTTCATATGCATGCTTGTGGTTTTCAATGTGTATTATGTGTGTGACTATGAATGAGTGTTGCATATATGGTTAAATGGAAGGGCAAGTTTCATAGAAAGCGAGTTATGTGTGTGATTATAGATGGGTGCCGAGTAAGTGGAAAAAGAGAAGGGCAAGTTTCTAGAGAGAGCAAGTCTTTTCTTAAACTTATCTATTAGGTAGTTGGCTGAAAAGGTGTTGTTGGTCAAAGCTTACTTCTAGATTTCTTGGTGTGTGCTTATTGAATTAGATCTATTTTTTCCTTGCCCTCTATCATGTCATATTGTCGATAAATTATCATACTTTAAAATGTAAATAAAATATATACTACACTAAATTCCATTCCCTACTATTTACGAGTTGCTAGGTAACCTTATTGTAGGGTTTGAGAATTCTGGGAACCATAAATGCTTCATTGTGCTTCATTTGTTGGATAAACAAGCACTTTAACAATGTTCTCGCCCTACCAACTCTTAACACCACCCCAAATTGACCTTAGAAAATTTCAAATCTCCTTGAATCTCTATCATGTCATATTGTCGATAAATTATCATACTTTAAAATGTAAATAAAATATATACTACACTAAATTCCATTCCCTACTATTTACGAGTTGTTAGGTAACCTTATTGTAGGGTTTGAGAATTCTGGGAACCATAAATGCTTCATTGTGCTTCATTTGTTGGATAAACAAGCACTTTAACAATGTTCTCGCCCTACCAACTCTTAACACCACTCCAAATTGACCTTAGAAAATTTCAAATCTCCTTAAATCCTAAAATATATAACATCTAAAAGGATCATTTTAAAAATCTAATTGCACTTATAATGACATGAAAACCAGAGGCTAAACTATATCCTCCTTGTTAACACAATCAAAGTGCAATATCAAGTAAGAACCCAACTTGGACATTATATAATTGATGATCCTATTGAAACAGTAGTTGCCATTAGCACGATAATTTTAACATTATCTCCCCATAGGACTAGGAAAATCCCATTCAAAGTCATTTAAAGCAAAGCATGCTTCGTAGATTGTTGACATTGGAAGAGTAAGGTTATGGTAAGGCAGCGGCGGAGCACTCGGGTGGACTTTTCACATTTAATCGGATTATAAAATCAAGAAAAAAATTCCCACTTTCCTACTGCTTCTCAATATATTGGATTAAGAATAAAGATCACAATCTCTTACGTGGATTCATTTTGGCCACAAAATCTCTTTGACAGCAATCTCTATAGAATTCAGACACAATTTCTAAGATTTCATCATTGAAAGCGCAATTGGATTGTAAGGATGATAAGTACTCGGTCAAATCCCATATTACAGATAATTTTTTAGATGGGGAAATTCACGAGGAGAGGGGAAACACACACACACATATAAAAGGTATTTAAAAAAAATAATAGTGTAAGTTGATAAGAAGCGAATAGTCATGAAAGCACACGTTATAAGGTCAAATCAACATTCCCTGAAATGTATGCAATTACAAGATAATGATAGCCCTAAAAACATGATAAGATCATGCTAGCTCACTAATGGGATGGAGCGAACTTAGTATTTATATTCATGTCAAATCTTAAGGAGATGAATTGGAGTGTTGTTGAGGCAACTCTCAAATATCTAAAAGGGACATTGAATTAAGATCTTCATTTTCTAACACTTTTGATAGTTGGATATACATATTTTACTTAGGCAAGTTCTATAGATGATACAAAACTTATTTTAGATTGCTATTTGAACTTTTCTCTTGAACCCACTGCTAAATAGATAGCTACAATGAATTTAATAAAGACATTTTGTGAAGAAAACTGGTAAAGTTGAATGGCTCACAAAGAGCTCCCAGGGATCAAGTCTTGCTAAGAGCAAGGCCCAACCCTATAAGGGATAAGGCTCTCCGATAATTTTGACAATGTGGATGCTTTTCAGTCCTTCGCCCTAAGCTGAAGAGGTGCACTTGTGGGCCTGTGTCAAATTCCTTACCCCTAAGAAAACAAAAACAAAACAAAACTACTGTTTCCATGAGAATATACATAATTTAGTTTGCTGTT
The DNA here is from genome assembly GCA_028749045.1 of Cupressus sempervirens. Taxonomy (NCBI): domain Eukaryota; kingdom Viridiplantae; phylum Streptophyta; class Pinopsida; order Cupressales; family Cupressaceae; genus Cupressus; species Cupressus sempervirens. The sequence goes on from CM053791.1 coordinate 4,392,000, forward strand.
TAAACGTTTCCCATTCTTGACAGGATATTGACTATTTTCTTTCCACTATAGAGGTCTAAAATTCGTGTCTATAAATTTTATGGTTTCCCATTTTCATCGATCTATTCAAAGACTTTAACCCCTCCATCACTCTTCTTCAAAGAGAAAAAAAATCTCCAATTCAAGTTGAAGTGCTCTTAGGCTGTGTTCATTAGTGCACATTTTTAAGTCATTAGTTATGATGCAAGTGAACTGTTCTATTCCCTGGATAATTCCTGCATGCCCAGGATGAATATCTGATTGAGCAGAAACTATAAAGTTATTCAAATGACCTTCAATACAATTTGAAATGCTTTTACACAAGGTTTTCTTTGTGTATTTTCAAAACATTAGTTGTGAGATAGATACAGAAAATTTGGGACTTGATTTTATAATTCAAAGCTCTGCATTTATTCGAAGAATTACAAGTTTCAATCAGAGGGCACACAAATCCAGCTTCAAGTTTGTGACTTGATTTTTATAATTGAAACAAGTTAACAAAATTATTGAGGGATCTGCACCTTACAATGGAAAATTAATAGAAAAAGCCTCATCCATGACTTTACAATTTGACTAGAGACGATAACCTTTGGTCAAGTCAAATTACAAAATGAAAGCTAAGATATTACACTCCTATTGAAATCTCCAAGCTGATTTACATGATATCAAGGGCAATGCAGATATGCACTTGCATGGTTACATTTATAGCATGGTTACATTTATAGTAAAGAAGATAAGAAACCTCTCAAAAATATGTTAGTGTTTATTAGCTTCTGCAAATGCAGACTCAGTATCTAGGACTTTACCATTGTCTTCAACAGTGTTAAGGGGTGGCACTATTTTCTTCCAGAACCAGTGTTTTCTCCATTGAATAATCATCTCTTCAATGGGAACACCCTTTGTTTCAGGCAAGAGGAAGTATACAAAGACAGTCATAATAAAGATCCAAGCTGCAAAGAATAGGAAAATCCCAAATCTGAATGCACAAAGAAGGAAGAGGAAGGATTGTGCAATTACAAATGTGAAAAATAGGTTTACAGTAACAGTTATCGCCTGTCCGGCGGACCGTGTCTCTAGAGGAAAAATCTCACTTGGTACAGTCCATCCAAGAGGACCCCACGACCACCCAAATGCAGCCACAAATAAACAGATCATTATTACTAAGAACACTGAGAAGCCCTTGGAAAGCTCCTTATCTCCTCCAAACTTCAAGCCCAAGATTATGCTGACAGTGACCTGTGCAAACAGGAGATGGTAATGTCACTTTAAAATCTAATTGCTCATAGTCCCAAAATAAATGAATGCAACTGATCCCTCTCTTTAATCTGGTAGTGTATATATATGGTTTTGGATCAGTCAATAGCAATGATAATGAATGCTTTGTTTTCAAAGGATGTTTTTAAGCTATGAAAATTAAAAATGTTTAGTGCTAAAAGTGTTGGTCTGATTGTTAATGTTCTCATTCGGGATTTGTGACATGGTTTAACCACCTCCTAAGCTCTGTAAGTCTAGTAGCTGTATCGGGCATTCAAAGATCGATCTTTTGGTACAATGACAACCCTAGCTTGTAACAAAAAGACCTAGATAGGGGATAGGATTCCATGTTCCAAAAACAAGAACCACTTTCTGCTGGGTTGTGTTTGAACAATAGATGATGTGAACAAGATACAACTATGCACACTTAACAAAGTAGGTTTCTTACACCAAATTAGGTTTTGCATGACTGTGACTTAGGGGAAGAGGCCTAGTAGCTGTTAGGGGCTCCAATGACCATGATAGAGTAGATATCATAGATACCCCCCAATAGTTGATCACACATGTACTAAAAGTCAATAGTTTTTAGCTTTTTTGGTCGGTGATTGACCCTTTTTGGTGTTTTTGGTGAGTGACTATTGGGGGTGAACATAACGAGTATCGGACGAGTGTTTTAAAATGGCACTTTTCGACAGTCACCTATGGAGGTATTCCAAAAAAATCAGCATTATTGGACTTATGGTTTAGGAGATCTAGGTGCATGAAGTTACCCGGGACTACTACTGAATCTCTTCCCCTAATAGAGCTGTCTTTTATATTTACTTCTTGAGCTACTCGCCATTTCCTCACAGGTTTCCCTCTATGAGTGAGGATTTTTAAGTTAGGAAACAAAAAGGGACGAGTTCAGTTTTGGAAGCATAAGAATGGATTACGTATGCACTGTATGAAGCTTGACCTATAAGCTCCACGTTGTTAAAAACTTAAAAACAAGCTTCTTTGGAAAAGTTGCTGCAACTCTTCTGACCCTGTATCCATGTTTTGAAGTCAGCTTTCAACTTGTGCATTCAGTGGTTCCTTTTAGGTGTTAATTCTAACTAGTTGGCCTTCTGTTGGAAGAGATATAAGCATTGTGCAATCCCAAAGGTTCGTGCTTTTTCATCCCAATAATGCTGAAGGGCTTGGACAAGATTTCAGCCTTCTAATCGAAAAACAATTTGTGTGATATGACATCTTAGTGAATTTTGTAAAGAAGCAACCAAGAAAGCAAATTGGTAAGGAGATAAAACCCATACCTGACATATTACCATCTGAATTCCACCACTGATTAGCAGGACTCTACGCCCCAATCGATCTACAAGGGCAATGGACACAATGGTCGAACCTACAAGAACAGCTCCAGTCATTACAGAAGAATACAAGGAAGCATTTGCCCCAAAGCCCAAGCTCTGGAAGAGAACAGGAGCATAAAACAATATGGAGTTTATTCCAGTCATTATCTGAAAAGTTGGCATGCAGATTGCCATTACAAGCTGTGGACGATTTCTCCTTATTAAAATATTCCTGAAGGGATGCTTGATGGATTTAGCCAATTCACTCGCTTCCATCATATCCTCAAATTCAGCTTCCACATCCTTGGTGCCCCTAATTCTTTCCAAAACAGCGCGGCCTTTTTCCAGACGCCCCTGTTCAATCAAACTGTTTGGGGTCTCTGGAATATACAATCCTCCAACGGTCATCAAAAATGCAGGAGCAGCAGCTAAGCCCAGAGAAAGACGCCATCCCCAGGGTTCAATTTTCTGTGTTCCATAGTTCACCATGTTTGCTGTAAAAATCCCTGATGTTGTTGCTAATTGGAACAGCATGTTCAGTCCACCTCTGAGCTTTGCAGGGGCTAGCTCCGAGAGATAGAGCGGGACGGCCTTCACACAAATTCAATTATAAATGCCTATGTAAACACCAATTCAACAAAATTTCAAATGAAACAACCCTTCAAACCAAAATAGTCTACTATAAATTAAAACTATAGATTTCCACTATCCATAAGAATGCTGCTTCCACTATCCATAAGAATGCTGCATAGTATCTGAATTTGATTGTGTAAGATTTTGACATCAACATTTCAAATTACAACTCTATCATCAGGATGCAAGAGAGTAACAGAAGAGAAAAATAATAGATAGATCACAGAGTGTAATCCAAAACATTAGTATAAAAAATCTTACACAGTCGAATACAGAAACTACTACAAATTAGGTCAAACCAATCAAACTCTCATATACCTGGTTTCCAAAGCCAATTCCTATACCGAGCAATATGCGTCCGATGAAGAGCATGACCAAATTCACAGCAGCCGCATTGATTATTGCACCTCCCATGAAACTGATACCCCCACAGATAATACTGATCTTTCGTCCATGCAACCTGGTCACATAGGAGGCACCCAGTGAAGCAATCAGCCCTGCTATGTACAGTGATGATGTGAACATAGCCACAGCTTGATTGTTATATTTGCAGTAATCACTGTCTTTTGCCTCAGAGTGCTTCCTGTGGTACACTGTAGGGAAGAACTTCTTCAGAAAAGGATCCATGGATGTCACTCCACCTGAGACAGAAGAAATTTCAGTTTAAATTTCCTTTTCATTATACATGTGGAAGTCTAAGATTAATTGTTATTTCTTTAAATTAATTATTATCATGTATTAAGTTCAAGTAGTTAAAAAACCGAAGACCTCCCACATGAATGGTTCACAAATTACCATTTTATTGTAGGATTTGTATATAAATTCTGTCATTCAAGATCTGATGCAATGAAGATATCTGTTATAGGCATGATTGCTCTCTCTAAATTTCAATCTCAAGAGCTTCGTTAATATCATAAACCAAAAATCACCGACTTCATGAGATTCAATCTAATTGCTCAAGCTCATGACAGATTGTTCATGACTGACTGCTCATAGGACATGGGCATCTAAGACTAGTCTGGAGACGCCAGTCATTGAAGAGGAACAAATGGCTACTCATGCGACTTGGATCATTAAAGAAGAACTGACCGTTTGACTTATTGCGAAGTAGACGACTTCAGTTTTAGAAAGAGATAAGAAATCACTACTCATTACACATGTCGTTCAAGAAGTTCGGTAAGGCTAAAAATAGTTAATGGAACCAGAAAAAACTATCTTTGCTCCAACTTTCTAAGGACAAGACTTGTACAGGAACATGAATTCGAGCCATTGTTACTTATTTCATAAAATGGATCTGCTGTTGCTAATTTTGATGAAAAACTCCCTTAAAATTCCCCAATTTCCCTCTCATATGAGGCATAGATACCGTAATTCATGAACAAAAAGGCTTTAATATCATCAAACTACAAAACTTTTTTCCTGGCAAACAATCTGTTAAAATGAAATTTAATGCCATGAGCTGGATTTTCCCCTCAATTCTTTTGCCCAAATCCCAATTTCATGGATTTGTGAGTAAAAGGTAATCAAATTCTGCATTCAACCGGTTAAAAAGCTCACCAATATGTAATTCCTGTTCATATAGATAAGTTTAGACCCAGTTCTCAGATAATTCCAGTGTTGCTCGAACCCTTGAAAATTCAAAACAATTGAAAGCCCAAACAAACAGGAAAATTGGCCCAAATTCAAGTTCCTGTAACAAAAAATCTTATCTTGTACTCACCGGATATACCGATGTCATAGCCAAATATGGATCCCCCAACAGCAGCAATTATGGATGCCACCACGACATAGATAGTTGCTCGGCCTTTGTATCTCTCGGCTCTTTCTTGGGAAACACCCACAACATGCAAAGATCCTCCCGCCATTGTTACACCAGAAGCTCAAGAACAGCTGCAGTTGCAAGTGCTATCGCCCTTTAGTCCTTATATAGACATCACCTCATCTTTCTCAGCTTGAATGGAATTAAATAACAATGGCCTACCATTTCAAAGTCATGAAATCATCATTGGCTGAATACCTAGAAGTCGGTGAGAAGACTGACGTTGTTGAATGTGAGGAAGAAAACCTTAGAGATTTTTTTCCCCTCTGCAAAAGAAAATGTTAAATGGTGAATGATTCTAAAGTGGAGTGGACTGTATTTGGAATTTTATGAAGAATTCAAAGGCAGCTGTTTGTGTCTGTGGAAACGATAAATGTGCCTAAATATCATGCCCGTCCTGGTGATCCAGAGATGCCACGTCAGTTTTGAATTAAGGCTAAGGATATGTTTATGGGTCAGCCGTCCACAATTACCACTTAGGGGAAGTTTCTAAACACGGTAATTCTGGTAATTGTTGCTGTTGATCAGTTGACAAGTGTGTTTTAGAGCTAAACTGACATGAAAACAAAGATTGGATGACATTTTGCAATGCATACTGATACGAGTAGTTGTCTTTGGTGTAACAAGTTCTATTGCTTTGCTTTGTGGGAGTTTTCTTCTTCTTCTTTAAATAAATCTGTCCATATGGTTATTGGTATTGTGAATTTAATTTTTTCCAGTAAAATATTATTTTTGACAAGGTGTAGAACTTTTTATAGTTAATTATTATGCTAGCTATATAAATGTTAATTTAATTCTAATTTAAATAAATCTATTTAAAGAAATGTCAATAATATCTACTACAAAATAATTATAATCTAATTTACTACATTTAAAATTATTTATATTTCCTTTATTTCCATTTATATATTTAGTTTTAAAAAAAGTATATTCTATTTATAATAAGATTTAAATTTTTGACATGTAATGGTTGTGAAATTCAATCTAGAAGAATAAAAGTTAACATTAACATGCTTACACCATCCAACTCCCCATTCCTCAATTGTAGAATGCCTATCCACATTAATTATGAATAGAAACTTGCATTTTAATTATAATTGTAAAAAATAAAAATATGGTGTTATATATATATATATATGTATGATAATATTTTATTTTAATTATATTATTTGAATGATTATTTAATTGATAGTTTTATATTTGATTGATGGTAATTAAATTTTTTAAAATAATATTTAAGTTACAATTGTATTATGTTCTTATCTCTAAATTCATTAAGTGCTTGCAATATACTATAGTCTAGACAAGTACAATAAAAAAATTTCATGTGAAAAGTCACTTGTAAAGATTGAGAGCTGCATTTCATTAAATTTTATTCCTCATGAGTTTATTTAGAATGTTTGAACTAAGAGAAAGATGTTATTTTATCAATTATTTTGTTTAAAATTATTTCTTACAATTTATCTTTCTTCAAACTCTTTTTACTTTGTTTTCTTCAAATTCTTTTTTTTATTTTTTATTTTAAGTAAATGATATATAATTGAAAACTATTCAAAATTGAAATTAGATATTAAATTAAATAAATATGGATGCACTTCTTACATCAATTTTGCAAGGAGAGTTAAAATTTATTCAATCTAAAAACAATTCAACTAAGAACAAAAAAGCTTTAAAATATTAAGAATTGAGAAAATAATAAGAATAAGAATAAGAATTAGGTAGGAGCCTACAACACAACGGTAAACTGTGAGCCTCTCATCAGGAGGTCTTTGGCTCTAATCTACTTGAGCTTAACACATAAAAATAATAATTAATCTAAAAAATAAAAATAAATAAAAAATCTCTAGTCTTCGTCCCATTAGTGTAACTCCAAAGTGTCCCACTATAATGCTATGGTTAGAAGACATATATGTAATAGTTAAATGCAAATTTAATCAATAAAGCATAAGAATAAAAACACACAAAAATGGAAAAAGAAGACATAATTTTTTTAAAGTGGTACCAAACAGAGATTCCAACATTATTATCCATTAATTCAATCCATAATCGCTTGTAACTTAATAATGTTGAAAGATGCTACCAAACTCTCAATGAAAAACCTACCCTTTAAGCCACTTTAACAAGATTTATGGTGGTTACACAAATAGGGTTAGAATATGTCAACCAATAGGAAATGAGTTCTTGGTGGTTACACAAATAGGGTTAGAATATGTCAACCAATAGAAAATGAGTTCCTTTGTAAAATAATACAGTTCAGTTGAGATTTTGGGGAAAGAGCCCAATAAAACCCTTGTGAGAGTATTGTCCCTCAACCACATCCTATACTATGGAATAGATCATGCTAGCCGGGCATAACCTCTAGACCCTGCCAAGGGCATTACCCCTAAACCACTATTGAACAAATTGGGGGGAAACTACATTGATAAAAGTGGGAAAAAAATAGCCTTTGAGTCTGATTAGGCTTCATATAACAATTAATCTCCCCCTTTGAGACTAATCAAACTCCATAAAAACACATGAGATAATGGTTGTGCTCACATATCTTGTACACTTGGTTATAAATAGCCAACCAAAGATGCTAGTCCAAGTCCACAAAGTAACCCTATCTTACATGTTATTACAAATGTCATAAATTCTTTTTCTACACTTTACACATCATAGATTCTCTTTGACATCTTACATGATATAAAATCTTACACACATCATATAATTAAAGACAAGTGAAAGAGAATGTTACACACAAAATTTTCATGATTTCATCCTAGTAAGATGCATTTTTTGAAGTGGGCATTATTATTTCCAAAAAAAAAATGTTAAAGAATCTCATTATACTATAACTATCAAAGAATACAACATGCCTAGTCCTCCAATCTTAACAATCTCCTTCTTGTTTAACTTTTTACAAGATCATAGGGAGATGAAAGAGGGTGATTTCAAATGTTAGTGATTATCCCTATAACCATTATGCATTTAAAATTCCATGTACTCACAAACTTCACCAAGTATATGCACTATCCAAATCTTTACATCATTCTACGTACCAACCATATACCAATAGAAGGACATTCTACCATGTAGGTAACACTTTGATTGTTATAGTTCATAATTATACCTCGCTATAAACCAATGTTTAGAAACAAAATTTGAAGCCAAAATCTTCCCAACAAGCTTGAGTAGCTAATATATACTAATCCTTCAAAAATAGAGTCTAAAGAGAAACAATAACATATCTATCACTCATCCAACCAACCACATCATAATATAGGGTAATTTCATATGCATAAACAAATGCTATACTATCCATAATCCATTTGTATATACTCTAGAAATCACTTTATATTCATTTTCTATTCAAGGTTTGCTCTCTCTTTTATATTTTCAAGTTAAGAACAACCAAAATGCATTTAAAAAATACTAGAGGCTCAACATATCACAATCCCATGTTCATTATCCAGCATACAAATATATACAAGCTGTTAGGACCCCATTATCTAGGCAATGTGTAGCCTAGTGCAAACTATATTACTAATCCTGCAAAAATAGAGTCTAAAGAGAACAATAACATATTTATCACTAATCCAATCAACCACATCACGATATAGGGTAATTGTATATGCATAAAAAAATGCTATATTATCCATAATCCATATGTATATACTCTAGAAATCACTTTATATCAATTTTTAATTCAAGGTTTGTTTTCTATTTTATATTTGCAAGTTAAGAATAACCAAAATGCATCTAAAAAATACTAGAGGCTCACTATATCACAACGTTCATTATCCAACACATGCAAATATATACAAGTTGTTAGGACCCCACCACCTAGGCAATGTCTAGTCTAGTGAGAATTATATTAGACTACCAATTGCATTCACATAAAGGATATAATAAATATTTTCTCTATCTCATTTGGTGTCAATTTTTTTTGGTGATCCAAACTATGTCTCGTGATTCTTGAAGTTGCACATTAAGAAGTCATTTTTGGAAAAAATATTTATGTTTAATAATTAGACAAGATTCATGATCAAACAACTAACAAGATTGTTGGTGTAATTAAATATTCACTAATTACACTTTAGGTCAACTTAGAGTATTGCATTGCATGATAGATCACACATGAGACACCTAGGAGTTTGTACCTTATATGCACATAGGGTAGGATAAATTTCACTTTAGGTGGTGATAGTTGTTATCACATTCAAATTTATGTGTGAGGCCTACCTTTAGTGCACTTATCACATTATCATCCTCCACATGTTGCACACACTTCATGCAAGCATAATGGAGAATGATCCACCTTTGGTGGACATGTGATTCCAGCTTATGTGGGTAATAACTTATCTACTTCTTATAATAATCTTTTATTACCAACCTTGCCCATATAAGCAAGCACATTGATGCAGGAGCATCTTAGGTATAAGAGCAATCTTGCATCGACCAAAAATATTTCATTTCAGTTGTTTGAATAAGGGTTGTCTTAATGCAGAGTTGTTGTCTGTGGAGGATTGCTACTTAGTAAGTTAGTCATACGAGTTTGGAATGTCCTAATTTTAGAGGTGGATATTCATCTTGGATATATCAGCCTACCAATTGAGGCTCAGTGTCATATCATGTGTATTTATGGATTTATTGTGGATTTTTGGTTTGCAATTTCGGTATATAAACTTCAAGCTCACCAGTGAAGGCCTTAGAGGCCTCGAATGAGGCCCAAAAACAAGATGGATGGGCGCTTACACTAATTCAAGTCTATAAATTAGGAGGCAAGGTTTCCAAAAAGTGGTTATAATAGCCAATCAGAGGAATGGTTCGAGAGTTATGGCCTTCCAAAGTTGGGCCGACCAAAACTTCCAAAAAAAATGTCAAAAATGTATCTAGCCGACTCTATATGTATTTTTAGGGTTTTTTGGCCCTAGGTATTAAGTTTGAAAATATAGAAACTTCTTAGGAGGCATACAATTGCCTATTTGATAAATGCTCGAACATTGTCTAGGACAACTCTGGGTGCTAGTTTACAGCTTTGTCTTGTAGATTACTGTAATGAAGGTGCCTATGCGGGTTAGCATATTGTAATTCTGAATTTTGTATTTCCTAATTTGCAGTGATAATAAGAAGGCCATATCTTTTTCTCACAAATTACTATTGTTTCTTTGTTTTTGTTATGTGTTTATGGTATTAAGGCGAGCACCCTTCATCACACATCTACATTGAAAATCACTCTATCAAAATTATTGTACTGTAATTTAGTGTATGTCTATTAGCAATAATATCATTCTTGCATCTTATTGTAATTTCCTTTCCATTCTCTTGTAGAAGTTATATTGGTCTTTGATTTGATCCTAAGGGCATTATAGAGTCACCTAAAAGTCTAGCAAAGAGAAAACTACTCTTCTATACTTTTGGTTTTGTGAGGTCAAGATGGTGCTCCTAAATATATTTATAAGTTAATTAAAGTGATGAAATAATATGGTCACACATCTTAGTTGTACCATATATATGATAATATCTTATGTATTTGCTAGTAAGTACCCCTTACACAAATGTAGTGACACTCACACACAAAAACACAATGTTGGGAGTGTACATAATCATTTATTATTTCATTATTCTCTTATATAATTATCATTAATGAGTGGGGTTGATTAAAAGAATATATAATTTTATTCTAAGAAATGAACCATAAAATAAACACATGCCATTAGCATTACTATTAATCTACATAATGAAAGCTAGATTGTTTAAGGTGGTTGGAGATTTTTTTGTTAAATTAAAGATTTGATTAATGTTATCTAATAGAAGTTATCAAATAATGGTTTATACAAAAAAATGTGTATAGGTACATAGCATAATAGACACCAACATACGAGAAGGGGCGAGTTTATAAAATAGTGGGATTTATTTCTATAAACAATAGAATAAGTAAATGAGATACCCTTGATCTTTATGATTTTAAAAACATACATAAAATTACTAATTTCAAATATTGATGGTCTTATACTCTAAATCTACATTATTAAGAAATAAATTTAAGACAATAGAAAATAGTCAACTATTTTATATTACTTATTAGAATTTCCATTGAATTATATAATCAAACATCATGAATTACTATGTCAATAAAACATTTAATATTTGATTATTAATTATTTCAAACTATAACTCTATTTTATAATCTACAAACCATGACTTACAATATTAATAATATATTTATATTTCTTATAAATTTACTAAAATATAAATCATAATTTTTTAGTATAATTTATGTAAAATATTATAAAATTAAATATATATTTTATATTTTCATGTTTTAAAATTTGTGTATGAATCATGCTCTATTTTAAAATATATTAGAAATTTGATATATATTAATTATTTTAAAATACAATTAAAATATTTTATTATATATTAGAATAAAGACAGTAGCTTCACAAAAAAAGTCGTTCTAAATAATATTTATTTTAAAATTAAGAAATAAAGAAGTAACTAACTCCGAGAGATATTTTTGATTTATTGAAAATTGACTACAAGACAATAACAAGAGACCAAAATTGTGGTCTTCAAATATGTCTATTTGTTATGTTATTTGTGAAGGCCCGAAAAAAAAATCTAATCTAAATGTCAACAATGCACATAGCATGCTTTGTCTTCTCCCCACCAGAAATAAAACTTTTCAAATCAAAGATATTCGATGAAGCACAAAATATTATTATATTTCTAATATATATTAAAGAAATTGTAAGTAGATTTCAAATTGAATAGGCAAGAAAAGAGACAAAGTTCATAAAGTCCCTTTTAGGATCATTAATATTGATTTATATTAGGTTTTGTGGGACTCAAGAAATTGGGAGAGTTTTCTAGAAGTAGAATAATGTTTATTATTATTATGAATTATAGAAATGATTTTATAAAATTATTATTAATAGTTTATTACAAATATTTATAAGTCAAAGAAATAGTAAGCTTGAATGAAGCATGCAATTTAACTAATTAATTTTTAATATAAATTTTACTTGATATTTTATTTATTTATTTTGATTAGAGTTTTATTATTGTATTTTTTGTATGTTGATATTTAGTGCATGAGATTTGAATATTTAATGAATTTAGTTTGATCATAATATTTATTTAGCATATTTTATTTCAATGTCAAAATTCTTATCATGTTTATCAAGTATATGAGATTAAGTGGCAAATTCATTATCATACTTGATTGTGCATGAGATTGAGTGTCAAATTCAACCTTTTTTAAATAGAAAATATTACACATGTCAATATGATATGCTTGCACATCAATATATTACACATATGGGGGAGAAAAATGAAGTTAGTGTCGGTGACACGTAACCCCATGTCACACCTTACAAGGTAGAAGCATCCTGATAGGATAAATGACATGGTGACACTGAAGGGCACTAACAAGCATATTGTATGACCCTTTGAGGTTCTCTACATGAGAAAGCTACACCTAACCTTGGGTACATACAAATGCATAACCTATACTTATAATGAGGAAACTAAATACATGAATCTATATTTCTTCCAATTAATAGCAATTGATATGTAATGGTGAAAATCATATAATGTTTTAAGCATCAAGTAGTGTGATTAACCATAGTATTATAAAAAATATTAACTATTTAGTTTTAAAATATTGAAATAACACATCTATAGTATTATTGATTTACAAATTGGTCTTTTTGAGATTACATTTTTTATTGACTTTATGTTTCTCAAAATTACAAAGGAAAATCATCAATTATGATTGTATTAGGGCAACAAAAAGAAACCAAACATTTACCTTTTGATGAAAAATCTTCAAATTGGGCCACACCATGATGTCTTTCCTCTAGTACACATATACCTTAACTGAATTGACACAAAAGAATTAATTGTTTCCTAATTGAGCAACTTAGCCTATAAAAATAGAAGTTAAATGCTAAACATATAATAGTGAGCCATATTCTAGATGAGGACGAAAGATTATGAGAAAATCAAAATAATTCTCTAGGGAGAATGATTAGAGGTTTTTGAAAGGGTTGCTGATAGATTTCATTGGATGATAATTAAGAGAAATCTATGAAGAAATATAGAAAATTAACAAAATCAAGAGCATCAACACTTGATTATTATACACACTTCATAAGATACACTAGAGGAGAACACAATAGGCATGCAACTCATCCCATATTTGAAGCCTTACAAGGTGTATAATTTTCAACTTCATGAAGAACAAGAAATCTATGAAGAAATATAGAAAATTAACAAAATCAAGAGCATCAACACTTGATTATTATACACACTTCTTAAGATACACTAGAGGAGAACATAATAGGCATGTAACTTATCCCATATTTGAAGCCTTACATGGTGTATAATTTTCAACTTCATGAAGAACAAGAAGAAGACCCCTTCACCATTTTGATGTATTAATAGATCTCCTATTTTTCAGGCCTTAGTTCTATACAAGAGTAACATTCCCTTGATCATTTGTTTCACTACTACAATGACACAAACATTACCATGGGGGTTTCTATATGACTACTAAAGCTAGGAGTTTAATTGTACGATTTACCTAAAGGTTTGATCAAGGTATAAATGTAAAAGTTCATAAAATCAATATCCAAAGTAAAATTATAAAAAAAATTATGAATATTATCGAAAAAGTATACAAGACTATAACAATGGAAAAGGGAATAGGGACCAGATTGAGCATCTGGATTGCATAGACAAAGATGGGGTTGATAAAACTCTAGATTATGGAATAAGTGATAGAATAATAAAAGAATTAAGAGTGATAAGAAAGAAAAAGAAGATGTATCTGTTGCAATTAGTGTGTATAATGTAAGTAGAAATCTAGATAATTTAGGCATTGCAACAATCAGGGAAGGCATAGATCATCAAATAATGTGGCAAACAAAGTAAAAAATGTGGGAGGAAATCCTTACTTGAACTCAAAAAATTTATAGGTATGGCTGGTAATCAAAAGACAATTAATGACTTACTTCATGTATGGAAGGGGAAGTTCATTCCCATGAAGTCATGAAACTCACAACATGAATGTAAGGGGACTAAACATCCCTAACAAAAGGCACATGCTCAAGTGCAATTTATATTTGAATTAGATATAATTCTAATACAAGAAACTAAACTAAATAAATAAGAGGGAGAGAAACTAAGAATTTGAAAAAAAAAAAATGGCAGAATCAACAGGGGCTTCTGGAGGCTTTGAAATGATTTGAGATCCAAAGAAGATTGATTTTATACCACATGTAATTAAAAATAGTTGGATTGGGGGGAAAATTAGAATTTTTAAAAGTGAAGTTCAATTTACACTTATAAATGTTTATGGAGCAATACCAACGATAGAAAAGAAAGTATTATGTAATGACATTAGTAATTTCATGGAGGAAAATCCTACAAAGAGCTTCTTTTTAGGGGGAGACTTTAATGCTCTCATAAACTTAGAAGAAAAATATGGAGGCTCTCAAACAATAATGTAGATGATGGCATATTTTAGAGAGTGGTTTTCAAAGAACTATCTAATAGATATTTTTACCACTAATGGGATATTCACTTGGAATAAAATAAGAATAGGGTTCTACCACATACCAGAAGGACTAGATAGATTCATTTATAAAGAAGATCTAAGCACTTTCAATTTCTCTTTTAATGTCATCATACTTCCTAATGCAGGATTTGACAACTTTATGGTAAGGGTAGAAATAGGTGAACAACATAAACCATCTAGGAATCCTTTTAAATGTGAGAAAATGTGGTTCTTAGATGATAATTTTCTAAAAAATATAGAACAATGTTGGCTTGAGGGAAAATTTTAAGGGTAACAAATATTTTATTTTGTAGCAAAATTAAATTGATAAAAGAAAATATACTAAAATGGAATAAGAAGCATTTTAATTAATATTCTTATAGATAAACTAGATAATGTAGAGGACTAAAAATGCTTAATGAAAAAGTTATAAAAGATGGGATGGATAATGATAAATATATTAGAGAAAAGTAACTTCTCACAAAATAGGAAAATATTCTAGCTAAAGAAGAAATATATTGGAAACAAAAATCACGTGAAACATGGTTAACAAAAGGGGACAAAAATAATTTTTTTTTTTCACAACAACACTCTTAATATAAGGAACATAAATAGAATTATGAATTTGAAGGATAACGCTATAAATTAAACATAATACCAAGCTAAATACCATAAGTCTCTGTTAATTATTACATTGATATTATAAATGATTTTGAATTGTGTAATCTAATAGATCAGAACACAATGAAAAGTGCACTTCCCAAATTATTAACAATAGAAGGTAATAAAATTCTAAACAAGAAATTCATTGTAGAAGAAATCAAAGAAGCCCTATTTAACCTTAATCTAGATAAATCTCTGGGTCTAGATGCAATTCAAGATTTTTTGATTGAAAAATGCTGGGTTATTTTAGGTTATGAACTATGGGAGGCTTTTAAGGTAACCATAAATTTGGGATCTCTCTTAACTGATATTAATAATACCTTTCTACCATTAATCTTGAAGAAATTAGAACATGAGGAACTAGTGGACTTTAGGCCCATAATGTTATGTAACACCATCTATAAAATTTTTTTGAAAGCATTATTAAATAGGATGAAAATAGTCTTACCTAAACTAATTTCAGAAGAACAAATTGACTTCATTATGAGTAGGTCAATCTTTGATGGTGTAATTATTATCTAAGAACTAATACATTTGGCTCAAATCAGTAAGGAACCTTATAAACTAATGAAGTTAGACATTCATAAGGCTTATGATAAAGTATATTGGAGATTTTTATGTAAAACTATGGAAACATTTGGCTTCTCAGACTAGTTGATTAATTTGATATATAATTATATCTCATCCCAAAATATGCCTCTTTATTAATGACATGCTTGAAGTTTTTTTTATCATTCTAGAGGTATTAGGCAAAGAGATCCAATTTGGCCTTTCCTCTTTATCATAATAGACAAAGCATTTGGTAGAGCCATAAAAAAACAACAATTAGATTGGAAAATTAGAGGAATGACAGTAATAGAGGAGGTCCCTAAAATAACACATCAATAATTAGCAAATGACACCATCCTTTTAGGAGAAAGTATGATGGAAGAGGCCCAAAAATTTAAACAAATAATAAAAACTTAATATGGGATGCATCATGACAAAAAGTACATTATGATAAATCAAAGATTTACTTTCTCAATGCTCCCCTTGATATAGAAAGAAATATCTATAATACAATGAGATATAGAAAAGAAACTTTTCCTTGTAAATATCTTGGAATTCAATTGGAAAAAGGTATCAGAGAAGGTAAAACATGGAATCATATATCAAAGAAATTAGACAAAAAATGGATAGATGGAAAGGGAAACAATTAACTAAACCTAGAAGAACAACCATGACTAAAATAATTTTATTTTTCATTCCTACATACTAGATGTCATTTCTTCCACTTCTGAAGGGAATACAAATAATTTAGATATAAAATTAAGAAAGTTCTTCTGACAAGGAACCAAAGAGAAGAAGAAAAAAATATTGATCAAATTGGATCTAGTATATGTAGACCTGAAGAATTTAGAGGTCTAGGTATAAAGAACTGGAGGTAGAAGAATAAAGCACTAGGAGAAAAACAAATTTGGTGGATGTATCAAGAACACAAAAGAAAATGGACAAAAATGTATTTCACAAATATTTGAATAGCTTAGATTTATCTTTGTTTTGAACTAGAAATGATGCAGGGAGGGTTGAGATAACCAGGGCCAAAGGCACAACCAACTATTCAAACCACTTGCAAGAGTAAATAGAGTGAAAGAAAAGACCAATTAATAGTAAAAACAGGAGATATAGGAGAAAATGCTTTCATAGATTTATTCAAATAGAAAATACATGCCCAGCTGTAAGGCCTTATGGGTTATGACCAACATTACAATTCAAATTTGATCCTCAATGATAATCTTCATATTTCAGCTTTCCTTCTGCCCACCTACTCTACTTCGATAACAATCAAAAGTCATCCTGTTGCAAATTTTTAAAAAAACCCATATATTAAATGCTAAAACAAGCCACAAGTCAACTCTTCAGCAAATACCTAACACAAAATTGAATGCAAAGGTCGGCTCTAACTAGAAATTGCACACAAACAACCTGACACACAAAGGACCAAACAAAATGATGCAACTTAGAAAACTCAACAACCAAAGGAACTAGGCAACCAAAGAGAACTTGGCAACCAAAGGAAATCAACAACCAAACAAAACTCAACAATCAAAGGAACTCAAAAACCACTCTAAGTACTTGATAACCAAAGGATAAATTGGTAGCTACTACAAATTCAGAAAATATAGAGAAAATGATAATGCAAGACATTGCAACTCAACAACAACTAAGAAACTTGACAAACTGATGGAGACACAACCCAACAACAGAATGGACACAATAGAAAAGGGGAATTATATTAACTGAGAAAATAAGCTAGTACAAACAGTGCAAAGAAAATAAACTTCAAAACATGCCCTACGGGCTTACAATAGCATAAATCTGGAGAATATTTCTCCTTTTAGCACCTCCTCTCAAGCTCCAATCCGAACTGCCTTTTACAATGCCAGAAATCTCCTTAAATAGACCCCGGAGGGTTAAGGACTAGGAGTACATTCTAGAAAGTTCTAGTAGGCATCCACTGACAAAATAGAGGGTTCCAGAAGCTGCGTTAGAAGTTGGTGCAAATCTAGAAGAATCCAGAAACGGTAGCCGAACTTCCGGGAGGCATAACTTTTGAACCGTAGCTTCAATTGACGAACCCTTTACATTTTCGGAAAGCTCTCGAAGTGCTCTATAGCCCTATGGACCAGCTTTTCTCGTCCCCCATTTTTTGACCCTTTTCAAGGTCATTTAATGCCCCAAACCTGACTTTGAAGCATTTTTAGGATGTCTCCAAAACTCAAAAAATTGCAATAACTTTCAAACCGTGGGGCCTTTTGACCTGATTCTTTTTCTGGAATGCTCTAAATCATGATTACATTCATCTGGCCAAGTCACACCTTCTAGGTCACCAAAATGATGGCCAAATTGCATGCTCCTATTTTTTTGGGATTTTCAAACGCACTGATAGTTGAACTATGAGAGTTGGAACCTTTATTTGAGCCAAATGGGTATCCACAAATGTAAAGACATGAAACAGAAACTAAGTCTAAGTACATTTTTTTGGGTGACACAGGATTGCCCTTATACCTCTGGATGCTCCTGCATCACAAACATACATGATAGCACTACAACCCAGGATGCTCCTTCATCAGACAACCAGGGTTGAAAGAAATGACTCTCCTAAATCATTGAGATGTCACAACCCAAGTTGAATCCAAATTAGATTGGGAAATCCATGTAGCATCTTTAACTGGTCTGATCTTCCACTTTACCAAATAGTCACAGTAATCTTTTCCTCTTGTGCTCTTACCAACTTTCTAATCCAATATTTGTTCAACTTCTTCAATTTACTTCTTAGGATAATTATATCACACAAAAACTTCATCATTTGACTCATGATATTTGTATAAATATGCAACATTGAATATAGGAGATATATCTATGTCATTAGGTAACTCAACTTCATAAGGATTACCACTATCAAACTTCTTCAAGATCATACAAGGTCCAAACTTCTTCATCTTCAACTTAATGTATGTTCCAACAGGAAATCTACCTTTCTTCAAATGAACCATCACCTTATCACCAACTTCATAAACATAATGTCTTCTAGATTTATCAACATTCTCCTTATACTTTAGATTACTTTGTTCCAATCTTAACTTTACTTCCTCATGTAAAGACTTCATAAAATCAACAAACACTTCCCCTGCAACACTTCTCTTCTCTTCA